>JAJLRJ010000004.1:51817029-51896558 GCA_024195265.1 Dendrophyllia cribrosa
ACACAAGTTTAGCAAAAGAAATGTGTATTAAAGATTTTCTTTCACTTTTCAAATCAATTATCTCGAAAGAAAGCGACTTTTTTAGTGAATGGAGCAAGTTCCTGTTTTGCTGCGACAAAAGCTTTTACGCCAGTTTGTGATAATGTGCAGATCATGCATTTGGCACCAGTTAAAGTACTCCTGGAGCAAAAATAAACTTGAAATAGCTTTTCATGGAATGATTGAGGACATTGAGCAATGTTTATAATATTCAACGCGATGGATTTCCGTCGCCGGCACTTTCACGTCTTTCATGGGACCTTTATTTAAATTTATACAGGTGCTTGACACCGTAATAAGAGAAACGTTTGCTATTTTGCTTCAATTCATTCACCGTCGTCACCAATGGTCGTTTTTAACATTTGTTTCATCGAAGGGTTTTGTTTTTAATGGCAAGAATAGCTTGTGCAAGCTATTTATAAGGACAAGTATGTTTCGTTTGAATTCAATTTCGCTTGCAAATCGAAAGTTCCATGGTTGTTTTGATTCAATCTCATTCATGGTGGCCGCTAGGATGCATTTGTTTTTAGTGGCGTTTTGATAGCAGGACTTGTCTTTTGTTCAGAAAACTTAGGAAAACAAAGCTACATAAAGCAAAATTATGGCAATGAATAACAAAAGTGCGTTTATAAAACACGCTTTTTGTAATGCGTTAACGAAAAAAACGTGCGTGTGTTTTGTGTGTGTGTTGGTCATTTATTTCTGAGCTGCACTGTATAAAAACAATAAACAGCCAATAAAGTCAAAATTCCACCACAATGACAATTTTGTTTTCTTTAGCACCTGTCACAAAATCAAATTTGATTAACCCATTCACTCCTGAGAATTTTTACGTTTTTGAGCGATTTTCTGCATTCACACGCCCCATAGGATTTCGTGACTCCATATTTAAAGTTACCATTGAAAGTGCTGCTGTTCTAGAACACTGAAGGCTCGAGTTTACTGGAAACGTCATTGTGACGATCTCATTTTGCTTGGTTGATTTGCAATAAAGGGTCCAATATGAATTATCTACGATTTTTGGTAAGTTCACAGCCATTTTTCATCTTTAGTAGCTGCCTGATGAGCATCATTAAGCTTGGAGGTAGTTCAGAGTCCACTTCTCAATGAAGCGAGTTAGGTGTTGTACTTCGTTTACGAATTTGGCTCGTTGCTCGTTGAACTGGAAAAATGGCCGCCTGGAAACGAAGTGGCTTTGGGACTCGACTCTGGATGAATTTCTCGACCTACCGCGGCATATTTTGGAAGTTGCGACCACAGGAGAATACAACAAGCGCGAAATTTCGGCGGTGGGTCGGAGTGGCTGTGGACTTAGTATAAATATGAAATGTGTGCGGAAAGAATCGAGCGCTGTCAAAATTTTTGGCTTTTTCCCAGCATGCAGTGCGGTGGTGATATTGAAAATCGAGTCAAGGTCAGTATGCATTAGAACGAGAGGCTAAAGCTCGGCCCGAGCAACGAATGAGAGCAAAAAAAATTACTGCTAAGCTAGGACTAGGACTGAATTTTGCTGTGAATGTTGACTTTTGGGTTTGCCATGATGATTTGAATAAAAAAAACTAAAGGCAAAAACGTGATTTTTGTTGTTTTTCTATGACGTTAAAAACGGTCATTTTTGTTATTGTCCAAATTCAAACGCTGATATTCTGCAAAAATCGCTGACTTTTTTGTGTTTATTGGGTATGTCAATTTGAGGGACTTTCTAGCCAATGCTCAGAACTGCTAGTTAGGGCAATGTTCGCGCGATTGAGAAAGTTGCAATTTTTTAAAGCAGTGGAGTATTGTATGGCCGGTTTTGGCCAGTGTAGGAGCGAATGGGTTAACTGTAATCCACTTCCATCCTTGCAATCCTGCACTTTATCTCCTAACTACTGCTTCCGTTTTGCTCTATAGAATCTCTTTATTCAATTTAGTTGTATATTTGGTGGCAGGTTATGATATAAAATGAAAATTAAGTAAGCAAAAAATTTTGTTACTTCAGCAGAACCATGTCCCTCTAATGCTTATGTGGAATTGACCTAAACAAAGGATCATCCCATACCAACCTTGGCCATAACCTCTTCATTCGGTTCTTCCTGAGGATCAGCCCACTCAACTTTAGCAATAGTCATACCCCAGACGTACACTTTTCCACTCTGGAGACGGCGCTTTGCTAATGCTGCTGCTTTATGGCTTTCGTATTCCAAGAAGGCAAACCCCCTGTTTTTGCCTTTGTTCTCTGACGACAGGTAGACAATCACATCTGTCAGATCTGAAGTTACTTTTGAAAATTCCTCAAATATTTCTTGTTTGGATTTACTCTTTGGAATGGAACCAACAAAGAGACGATTGTTTGCTACGGAGATACAAACACCCAGCTTCCTTCCTGGCCGGATTTCTTTGTTATCAAGTTTCCTAACTGCGCTCTGTGCTCCAGCTTTGGTCGTAAATGTACAAAAACCAAACCCTCTGTTTAATCCAGATGCAGGATCCATCATCAAACGAAAGTCGTACACCTTCCCACATTCTTCCAGGAGTGGAATGACCTCATCTTCAAAACAGTCACGTGGAATCTTTCCAACAAACACCTGACAACATCCTTTCTGTGGGTGAAAAGAATAATTTACAAAAATAAATTAAGATAGTAAATGGAAGGCACTGAGTTTCCCTCAAATTTTCTCCTTCAGAGTTCCAAGCTCTCCTCCAAAATGAGGTATGATTAAAGGAAGTCTATTGCAAACCAATTCAAACAGTCACACAGCAAAAAAAAGGTAGTAATGTAAAAGTGCAAGTTTGACGATTTAAGGTGGCTCCATATACCGTATTTTCCGGTGTATAAGTCGACCCCTGAAACCACGAAAATTTGCCCCAAAAATTGACCTCGTCTTATACACCGGCCAAAACTCAAGAGCTGTCGGTTCATAAGGAAATTAGCATAACAATGACACCCTGAGATTAACATGGAAGTGACATTTATTGCAGTTGGGGAGCAACCATCGATCTTGGTTTCACTTTCCGAGCAAAATACACGTTCTTACCTTTACGAGTGTGAATTCTTCACATTAGGGATTTGTCATTAGAAATGTTCGATTTTCCCGCTCAATGCATGCAAGTTTGAGGTTATTTTGTGCTTGAAATCCATGACTACTACTACTTCTGAAGAAAACAAATCGCACATCGATCGACAAGACGCTAGAAACTTGGTAACTGCACACTTAAATGAGCACGTGCTTCTGGCTACTGGTTTCTGGTGTTGTCCAAGCTTAGCTGGGTTACTAAGCATCCAAGATGGCGGCCTGTTCACAGACTCGTTCTATGGCTTCATGCGTTCATTTTACGGCATTTCTTCATTGTAAAAAGCCTCAAAATGACCCACAAACATAACAAAAGAAATTTTAGAGCAGGTACAGTCTTGAGAATTTGGATTCGTATTTGTCAACTTATTAACGAAGTGCATTCGTTCGCGTGTTAGTCGATCAATGTGGTTCATTCAGTTTACTTTGACTTTGGGTCTCGAAGATGCTCTGCAAGAGAGACAAGACTTGTTTTACGAGAAAATTGTAAGGATATTTTCTCCTCATACTTGATGCCAAATCAAGAAAATCCTAATTTTTAGGCTAAAAAAGTGGGGTCGACTTATACACCAAAAAAAAAGGTAGTTATTGGCCAGTCTTCCAAATAAAATATACATGATCTTATTGCTGTCTTTTGAGAGGTTTGTGTCACGATACTAGGCATAATATACACATACATGTAGCTTTCTTGGCCTTTGCGGAGAAATCAGGCCCTATTTACATGGAAAGAGGAAAGAGGTTGATCCTACAGTATTGCTCAGAGATAAGCGACCCAAAATGTTCGCGTTTAATGCGTCAGAGAAATGACGCACGTGCATCTGCAAATGTCTTTGTTTTCAAGAATAGGGGAGGAGCTAATGGTTTATAATAATACTTCAGTATAAAAATAAAGCATATCAATTTGCGTCAGATAAATTGCAGAAGACAATAGCAGAAGACAGTAGCTAATAATTTTGCTTTTTTGATGAAGTTCCCCAAATACAATTTCTTTAAAAATTTGCATGTTTTGCGATTGGGTCTTAAATTACATGAAACTTTTTAAAAATCAAACAAAATGCACCTTGAAACCTAACTTTTTAGCGGTCTTTGAGTCTAGGCCAATGAGATCACTAGTTATAACAATGAAAAAAGTTGACATTCCATTGTGCGTTTCCGCTAGCACTTTCCTTCTTATGCGGATCATTACTTAATTACTCGATGCATCATACTGGAGAAACTTTGATAACAAAATCGCTTTTGGAGACACAGTATTTTGCCATTTGAATCAGCTCTATTTTCTTTTACACAACAATACTAAACAAAGCAAGGATTGCGCACACGCGTTGAACGTGCGCATGGTTTGTGTCTGAGCGGTACTGTAGTGCTAGGATGATCTTAGAAGGTTCATTTGGTTTTACAGGAGAAGGATGATCCTAGCGCATTTGGTTTTACAGTGCAAAAATGCAGAGAAGGATGATTCTAGCACTAGGATCATCCCACCTCTCAGATAGGATGACCGTAGTAATAGGATCATCCTAGCCTGCAACCCTTCGCATGTAAACTTAAAGCAGAAAACATGTCGCGCTCGGATGATCCTAGTGCTACTTGTAGGATCATCCTAGGTAGGGCACTGAATTCCAGAAAACACGCCTATTGATTCATATTTTTAAATCATGCTATTAAAAAAAGAGCTTCAACAAAAATAATAAATAAAAGATTTCTTACTTCACTGCCTCCTGTCCCCGGTACAGGTCCTTCCCAGCCAGGCGGTGGCCCGCCGTATTTTCTTTGCCCTGAGGTAATATCCAACGTGTAACCAGTTCTTTCTAGTAAAGCTTTTATCTTGCCTTCGTCCGCTTGGCTCGAAGCCTCGTTGGTGGCGGTTTGATCGCTAACCGTAGAAGATTTCGTAACGTAGGTTTTCATCACACCGCAGAGAAAAGCGCTCTTGTTTTGCACATGGGACAAATCACTGTTTGCAAACTGATCTAGTACTTCCAAAGCACCTTCTTGATTGAATTCACGCAGAGCTTCGAACGCTCTGTCGTCAAGTTCTTCGGGGGAAAGAAGCCCAGAAGCGAAGATTTCCGACACGCGCTGCGCGACGCTCTCGCTTAAACCTTGATTGATGAGCATTTGAGGCTCCATAATGTCGAATAAAACGGTAAAAACTTTTAAAAAGCACGATGTCAATGTATTATTAGCTCAAAACTTGCTCCAAAACTAACCGCACTTCGAGCAATCCTGGAATGACGCTTCAGAACAACGTGCTTGGAGTTTTTCGGGGTGGACCGTGATTTGCCGAGGGGCAGCGGGCAAAATGTCACTCCATCCCCTCCCCCCACAGAAAGCTGTTACGTCACATAACTTTCATCTCCAGTGTCGCAAAATATTCCTATTTTATAGGGGATACAAGCAAATTTTGTATTTTCTTTCTAACTATTAAAGTCCCCTTGTCAATTACTGGTTACTGAACAGAATATTTTTGAACCAAAAGTAATCATTGGTGTAATAGCTGCCTTAATTCTTTCTTCTTTTATTGATGGGCTATTTCAGAGAAGAAAGAAAAGCAACTCATGCCAGCAAAATAATGATGCTGGTATGGCTAATTATTAGCTTAAGCCAAGCTAGCCGCTAAGGCTCGGCCAGCTGCTTAACAAATTTGGTTTAATAAATCATCCCATACACAGAGGAATGCAGCATGAAAAATGGCTGAAAATCAAGCCTAGGGTAGGCTAGAGCCTAGCCTTTTTCATTTTTTAGTGAGACCAGGGAAATCACACTAAGGAAATTAGTCAACCTGTCTTCATTCAAAATAAAAAAAAAATGGACAGAAGACCAAAAAGATCAAAGATGTCATGTTTTATTGCATCTCCTTACCAAAGACAAAAATTCATCACCATTTTGTATCAAGATCTTGCTTTTGGAGTGAAATGGGTTGAGCAAAAGTAAATAGTAACATGTGACGATGAATATGATAGTGAAATATATAGTGAAATATATAGTGAAATATATAGTGAAATATATAGTGAAATATATGGTGAAATATATAGTGAAATATATAGTGAAATATATACTGCTGAATAGATACTTTCTTTGCCAAGGACAACAGATGCACTGACAAATTAAATTTAAATCACCAACTGAATGTTGTTTGTTTCTTTGTTTTTTTCTCAAGGACAATAATTTGACAATACTTTAATGAATGAATGAACAAATCTTTATTTCCCATTTTTACTGACTCGTCCCCAGTCATCTTTCAGTCTCCCATTAATATTAACAAGAGAAGCGAGGCCTCCTTCCCATCGCCTTTCTCACTCCCCACGGTTGGCTGTGCTTTTCTTGTCCCTCATCTATCCCTCACGTGCATCTCCCGTGTCTTGCCAAGGGAGATGACTGGGGATGAGTCAGTCATTTTACTAGACAGTTACAATTATATTTAAAGATGGGAGATGGACTAAAGAAAACCTTAAACAGGCTTTTACAAGGTAGCCCCCTTTGTTTAATACTTCACTAATTTAAACTTACACATTTCCTTTCAGGGTTGGAACAGTATTTAAATACAGCGAGATTAATTACTGTAATTATCAGAAAATATAAATATCAGAAACCTAGTTCTAAATAAGGCATAATAAAGTAGTGTGGAGAGGAAAAGGCAACTGAGATATATGATGAATTGAATAATAATAGGACAATCACATGACTTTTGGAGGGCATATAGTTTATTTGTGGCCCGAGTAGCATCATTTGCGCCCGAGCAGAGCGAGGGTGCAAATGATGCTACGAGGGACACAAATAAACTATATGCCCGACAAAAGTCATGTGATTATCATTATTATCAATACACAAGGCCAAATCGTACAAATTCATTTAATAAGAAAAAAGTGTTTAACAGAAACAGGGCCGTAAATGCGTTTGCAGCCCGTCAAATTCAATATCGCCCGCCACTCACGCGTGTTTTCTCGAAGGCAGTTTCTTATTTGGCCGCGTATATTGATAATAATTGTATATACAAGGATATCACTGTAATAGTAATGATGTTTTCATCTTTCTTTTAAATGCATAAACGTAAACAGAATGCATTTAAAACATTTCATTTTGGAATTGCATTTCATATATATACTGATTACTTTGTTTCTTGAGGATCTTCTTGTCCTACTGCAGTGCAACACGCCTTACCATAAGCACCCAACAAACTTTTTACAAAATAGCCAATCAGAGGAGAGCGCAAATTTAATTCATGTACATGCCTCCACATAAAGTTGAGCCAACGGAATTTAATCTTGTCCCTTCGTGTTTATCACAGGAGTGTAAAGTTTTAGTTACAAAATATGAAGATTTCATTCATTTATTGCTTTAGATGTATACGCAGTTTTGAAAATGATTAAAAGAATTAGCTGGTGTTATTGTGGAAACTTAGAATCATTATTTTGATTTTCTTGTATAGTGATTATAAATCAACTTGATTATTTTCAGTACAAAAATCATTGAAATAACATGGCAGCATATTTTTTCTATGATTAAAACTAAAAGAGCTTATGAGAAAATCATTAATTTGATAAATGTTCAACAAGTATAATTTTTGGAAAACTGGAAGTGAGAGTGCAACATACATGCCTTCTTTTGGAGTCTTGGGCGCTTACCATTTGTCAGAACTGGCCGGCCGGATCGCTCAATTCGTAATATTATTCCATTATTTGCCAGAACTGGTCAGCCAGACTGGTAAATTTGGAAATAGTATGCACCCTTTTGATGGACTTGTAGGAACAAGTCTTCAAAAAGACGCATTCTAGTTACGAACGGACTGGTCTGGCTGGCCAGTTCTGACAAATGGTAAGCGCCCTTGGATAGTTATTTGCCCATACAATATTACCATAATGTAGATAACGATAAATCCAGGTGTTACATAAGATTTTCAAAACTTGTTGATTGATATAAAATGGAATCCAACGGAGTATACCTATAGTTTTAGCAATGTTTTCTTTGCAATATAATCAATATGATTTTTTCATGTTTAGTGCTGGACGAAAGCAAAGAAATTTTATCTTATCAACTCCTTGAATTTCTTAATCAAATTAATATTTAACTTTCCTTTTAAAGGTTTGTTATGAGTCTGGTTTGAATACAATATTAAATTTGTATTTTTTAACGTTACATGTACATTAACTTGACACTGACCAATTAATTAATAGTTTCCTCAGTTTTATATAGACATCTATATATTGTCCACTCAATCTCCATAACAGCCCCCTCCCCTCCCCTCCCCCCCCCCCCCCCCCCCCCATGTGAATGCACTTGATTACACTAGAAATTCATCGGGAGGAAGAAGTTCAGGTATTTCATTGAAACCTGGGATGAAAAACTTCCACCACTTTTCTCTTCTGTAAAATAGAAGCTTCCTCAGTAGCAACTTCTTTCTTCGCAAGCCCCTGTCTATTAAAATGCCTTTCAAAAACTCCTTGCACGTGAGCTTCTGACAAAGTTTTAAAAAGTCAATCATTGACATGTCAACAATGAGAAGGAAGGTGTGAAAGCAAAACATTATGAGAATAAACAGCAGAACAAAGGTGACAACCAGGAACATGACAGAATAGTCGCCAAGTTCTGTGCACACTTTAGGGTTGTACGAAGGCGATTTATAGTTCAACATGCAGACCATAAACTGAGTGTAAGTACAATATGCGGCGAACACAAGGCCAAATGAACAATGCAGTAGGAATAAGTAGAAATAAGCGAAGTTGTTCAAGCCAACACAGTTGTTTGTGAAAGGGCAGTGATGTGACATCAGCATAACACAAGAGTTGCACGAACTGCAATGGTGCGTTCCACGGTCTCTAACACGAGCACACTTACCGCAGAATTTCAGTGATTCAATGTGAATGTCTGTGTCTTCCTCGAGTTCTTGGCGCGTTTCTGGATAGCCCGGGGAAATTATCATGGCCGCCAAGTAGTTAAATACCATGTTAACCCAAAGATAGCTCGCAATCAAAGCATAACAAATGCCTTTAAATGATGTAAATGGCTTAGCAACGTCGATGGGCAAAATCACCACGAAGAAAAACCAAATTGACGAAGCAAATATAAACAACACAGGTGTGATCTGCAACGCTTTTAGAAGTCTATAAAGCCAGGTTTTTCTTGAGCCACGAGGAAATAGAGTTTGCAAGCTACTGATGATGAAAACGCCTTGGATGAGTCCGACCGACAAAATTATAATCCAGACAAACGCCATCTTGAAACCCACGCGGAAGAGACTGGATAGGAGTTATAAATCATCCCCAGATTCTTCGCAGTCCCTGGAAGCGAGGTTAAATTCCTGGTCACCAGGTGCGCTCCACTCCGCTCCACTTCGAAAGCTGCTTCTAAAAAAAACTTCTAAAATGGTGGTCATTGTTGTGTGTTTTAGTGTTGCCATTGCAGTCATTGTTCTTGGCGCACTTGTATTTCAGATCCTTCCAAGGTTGTTTCCTAAGCTGAGAACCTTGTTGCCGTCGCAAGCTGTCATAAGCTACCTCCAGCTTGTGCCTGTCAGCTTTGTTTTCCCGACTCTGTTATGGCTGTTCTTTAGTGTTTATCTCCACGCTCACGTCCCTGAACAGCCGTATTCTTCGTTGCTAGGGTGGCTGCACATTTTCATTACCAACTACATGATGGCGAACGCTGTGTTTAACTACTACATGACGGCTTTCACGTGCCCGGGATATCCACAACACCAAGATCAGTTCACTCGCGACAGACTTTTCGTGAAAAGTTATCAACTGTGTGTAAAGTGCAAGCGTGTTCGAAGCGCAGGAACGCATCATTGCAGCTGGTGTAACACATGCGTGGAGATGATGTGCCATCACTGCCCTTTCACCAACAACTGCATAGGGCGCCGAAATTACGTTTACTACTACACTTTCCTGTGTTATGCGTTCTTCGGACTGTTGTATGCATGTTATCTGGCCTACTTTCCATTCGTGAAATGCCTCTCTGCTCTTGCCATGAAGAAAATCAAAGAAGCCATGATTTTTCTGCCCCAAATTAGCGCTCTCCGAGAAGCAGGGGTTGGTGGTTTTAAAGATTTCGACGAAATAACTATTGCTGAAGGCTGTGAGGCTTTGCAGGACTATGCTATACTCTTTGGCCCTGCTGTTGGAATTACCTGTTTCATTGGCTTTTTGTTTGGTTTCCAAACCTTACTCCTTGTTGCTGATATGTCCATTGTTGATTTCTATGAGACCCTCTCCAAAGCCACATCTTTCCAGGAGCTTCTCCGAATCTTCCATGTCAGTATATTCAAAAGGAGGAAGTTTCGATTCAACAACTTGATCCTAAGGAAGAAGAGTCATTCCTGGATGTTCTTTGTACCATATCCCAGTGATGTGGAGAGCGACTTACCACCAAAGGACTTGTGAAAAAACAATGTCTGTCACAATCCCTCATGGTGTGTTCATATGATATCAGTATGTCTTTTATACTGATACATATGTGGCTCTGTATTTATTCACTTGATAATACCAGCAATCTTGCTACAAAATCTCACACCAGTACAAGTCATACTAGTTTCCAAATTGTTACTTGTACACTATAAAAAAAGTCTAGTGTAAATACAGTATAAAGCTTTCTTCTTGTGCCAGTATGAATGCCATACCAGTATCATGTACACCACTCCCCACACACACACCTCCCCCTCTCCCACCCACACAGACAATGACAACTTGGCTAAACAAATGACTTAAGGTGGCTCCATATAGTTTTTTGGCGCTGAGGCATGGGCACGAAAATGGCGTGAGCGTATGTTTGTTTATTTTGATGACGTCACGAAAATAGAGGTTTTTACAGTAGCTAAAACGTTAATTGTGCGCGTTCCACATGGTAAATTTTTACAAACATTGGCAAATTGGTAGGATTTTCTTGATTCACGATCACAAAGAAAAGACAACAATTTTTGTACATGCACAAACCCAATAAACGTAAAAAACGAAAAGTGAGTAAATTGCCAAAAATTGTGTGACGATTGTTGTATGGCTTTGTCATATGTTTAAAAAATGTTTTTTGCTGCGTAGCACTCGCGTTGAATGATGATATTGAAATTTAGTTGAGATTGAGTGCTAAAAAAACTGTTACAAAGACAGTCAGACATTTCGGGGATAACCGCTTCATCAGTGTTTGTGTGTTTATACTGTTTCACCAAAAATCTGAGAAAAGCGATCGAGAGGTTTGCTAGCTATGAACAACAAGCCCAACAACTCAATCAGTGGTTGCCACAGTAACGAGACAAGACTGCCTTATTAGACTTCTCCGTAAAGGAGAAAGCCTAAGCTACGTGTATGTGTATATTATACCTAGTATCGCAAAACAAAACTCTCGAAAGACGGCAATAAGATCATGTATAATTATTTTTTTGGAAGACTGGCCAATCACTATATGGAGCCACCTTAATAGGCAGTATTGTCCAAAATGTTGTTCATGACCTAATTAACTAAGTGGTTTATTTATTGTTTACTAAGTTATTAACATGCATTTATTGCTTATTTACTACGTTATTTTCGTGCATTTATAATAATTATTTGCTTGTTTATTGTTATGCCCTTCACCTGCACTGTAGTCTTGGGCTTGATCAATGATCAATCGGCAATTTCCAAGAAACTGTAGGGCTTTAACTTGTAAAATATTTATTGCACATTATAGAAAGGAGTACTTTTTGAAAGAACTCGATACCATATGGCATGAAAATTTTGTGACTTTTTTGCAATTTTGCCCTCAATTCATCAAAAAAAGATCCCACAGAGAAAAACTCTTGCAAAACAATTGCTCTGCAAAAATTTACTCCATTCAGTCAAACAACTAACTCTGCTTTTGTAATGGAAAGTCACATTATCAGAAAAGTATTGGAAAAATTAAAACTTTTAAAATTGCGTGATTGTATACAGTAGACAGAACAGGGCAGGGATTTGCCTTTTTTATTAAATCAGTCACATTAGGCAAGTACCATAATCCAATCAAAATTTGAATTTTGGACCAAGTTTTATTTGAAGTGTGAAGAACAGATTATTTAAATGAGCGGTGAAATGAAGTTTACAATAATGAAAATTGTTAAAGCGCACCTAACCCCCAATTTTTTTCTTTTAATCAACTCAATGTACATTGAAAAGTCGAATAGTGAAATATTTAGATGACGTCAAATCAAGACTTAACCATTATTTCTACTTCAATGTACAATACGTAGTTCACAGCTTAAGGATAATCAATTTAAGAAATACTAAATAAAAACTGTTAATAGTCAATTAATTTGTAAAAAATATTACTTGGAGGTGGAAACAAGTAGTTGTATAATAAACGATTCTTGATTTGACGTCATCTTATTAACATTTTGCAAATTCAAACCTCTATAATTAACTAATGCAACATTAAAAACAAGAAATATTTAACTATTCAACTTTTCAATGTACATAGAGTTGGTTAAACTAAAAAAACAATTTTGGGTTTAGGTGCACTTTGGTTAATTCATGGCAGGAATGTTTGAGCTGTTTTGATTGTGAAACTCGTAATTTTATCTCTGGAGTGGTGGGATTTGTCTGGAGGAGAACTCTCTTGGAAAAGTGATGGTGGTACTTGTACATTTTGAGTTTTCATAAAAAGGCAGTTTGTTACCAACACTGTAATTATTATGGTAGTTTTGATTTTTTAAAGTTCCACAGTTGTAGCAATAGGCCTTATGCATGTACATCACCAGCTCAAAATTCACCACCAAGCCTCATTTGTACAAAATTCCTTGCAAACCTTTGAATTTCAGTTGTTTTTGGATGGGTATTCTTTACAACTTGAGAATGCATTGATGAGATTGTCACAGGCTTACACTTTGAAAGCGAGGCTTGGGGTTGAAATTAACTAGTCTGATGTAAACATGCATAAGGGCTATTGTAAACTGACCTATCTACATAGCTAGAACTCCCAAGGGCGATTACGGAAGAACTAATCAAAACCATGTCATGGCACTTGAAATAGAAGTGGTAGTAGTAGTAGTAGCCGCTGTGGCACTTTATAAAACTTGCACTAGGTGAACAGGCTTGATAAAATGTTCTAGTCATTTGTCAATAAAAATTGTTACAATAATGTTTTGTTTTAGGTGAAACATTGTAACACATAAAAGCAGAGCTTGTTTAGGCCTGGACACTACTTTGAGCAGTGAGATCACCAATAGGCAACCCGTTCTCCTCTCTGAATTTACCATTATCGTTAAGTCTCAAATTGGGATATACTTCATGGTGGGTTTTAATTTATGCACATCAAAGAATCCGGCACTTATTTAGGGCTAAAAACTCATTTTAAAATGGTTCGCTTTTATTTACTGTTATGGATATCACTACCCATTTTAAAATGAGTTTTTAGGATCCTTATATGGTGTGTTAGCATGAAGTATATACCCTCAAATTGCTCTGAATTTACGATTATAGTTAATTTAGAACACTGACAGTCTGAAAGGAATTCTGGGAAATCAGCATTTTTGTTGAAAAAGACAATCCTTAGTGTTCGGACAGGACTTGAACCTACGACCTTTCGCTGACTTATCCTCTCTTCTAACCACTAGACCACCACGCTGCTGGTTGAGCAAACCTCAATTTTTTAACATAATAAAATTCATGCGCTTATTCTACACCCTGTAGTAAGCCTATAAAATCACTCGCTTGAAAATAATTTTAGAAAGTAAATGGAAAAGCTTGATCACCAAACCTCAACAAAAAGCTAACCATTTGAAATCAGCGCTTAGGCCTAATCACTGTAGATCAATGATATTCTATGCAAGACTCAAATATCTTGCAGATATAATTTCCCATCGCCTTATTGTTCGGTGGTCTAGTGGTTCGGGTTCGAATCCAGTCCAAATAACATGTTTTTTTTTTATTTCTTCTTTTCTGAAATGTCCTGGGAAACAGTATTCTAAATTAACTATAATGGTAAATTCAGAGCAATTTAAGACTTAAGCCTGGTTTTCACTAGCGACGCAAGCACAAGCGCAAGCATAAGCGCAAGCACAAGAGCCCTTCTTTCGCCGTGAAAACGAGCTTGACGCAAGCATAAGCACAAGCGCAAGCACAAGGATCAAAATATTTTGATCCTTGTGCTTGCGCTTATGCTTGCGTTGCATGTGAAAACGGAACATAACACAAGCACAAGAAAAAAGCAGTGATTCTGATATGATTTTGAAGGGATTTTTTTTAACAAAACAGGTTAGTTGAGAAAATCATCTTCGAAAGTCATTTGTGAGTTATTCACTTATTTTGCTTGCCTAGATTCTACGAATCTTGCTGGTTACAAACGTCGTTGCCGTGAAAATTGTTCGTTTCGTTTTCAAGCGAAATTAAAATAACATTATTTGAGCTGTCAGTCAATGAGTAAAACAAATAGATTCATAACGTTTTCCGTCAGTCAAATGCACAAAAACCTGGTGGTTTTAACAATGATCAAATCTCGCTGGTGAATATTTCGTTATTTATTGTGCTTGTGCTTGCGTTCGTTTTCACTTGTACAGAATTCTTATGCTTGCACCTGTGCTTGCGCTTGTGCTTGCGTCGCTAGTGAAAACGAGGCTTTTACGATAATGGTAAATTCATTATTAAGTATTTTTTAGAGTCCTATAAAGATGTGCATCATTTTACCATTTCATAGGTTATTCTTTTTATATTCTTATATTTTATTAATTCTTAAATTTATCTTATTTTAATTGTTTATAGGCTAATTTTTAATTATTTCGTTATTCTTTTGTATGTGTTCATTTTTAATTTGTCTAGAGGGCCACGAGTTTATCAGTATTTTATACTGTCAAGTGTCACCCTCGATAAATAAAGTTGATTATTATTATTATTATTATTATTACCAATAGGCCTGGACACTACTTTGAGCAGTGAGATCACCAATAGGCTACTTTCAATGTATCAACATTCAACTTGATAGTGAGGCTTAGAGGACATAAACAAAAGAAATGAATAAACTTTTTTTTTTTTCATTCATTTTGTTTTAGGCAGGTACAAAAGTCGGAACGGATCAACTCGGATCGGATCGGACCGGATCCAATCCGGGTCGGATCGACTCGGATCATAAAAAAAGAATGAAATAAAAATTAAAAATTTTACCCAATTGTAGGTCAAAATTTCTCTCAGAAATAGGCCAAATCAAGTAAGCTTTGCAACGTTTAGAGCTTCCGTGGCGTTCACCCACCATTTTGTTTCTCAGAGTGCCAGTTTCTCTCGGATCAGGTTACGAACTCGTTACACGCTCCATCGATCGATCATATAAACCCAGCTGAAGACGAGGAAAGCGAGTCAAAAGTGACTTAAACATGGTTTCCACCTCGATACTCCCACCATAAATAAATTCATGTCGACTCAGGGTTAGTTCGACGGCAAAGAAACTTCTTTTTCGCTACGCAACCACGAATTCTATAAACTTGTGACAAAAAGCAACAGTACATCACCTGCTGTAAAAAAAAAACAATATGAACATTCTGAGTTACAAAAACTGTAATTTTCTTTAAATTAAACATTCAGTCATTGAGAAAGATGTATTAGATTTTACCTTCCTCGCCTTCAGCAAGCTAGCTGGGTCCATGTTTATATGATCGATCGATGGAGCGTGTAACGAAACCACGATCCGAGAGGAACTGGCACTAGTAAACAAAATGGCGGGTGAACGCCACGGAGAACGCCATGGAGCTCTAAATGTTGCAAAGCTTTCTTGATTTGGCCTATTTCTGAGAGGAATTTTAACCTACAATTGGGTAAAATTTTTATTTTTTCTCATTTAATTTTTTTTTATGATCCGAGTCAATCCGGGTCGATCCGAGTTGATCCGACCCGGACTGGATCCGGTCCGATCCGATCCGAGTTGATCCGTTCCGACTTTTGTACCTGCCTTTTTGTTTTTGTCCCCCAGTCCTCGTCATCAAGTTGAATTTTAATACATGTCGAAAGTGGCCTGCCTATTAATGTACACTTACCTCGCTAGCCTGTAGGAGAATGCCCTAAGGGACTAGGCTGTCTCAATGGTATTAACAGTATGTCTTAAGCTGTTAATACAGCTGCCTTTCTTCTCGGGATATACTTCATGGTGGGTTTTAATTTATGCACATCAAAGAATCCGGCACTTATTTAGGGCTCATGGGGCTCTCTTGTCCAAATACAATAAGCAGGGAGTCTAGCCGAAGGTTGTTAGATGAGGTGGTTGTATTTATAGGGTGCAATGTCTCAGACATTAAACAAAACAGTTTATCTTGCACTGTGTGATAAAATCTACGAAATAAATCTCAAAATTTTATTTCTTTAGCTGAAGCCATGTGAACTCTGCATTTAACCCTTGCCTTGAAGAAACCTTGACAGATACCCTCAATTGAACACAAACCTATTGAGACACTTTCTTTTTAAGGTGCATTTTTTGGTACCATGGACAAATAGAGCCCTTACTCCCGCCCATCAGTGTTGCGGCCTATTGTTTCCCACAGTCTACCTGAGCCGAGCGGTACAACATACATTGACTTGGGGTGGGGGGTGGGGATTGTCGTTTTTAACACATTGATTACAACCGAAAGTAAGGACGTTGTGAGGTGTCAGCAACTAAATATTTACAACTGTCTGCAAAGCCAGCGAGTATATGCATGTTTCTCTTCATAATTGAGCGGACCATGACGGATGAGTCATAGCCGGCGAATCATGTTTAAAAATCCCGCGGGTCTGGCCCCGATTGTTCAAAAGATGAATAGCGCTATCCACCGAATAAATCACTATCCAGTGGATAAGTATTGACAAAATCCTTTGTGTTATCCACTGGATAGTAATTTGTCCGATGGATAGTGCTATCCACCTTTTGAACAACCGGGGCCTGTACACTACAGTGAAATGTTTTGGTACGCAAGGGATTTCATATTACATTCCTTTTGTCTATTGTAGTCTACTGTTTTTGTCCATGCACCAGGACAGAACCAAGCCTGTTTAATATGTGGTGGATGTATGATGCTTCAAAATTTTGTGATTGAATAAATTATAGGAAAATAAAATCGACTAAATAATGTTTTTGACGCAGATTTTTTTTCTAAAAAATAAAGAGATTTCCTCAGTATTGATGGTCGAAATTTTAAATAGGGTGAACTAGTGAATTGTCCCTTTGTCAGTAAAATTTCCAGCGCCTTTTAAACTTGCAATTGCAAGATCTCTGTTTCTGTACAAGTTTCCTAATACCTGAATACTGATTGTTGTATGAAAGACGCATATTTATCAACTGCTTACGTCAGTCTAGTGATTGATTGACAACTTGGAGTGGGATGGCCTTTTTATCAAGCTGTCGGCACGAACCTTCAAAACAATGAAATTAGGAGAAGATATCGTCTTTGCAGCAACTGTGTTGGTTTTAAAACAATTGCAGACCATTTCATATCAGCCGTTTTATCCCCATCAGGCCAAATGTCACTGATCTTACTCACAATAATCGCGTGACCTCGCAGTTTGAACTGGCACTTGAGATCACGCTATCCTGAAAACATGTCAAAATCTCGCTTTGTGATTGGGTATCTCATATGGACAACATGCATATGGCATAATATCATACGTGTACGTACACAGTAGAAGCTCGTTGAAGACGCTAATCATGGACGTTCAAGCCTTAATGCAAAATCTTGGCCAAGAAGTGTCATGTTCCCTTTGCAAGAACAAATTTACCGACCCAAAACAGTTGCCGTGTTTGCACAGTTTCTGCCTTCACTGCCTAAACGAGCTTCAACGAACGAGCGAATGCTGTGATAAAATTATATGCCCCGAGTGCCTTAAACAATTCAAAGCCCCTGCAAGCGGAGATCTTAAAGATTTGCCCACAAACGTTCGAATCAACAGCTTATTGGAAGTTTTAGCCATAAAAGAAAGAAATGCTATCGGAGTTAAGTGTGGAAATTGTGACAAAAGAAGCGAACATACTTCTTATTGTTTCCACTGTGGAACGTTCTGGTGTAAAGAGTGTATCAGTTCGCATAATGAAAACAAAGCCAATGAAGAACATCATGTCCTAGCGTTGCAAGACTTCCAAGATCAAGACCTTGAAAAAATTTTGGAGCGAGCAGGGAGACAGTACAGTCCCAATCTATGTTTTGGAGAATATGGTATGAGCTTTGGATTGGAGAAAGATGCATCTGCCGGACTGTTTCAGTTTCCTTGGGGTGTTGCAGTTAATGAACGCGATGAAATTGCCATCACTGATACTCAGAATAAAAGGGTACAGGTATTTAGCAATGACGGGTCTCATTTAAGAACAATTGGTTCCCAAAGAGGTTATAAAGCTGATTGTAATGCCTTTAACTTTCCTACTGGCATAGTTTTTCTTAAAAATGGGAACATGGTAGTGGCCGACACCACTAATCACCGACTTCAAATCGTTAGTATGCAGGGCGAATTGCTTAGCAAGTTTGGTGGGGAAGGAAGCCTTGATCACCAACTTGACAGGCCCTATGGATTATCCCTAGACAGCGATGGTAATATTATTGTTGCTGATACAGGGAACAAGCTAATTAAGTTCTTCTCTCCTAGTGGAGAATTTTTACGCAAACTGGGTGGGGAGGGGATCTTGGTGAACGCCCCTCACTGTATTCAGCAGGGCCAACATTTTATCGTGTCAGACCTTGAGGATAACTGTATAAAAATATTTGACCTAAAGGGAAACTATTTATACAAATTTGGAAAAAAGGGGGAAGGGGATGGAGAGTTTAATTCACCTCGTTGCTTGTCAGTAAACTCGGCAGGTCATCTGGTTGTCTGCGATTCACAGAATCACCGCGTTCAGGTGTTTCAACAAAGCGGGGCGTTTTTCACAAAGTTTGGCAAGAACGGCAACAACATAGGAGAGTTTTATTATCCAGTCTCTTCAGCAATGCTAAGCGATGGAAGGATAATCATAACTGACTTCTATAATAATCGGATTCAAATATTTAAGTAAACTATTAATATATCTCACTTTCAAAAAGAATGTTGACTTTTATTCAAAAGTGCTACAAATTCACAAGAAGCATATATAGAAAAAAGAAAAAAGAAAAGGAAACTTTGCTAATGATGGACATAATATAAAATAATATCAATGATAACAATTCTTTTACATACCTACAATGTTATTTTTAGTGCCATGAAGAATTCTATACTATTTTTACTATACATGTACAAATTTACAATACTCATTGTCATTTGTAACTAACTCTACTAAGGAGTTTTTAAAGAAAATACTGGGGTCCCCATTATTATTCTAATAATAGAATATTAAATACACATAGTTACAATATTTAAGCTGGGTAAAAGAAAGATTGTCAAAAAATAAACTGATAAAAACTGAGCTTGCAGTAGTAGATCCAGGAGAGGGGTCCCCAGTGTCTAACATTTTTACTTTGGGCCCTCCCCCCTATTCACTCTGCTCCCTCCCCCCCCCCCCCCCCCCCCCCTGCTGTCTTGCAAATTTTTTTAGTTCCTAACATTTTCACCCTCTCCCCCCTTTAACAATTAAATAATATTGTTGAATTTGTTGAAAATAAATAGTATTGTCACTACAGTGACATTAGTAAATAAATTGTGACCACATAGTTTACCTTAATTCCATTTCAAGGGTCGGAAGGGTGTAAAATTAAGAAGGTAAACATCAAAATTAACTGAAATAAAAAAAGTGGAATTTGGAAATAACTTTTTTTTGGCTCAAGATATGTGATTTTTTTGACAGGTTTGGAAGGGAGGGGGTGAGGGGGGGGGCATTGTTTGTTGCAGAAAAGTGAACAAAGGAAAGAAAGTGCCCTTTCCTTTCTCCCACTGTTTCCAATTTTTTTGCATCATCGAAAACTCTGAGTAAGAAAAGAAATAACTTCTATGATTTTGTAATTTGGTATCTGGTATTTGGTTAAATGGCAATGAATAATATTATCAATTAACTACTGCAATCCTCAAGTCCATACTTCTCACTGAGAATGTTGATTGTCTGGTTGTAGGCACTGCAAAGCAAACAAAATCAGTATTCAGTTAGATAAATGCCAAATGTCTGCTTCTTCACCTAACTTTCAACGTGAAACTGGGGGAAGTGTTTTTTAGTCAACTGTGATACCATAGAATTCTCCGAGTAACAACTACCCAAAAGTAACATTAGTTTTGAGACCTAGAAATTAATTCCCGAAAGTAACAACTGCCCTTCAAGTAATGGAAAATTGAATTATGTGTTACAGTACAAGTCAAATAAAAGAAATATTTTGACCCTTGCAACAAAACTTCAATGATACATTGTTATATACCAGTAGCTGGAGTTTTTTTTATTAATACAACGTGCACATTCATAACAAACAAACTGTTCCCACCAAAGGTCCATGAGCAGGCAACATTTTTTATGTTAGAGGGTAACAGTGCATTGTTGCCCACTAGCGCATGTGATCAGACCATGACAAAAGGTGGCATGATTATGATGCAATTTGTGTTTACCTTGAGTCTCGGGGAAACATCGAGATTTTCAGGGAAAGTGTTTAACCCTCGGACGTACAAGGGAGGGGAGGATGGCTTTTAAAAATAGCGGTAGTTACTGCATTGCATAAGAAACCATCAATAGGAATTTTATATTGCTTCTTGACGTTTACACACCTTCCTTCCCTGATTATAGAGAATTTACCAGGAACTGACAAATTAACCACAGTTGACCCTTTGCGGCACTGTTCAGTCAGTCCTAACACGCCACCATCAAGAATGAGATCTAGCTTTGACCAGATGTCTTTGAATTCCTGAAAATAAAAACATTAATTTTATCAGAGAGTGATGTCAGAATTGTTATGAAGGCATGGTGGTCTAGTGGTTTGTGGTCTGAGGACTTCATTACCACCCTAACCTGGTCTGTGCTGCCTTTAACTTCCAAAACAAATGGTACCATGCAATAGTACTGCTGAAGAGGTAACCATGGCTAACCATGCTATGAACTAGCTAGCATTCCATACAGGTATGGACAAGTAGCAGTACTCATCCCCCCCTCCCCCCCCCACCAAAAACAAAACAAGATAAGCTACTCTTTCACTCCCAGAGTCGATTGTGAAAACGTAAAGTGTTGTTCTAACTTTTGAGTCTGTCGACAAAATTCTATGGTGTGACTATTCAAATGAAACCTCTTCAGAAGTACTTTTGCATGGTACCATTTGTTTTTCAATATTTTACAAAATAAAATCTGGGATTTTAATTGAATTTTGATATTTGGCACTATTGGAAGTTAAAGGGTTAATACATGTAGGTCCCTGTACAATACACACCTCAATTTTTAAGCTGCTTTGTCCAACTGTGCTGACATTTGCACTTGTCAGAGCAAGCGGTTCATCGCAAGCTAAACTCAGTTGCTGAACAAAATCGTGATCTGGAATTCTAATTCCCACAAGGCGTGTGGTGGGGTTTAATCCTGGATTCAACTGGTCTGTTCTTTCAAATACCAGAGTTACAGGACCAGGAAGCAAGTCTTGAACAATTGCATCACTGATGGTCACTTTCCCCCATCTGAATGGTTAAAAAAAATAAACATATTAATAAAATAACAAATAACATAAATAGGAATTTCAGTGGAAATCTGCAAGGTAGCTCTTTCATGTTCTTCCACTGTTTCTGAATTGAATTGGAATTTGGAAATGTTGATTTTTGTGGAGGGAGGAAAACTGATATACCCGAAAAAAAACCCTTCGAGCGAGGACAAGAACCAACAACAAACTAAACCCACAAAATTTTATGGGGTCGCCTCTGGAATTTTCCAAGACACAAGGTGATTATAAACTTTTCAACTTACAATCCGTTTCCATCCTGGCCATCTGCAATCCAAGAAACTTATTTTTACCCTAATAGAATAGTTTTAAACAAAACTGGATTATTTTTGGTTTTCCACTCATACAAATATGTTTTTTGAGCTTTTTAAAGTAACACTCAAAATGGTAACATAGCTCCTATAACCCTGCAGTGTGATGTAGTGTGACCACAACTAATGTGATTACATGCACAGGGATCCAATCCCACAAATGAAAGCCCCAAAACAAGTTACAATGTTGAGACTAAAAGAATAATTTAATCATTCTTGCATAGTACAATACAATACAATACAATACAATACAATACAATACAATACAATACAATACAATACAATACAATACAATACAATACAATACAATACAATACAATACAATACAATACAATACAATACAATACAATACAATACAATACAATACAATACAAGTAATAATTACAATGCAAGTAATCATTGCATAATCATTGCATAATTAAAAATAATTTTTTCATATTGAAAATTGAAAAAAAGTGGGGGGCAGGGGCGCAAAAAAATTTGGTGGGGCCGCGGCCCTACCAGCCCCTCCCCTTCCGTGGTCCCTGATAATCAGAATAACAATGTACACATCTGTACCTGGGGCTACCAAGCTAACTTAAATGGTAATTATTAAATCAAGCAAGCCTGTTGTCCCAGCTAATTTACTTTAGCAACCTTATTTACCTCACCAGTTAAATTATAAGAACTGACAAGAAGATTGAGATTGCTCCCATGAGTGACCACCCACTTAAATGCAACTTACTTGTAAACATCCTCCAATCTTCCGACACAAATTGCAACAGGCTTCTCTTCATGTCGCTTCTTTATTTCATACAGTTTATTGACAGCTTCAGTGGACTGCGCAAGTGCCGCAACTCCATATATGGTATCAGTAGGATGGGCAATGACATTGCCTCCTTTTAAAGATGTAACAGCGGCATTCAAACTGCTTTGTAGTGCCAAGGCATGGTCTAAATAACAAATAAAAACAATGAATTTTATATAATAAAAGCAAAATATTAAACTACAGTTGATGAAGACAGAAATAAATGTATTTTAGTCTATGTAGCAGGTACTAGTAGTCTCAGAGTTGCATGCATTGGAGGAAACACAGGAAGGAGAAAAGGGAAGACAAGGGGGGGAGAGAGAGAGAGAGAGGGGTGGTTCCCCACATGCTTTTGTCAAAGTTCCTATATCCAATACATGGTGACTGTCCTCTTTGTGCTTTTTCCATTGAAAAATATTATGTTAAACAGCATTTTTTTCCCTTTCTACCAGCCCATGCCATCCCTGTCTCCCCCCTTAACATACTTTAATTTGAATGGTCACACTTTAAGATTTCATTCACACAAATTATCAAACTCTAGATCCATTTTGTATAGAAAAATCTGATCAATAGCTTATTTAATCATGACATGCTAAAGGATTTTATAAGCAGAAAGAAATGTAAGAACCACATTAATTTTGATGAATGATGATTTGATTAAAAAAGGGAAGGTCAGGAGGATATAGCACTCACCCACTCACTAATACAAGTACAGTGTATAAATCCTTTTGGGCGAGTACAAATCAAACATCACTTGCCCAGTTTGGGAAACAAAATTTTCACTTTCAAGTTAATATTTCATATTGCAACTTTCATTTATTTACTTTTTAAAAAAAATCAACTTAAACCTCCAAAACTGTATTGAAATGTTTTGAAAAGAGGGGACCTGAAATTTCATGCTAAATATTTCCCGCTACATGAATATAATTTATAATGGTGGTCACTGCCACTGATTGTGCTGAAAACGCGAATAGCAGTACTGGCTGGCTTATTGGAGAGTTGGGGATGAATAAAAGCTAATCTGGACAAGTGCTTTTTGAAAGTCATTTGCCTGGCTGAGTGCTTACAGAATTAAGTTTCAGCCCTGCTTTTGAATATTTTGATCTAGATCATTTCAGAAAGTATTTGGTAAGGTTCAAAGTGTACACTGTCGTGACGTGAAGAGCACAGAAGATAACGGACACAAAACAAGCAATAATTTTTGCACTAGCTGTTGTGCCAAACCCAAAGTTCAAGACATTTTCGATTTCGACACACTTGAGAATGCTAGTTATTATTTCAAAACCACCAGAAAGAAACTTTTGAAGGGGCCTTTGCACAACGTCGTTTAAACATGAGATGAAGCTCAGTAACAACAAAGTAACTGTGATCAACCGCATTTTCAAGGAGTATTGAGTCCTCGTGGTCTTGATATTGTAAATTATGATACAGGGGAGGAATTTGATGAGATGAATGTTTTTAAAGGAAGATTCCCAGGTTATCGACAATCTAAAGTTTAAGGTTAAATAATCTCAAATCTAAAACGTCTTAAACTTATTCTAGCTTAGTCGCAAAACACAATTTGAAATTTCTTACCTTGTGGCCGGCTTTTGTTTGAGGGAAGCTTCAGAATTTTAACGGGTGCATTCATGGTAAACCGTTTCTTTAGACTACCCAAGCATCATAGATAGACACTTTTGAAATGATGGAACAAACCAAGGGTTATAAAACTGCATTGACAACAAAAATAAAAAGATCCACAATTGCACCACGCTACAACGCGATTGCACGTGTGTCCGCCATTTTGTTTCTGCAACACGACCGATGGGAAGCTGGTAACTAGAAGCCCCAAAGCGAAGAAGGCGGGAACCAAGCGGGAACCTGGGGGGTGGGGGAGGGGGTATCCATATAAAAAAAATCAAAATATTTTGATCCCTCTCCTCACGTTTTAAAGAGTTTACATGGACGTTCGATTTTTTTGTGCGTTCATTTGCGTTTCAAAGAGTTTGTACGGTCGCGTGGAAACCAGTTTAGTCGACTATATGAGGTTCGCCAAGCGGTCTTGCATAGCTCCCCTGTCCCTAAAAATGCGAGTCTTTTCACCGGTCCCTTTACATAGGAGGATGGTCCCAGCACAAGGACATTTTTCTGCTCTCAATTTCAAGCGAAGCTTGCGGCGATGGGCATGGACACTATGACAAGGATTATTTTAATTTGGTTTCGTCAACTGAGTTGATAAGATAAATAAGCCAACGTAAAAGGATAAAAAAGAAGTGAAATCTGCCAAGGACCGCAAACGATAATGCTGCTAACGGTATATGTAGGATCTGCGAGAGACCTAACCTGCCAAAAAATGAACAAACATACAATAAATTGCAGGGTTGATCTGACCACGTAAAAAAGTAGACTTTGCGAGACACCATCACGACAGAAACCGACAAAGTAGGATCGCAACCGTGGACAGCTGTTTCGTTGTTATTGTAGCGAACTCAGAAATGACGCCCGCAAGAATGCCAGCGCAAATAGATTACACAATGACCCGTTCACCATATCAGGTTCCGTACTATGTACTCATTTGTCGCCCGAATCACACGTTGCCACATCACGTGTTCCGGGGAACAAGGAGCCCGTGCTGAAGAGTTGCAATAACAACGAAACAGCTGTCCACGGTTGCGATGCTACTTTATCGGTTTCTGTCATGATGGTGTCGCGCAAAGTCAACTTATTTACGTAGTCAGATCAGCCCTGCAGTTCATTGTATGTTTAAAAAAAGAGAAGCTGACGATTCGAACGCTAGCTCTTCGTCGGAGCGAATCAAATGAGCGCGACGTATTTCCTACTTTCAGTTTACATGCGAAAGGTTGTAATGCTAAGATGACCTTATGCTGGGAACATCCCACCTCTAAGCTAGATCCTTGGGGGTACACATGCTATCACCACTTTCATAAGTCAGTGGCTGACCAAGGAGATACGGATACCTCTCTTTTACGGACACCTCCATAATACGAACACCTCTCTTTTACGGACACCTCCATGATACGGATACCTCTCTTTTACGGACACCTCCATAATATGGATACCTCTCTATTACGGACACCTCCATAATACGGACACCTCTCTTTTACGGACACCTCCATGATACGGATACCTCTCTTTTACGGACACCTCCATAATATGGATACCTCTCTATTACGGACACCTCCATAATACGGACACCTCTCTTTTACGGACACCTCCATGATACGGATACCTCTCTTTTACGGACACCTCCATAATATGGATACCTCTCTTTTACGGACACCTCCATAATACGGACACCTCTCTTTTACGGACACCTCCATGATACGGACACCTCTCTTTTACGGACACCTCCATGATACGGACACCTCCATGATACGGACACCTCTCTTTTACGGACACCTCCATAATATGGATACCTCTCTATTACGGACACCTCCATAATATGGATACCTCTCTATTACGGACACCTCCATGATACGGATACCTCTCTTTTACGACACCTCCATAATACGGATACCTCTCTTTTACGACAGCTCCATAATATGGATACCTCTCTTTTACGACACCTCCATAATATGGATACCTCTCTATTACGGACACCTCCATAATATGGATACCTCTCTATTACGGACACCTCCATGATACGGATACCTCTCTTTTACGACACCTCCATAATACGGATACCTCTCTTTTACGACACCTCCATAATATGGATACCTCTCTTTTACGACACCTCCATAATATGGATACCTCTCTATTACGGACACCTCCATAATACGGATACCTCTCTATTACGGACACCTCCATGATACGGATACCTCTCTATTACGGACACCTCCATGATACGGATACCTCTCTTTTACGGACACCTCCATAATACGGATACCTCTCTATTACGGACACCTCCATGATACGGATACCTCTCTATTACGGACACCTCCATAATACGGATACCTCTCTATTACGGACACCTCCATGATACGGATACCTCTCTATTACGGACACCTCCATGATACGGATACCTCTCTATTACGGACACCTCCATAATATGGATACCTCTCTTTTACGGACACCTCCATAATATGGATACCTCTCTATTACGGACACCTCCATAATACGGATACCTCTCTTTTACGGACACCTCCATAATACGGATACCTCTCTATTACGGACACCTCCATAATACGGATACCTCTCTTTTACGGACACCTCCATAATACGGATACCTCTCTTTTACGGACACCTCCATGATACGGATACCTCTCTATTACGGACACCTCCATGATACGGATACCTCTCTTTTACGGACACCTCCATGATACGGATACCTCTCTTTTACGGACACCTCCATAATACGGATACCTCTCTATTACGGACACCTCCATAATACGGATACCTCTCTTTTACGGACACCTCCATAATACGGATACCTCTCTTTTACGGACACCTCCATGATACGGATACCTCTCTTTTACGGACACCTCCATAATACGGATACCTCTCTATTACGGACACCTCCATGATACGGATACCTCTCTTTTACGGACACCTCCATAATACGGATACCTCTCTTTTACGACACCTCCATAATACGGATACCTCTCTATTACGGACACCTCCATAATATGGATACCTCTCTTTTACGACACCTCCATAATACGGATACCTCTCTTTTACGACACCTCCATAATATGGATACCTCTCTTTTACGACACCTCCATAATATGGATACCTCTCTATTACGGACACCTCCATAATATGGATACCTCTCTATTACGGACACCTCCATGATACGGATACCTCTCTTTTACGACACCTCCATAATACGGATACCTCTCTTTTACGACACCTCCATAATATGGATACCTCTCTTTTACGACACCTCCATAATATGGATACCTCTCTATTACGGACACCTCCATAATACGGATACCTCTCTATTACGGACACCTCCATGATACGGATACCTCTCTATTACGGACACCTCCATGATACGGATACCTCTCTTTTACGGACACCTCCATAATACGGATACCTCTCTATTACGGACACCTCCATGATACGGATACCTCTCTATTACGGACACCTCCATAATACGGATACCTCTCTATTACGGACACCTCCATGATACGGATACCTCTCTATTACGGACACCTCCATAATATGGATACCTCTCTTTTACGACACCTCCATAATATGGATACCTCTCTTTTACGGACACCTCCATAATATGGATACCTCTCTATTACGGACACCTCCATAATACGGATACCTCTCTTTTACGGACACCTCCATAATACGGATACCTCTCTATTACGGACACCTCCATAATACGGATACCTCTCTTTTACGGACACCTCCATAATACGGATACCTCTCTTTTACGGACACCTCCATGATACGGATACCTCTCTATTACGGACACCTCCATGATACGGATACCTCTCTTTTACGGACACCTCCATGATACGGATACCTCTCTTTTACGGACACCTCCATAATACGGATACCTCTCTATTACGGACACCTCCATAATACGGATACCTCTCTTTTACGGACACCTCCATAATACGGATACCTCTCTTTTACGGACACCTCCATGATACGGATACCTCTCTTTTACGGACACCTCCATAATACGGATACCTCTCTATTACGGACACCTCCATGATACGGATACCTCTCTTTTACGGACACCTCCATAATACGGATACCTCTCTTTTACGACACCTCCATAATACGGATACCTCTCTATTACGGACACCTCCATGATACGGATACCTCTCTATTACGGACACCTCCATGATACGGATACCTCTCTTTTACGACACCTCCATAATACGGATACCTCTCTTTTACGGACACCTCCATAATACGGATACCTCTCTTTTACGACACCTCCATGATACGGATACCTCTCTTTTACGGACACCTCCATAATACGGATACCTCTCTATTACGGACACCTCCATGATACGGATACCTCTCTTTTACGGACACCTCCATAATACGGATACCTCTCTTTTACGACACCTCCATAATACGGATACCTCTCTATTACGGACACCTCCATGATACGGATACCTCTCTATTACGGACACCTCCATGATACGGATACCTCTCTTTTACGGACACCTCCATAATACGGATACCTCTCTTTTACGGACACCTCCATAATACGGATACCTCTCTTTTACGGACACCTCCATAATACGGATACCTCTCTTTTACGGACACCTCCATAATACGGATACCTCTCTATTACGGACACCTCCATGATACGGATACCTCTCTATTACGGACACCTCCATGATACGGATACCTCTCTTTTACGGACACCTCCATAATACGGACACCTCTCTTTTACGGACACCTCCATAATACGGATACCTCTCTATTACGGACAGTTCTCTTGGTCTCCAAGTTACCAAAATTGACACAATCCCAACCTTCATAATACGAGCACCTTTATAATACGGACACTTGGGTCTGTCCCTTGGTGTCCGTATCAAGGAGGTTTGACTGCATTCTGTTTCAATATTTTTTGTTGGGAAAAAATAAGAAAAGAGGCGGAAGTGGAGACTAAGATTAATAAAAAATTTAACATTGAATTTAATTCCAATACTAGTTAATTACAGTATCTTTAAAATATTATGTTTTTTCGTGATATATTATGATAATTACTATAATAATTCATTCGAGATCGAAGTTATAAAATTTCATTTTCAAAATTACTTTGTATAAAATTATATTGATTTTTGCCGGTCACAATAACAAATGACTTCTCCAGAGTAGCCTTAGAAAAATAAACATCTTGTTTCTCAAAAACTAATGCAGCCCATTCCCCAGGTGGGAAAGAAAGCGTGGAAACAGCCACGGGTAAGTTACTTAGCTGACAACAGCTAGGAGTAATTTTCATTTCGTATTTGCCATGTGTTCTACTAGCAGCGCCTTTTCAAACCCAATATAAAAATTCTTGCGGGCGTCAGGTTTAATTAAAGAAATGAAATGCGCGTAAGTTCATGGTTTATACAAAACTATAAAAAATTTTTATCGATACATTTTTAAGGGAAAAAGTGGAGAAAAAGCAAGACCAACTAACTCTTATTTACTTCCAAGAATAAATAACTTTTATAAGATCGGCTCGTCCTCATCAGAAGCAGAAAGCGGATAATAATACATGAATAAAAGTGTCAGACACAGCCTCCGTTATGCCTGGTTTCCATATGGTAGCTATGATCGCTGCGATCGCTGAAAAAACGTTCAGTACTTGCAGCGAAATGGAGTAAGCCACTCTCCATACTTTCAACATAATCGCTACGATTGCTGGAGAGTGGCTTAGTCCATTTCGTTACAAACGCTAAACCTTTTTTCAGCGATCCTAGCAATCATATGGAAACCAGGCTGCATGTATTCCCTAGGAGCATCCAAGGAGTCGTTTCGGCGGAAAGCTGTCCGGAATCAGATCCGGAATCAGATCTGAAATCGGATCCGGAAGGCCTTAGTCATCTTAAAAAATCCGTAAATCAGTGCAATGTCGCCTCAAACTTTCGTAACATCGGAAAATTCGACACTTTTTGTTTTCGGAGGGATAAAAAATGTCGTTTTGAGTACGGAATGAGGTCAGCTAGAATTTCCAGAAAGGTGAAAGCAGCTGGTAAATTCGGCGAATAAGATTCCTTTCCTTAAAATTTCCTGCTGCTGAAATATTCAGCTAAAAGAACCAAAAAGTTCAAACTATATAAGCTTTTATATCCGGGTTCCTTTAAAGGCGCTAAAACCGCATCGGGAAAAACAGTACAACGCCATTGCAAGCGTTTTCCTAAACACTCCTCGTTGGGTGCCCAGATTCTCTTAAATAAAATAGTGCTTAAAGTGCACCTAAACCCAAAATTCTTGTTTTTAACGTTGCGTTAGTGAATTATAGAGATTTGAATTTACAAAATGTTAATAAGATGACGTCAAATCAAGAATCGTTTATTATACAACTACTTGTTTCCACCTCCAAGTAATATTTTTTTACAAATTAATTGACTATTAGTATTTCTTAAATTGATTATCCTTAAGCTATGAACTGCGTACTGTAAATTGAAGTAGAAATAATGGTAAACTCTTGATTTGACGTCATCTAATTAGCATTTTGTAAATTTAAATCTCTATAACTCACTAACGCGACGTAAAAAATATTTCACTATTCGACTTTTCAATGTACATTCAGTTGATTAAAAGAAAAGAAAATTGGGGGTTAGGTGCACTTTAAAAGGAGGGTTTCACGGTTCGGCGCATGTGCAAGCTATGATGTAACCCATTTGATTTCATTGTTTAGACCAATAGATAGAGTAGATAACTCTGGCGGGAAATTTACCAATGAAAATGTGGCGGTCAGTCAGCTGATTGAATAGATGATAATACATACCCATGTGCGCCATGAAAGCCACCAGAGCGTAGAATTAATCCTTCGGGTCGAAGGTTTTATTCAGTATTGACTTTGTTTGGACTAATTATAGTATGTGATTATTGAAGTAAATGCGAGTGTTTTTTTTAACCGATAAAAATGACAAGAAAGCGAATAAAGCATTTTAATCTGTGCACATGCGCCGAACCGTGAAACCATTCCTTTAATTCCTTAAGTTCCTAAATACCAAAAAAAATATATATCGAATTGTTTTCAAAATGTGGACCGATATGACGCGCCACTGCAGTGAACAGCAGGTTTTCTCTATAAGGTTGACTTGAGTTGGGTACGGCCTTTTTCTTTTTTTGACCCTCAGATATTTCAAACTCAAAGTCCAGGTCAGGCTACACATAGTCGGGAGCCCATCACCTGGAGCCAACAACTATATTCGTACTACTGTGTTTAAATAAATTGGATATTCATAGGTTCCTTTTAATCGGAAAATAGTCCTTAATTAAGTCCATCGCTGAGAAATTCGCCAGAAATTCAATAGGCCATTTCCGAGTTACGTTACGCCTCGTTGTCAAAGCGAGGCTAGGTACACAACCTTTCATATGAAAATGAGTTTTCATTCACATGCAAATGAAAACTCATTTTCATATGAAAGGTTTCGCACCTAGCCTCGCTTTGATAAAGAGGCTAAAGGTAACTCGGAAATGGCCTATTCAATAATAAAGCGGAAGCTTCGAATAATTAGCTCCTTAATGGCACAACAGATGTTGTTTAAGAAAATCTACGTACGACGTCAGCGTGACCCCATATAGCAAAGTCATGTCGCTTGGCAAGGAAGGCTGACGCGTCTCCAGTCGTCTCTCTTGGGAGTCACAAGACGCGGGGAACGCGCGCAGGGGATAGATTCGGGACGAGAAAAGCGCGGCTTAAGGCCGGCGCGCGAGGGAGAGGATCACGAAATTGAGAGAAGACTGAGGACGAGTCAACAAGTAAGGAACTCCGCCATAAACGGTGCTAATTCCCTGACTGCCTGCCTGTGTACGCCAACCTCTATAAATAAAGTTTATCTCGTCTTGTATCTAATACCATTCAAATAATCTCCTCTAATGAATCACGTGACGGGCGCTCACCACGCGGACTTTGATGAGAAGACTCATACTTGTCGTCGCGTACATGACGTCTTAGATTGCCGCTATCATCGCGTCTTGATAAAATGTCGTTACTCGTTATTATTGGAACCTTATTTTCGAGTGTCCTCCTTCTTCGCCTTCGAACGGCTCTCTCCTGCTCTTTTGTCGAGTTCGATTCACTGTTTGAAGTCGACAAGACCTGGGGCATATGCGAGTGTGTGTCCTTCATCCTACAGCTTATCTTCAAGCCAGAATTTCTCCTTTCCTTAACTCGCTCCGTAGCAGCATCCTCCTGTATTAGCGATATTTTCACGCCCTCTATAGCTGACTCGCGTTTGGGTCCATTCAGCGTCGTCGGAGGCAAGCGTGATCTTAACAATAAACCGTCTTGCGCATGCGCTTTGGCCGGTTCTGTTTTATCTTGAACCTCCATCAGCTTGCCTAAAGTGTTGTTTATACTCTTGAGCAATTCTTTTCCCCCTGACGTGGCGATCGTTTTTCTCCGCTGTTTTCCTTTATCGGTAGATGCAGGCGAACGATACACATTTCTCCACGTCTGCGCAATTCTAGTATCTAGTTCAATGCACTGAGCTTCGTGATCCGCACGCGATGCAGTCTCGTCATTTTCGTCCTGCGCCTTGATCGCTGTTAACTGGCAGCACAATCCATAAGGCGGCAGTGAGTTTCTGTTCCTTCGCTTTGTGTCCGTGGAGGACGAAGGCGATGTGAAACTGAAGGGACTGGTAACGGGTTGTCTCTCCTTATTAGTTCCCAGGTTCCTATGCGGCAAGTAGGATTGCGGAAGTGAAAACTTTTTGTGGGGTAATTTGGCCTATGAAATGAAAACGCGTGCATAAGCAAGCGATAATAGCTGTGTGTAACTAAACCTTCAATCCAGTAATATGCCTCTAACGTTTGAGTCTGTGGCTGCAACTGAAATCCTAATGCAAAATTCAAATGAAAGCTACTGAGCAGTACTTTCATGTAATGCTGTTTATTATGCTGTCAGTAGAAAGTGGTTCTAACTTTGAAATATGTGGATGAAATCCTGAAGTGTGAAAATTCAAATGAAACGCTTACCTTCCAGTACTTTCATGTAATGTTGTTCATCATGCTGTACAAGATGGTTCTAACTATTGAATAAATTATGTGGACGGAATCCTACAGTGTGCGGACCATTCAAATGAAAGCTATTGAGTACTTCTTTTATACTCTTTTATGTAAGGTGCTTCCGGTACTTATGCCGAGTGTACAAATCCTGTAGTGTGAGCATTCAAATGAATTTGTTGAGCAGTACTTTCGTGTGATACTGTTTATTATGCTGTGCAAGTCGTGCAAGGCAATTTTACTTTTTGAGTATGCGGATGACATCGTTAAGTGTGACCTTTCAAAATCAAATGAAAGTCGACGAGAAAGTGGGAGACTAAGTACTGTGCAGCGATCATTACTTGATAAATAGGCCATTTCCTAGTTGCTTCATGCCTTGTCATCAAAGAGATTCTTGGTGACCAACCTTTCATACGAAAATGAGTTTTTATCCACTTGAAAATAAATCTCATTTTCACATGACAGGTTGCATGTATACCAGGTCTCGTTTTAATTGATTACAAGGCATAAAACAACTGGAAAATAATCTATTGCCTGTAATTACCTTATCCGCGGACGAATCCTGTTTTGTTTGCTGCAGGGGGATCGAAATTACCTTGGAATTGATAAGAGAAACTTTGCCGACCTTGGAAGGCGTGTTGGGGCCTGTATGTCTAGGCGATTTCTGTGTTTTCTCCTGAGAAAGATTGGGCATAGTATCCACACGCCGAGGAGAAACCATTTTATCTTCTAATGTAGTTTCTTTCCTCTCACCGTGTTCATCTACATTCTTTACCGACGAGTTTTTCAGTGATTCTTCATTTAATGTCGCTTTGCTCTCGACTGAAATATGCGATAAGTTCAAGGACAACCTGCGACCTTTTATCGCCATGACTTCAACCGACGAATAATTACAGGAATTCTTTCTTGAAATTTCAATCCCCGCACTACTAAAAATGTTACAAGTTCCATCCTTCTCTACGCCATCGGTTTCACTTTCAAGTTTCGCCGATGCTGTGTCATCTTTTGGGGTGTCAGTTTTGCTTTCTGGAAGTTCACCGTTTGGTGTTGCCAAATTTTCTGAGCTCGCAGAGGAAAGCCGCTTGCGGCATAATGGGACCTCTAACTTCTTGGAGTCCGAATCATTTCCTTCGTTTTGTTCTTTTTGTATTATTTCCTCTTTGTCGTTAAAATCACACACCACTGCCGTGGCTACGATACATTCAGCTCTATTTTTAATCGGATTTTCATGTTCTTTTTCTTGCGCAATTCCTCGAGAATCCTTAACAGACTCGGTGCTTCCTTTGTTTGTTTCAGCATTCGTTATCAGTTTGGCTTTTTCTGGATGTTTAATGTAGAACTTCTTCAGTTTCCATTTCAGAAGATGGTACACAGTTGCTGCTGAGGTGGACCTGCGATGAAGAGTAAACAAACGTTACACGGTCAGATACGGCAAGTTGCATATCAACAATTAACCCTTAACTCACAAGAGTGCCAAACATCAAAATTATAGAAAAATCTAAAATCTCATTTTGTAAAAAATTGGAGAAGAAATGGTACCATGCAAAAATACTGCCAAAGAGGTTTCATTTGAATGGTCACACCGTAGGATTTCGTCCATAGACTCAAAAGTTAGAACTGCACTACATGTCTCCATATAATTGACTCTGGGAGTAAAATAAGGGTTAGTTATAGTGTCCATATCTGGAGTACGAATGTTTAGCTCGGTAAACATACTGATGAAGACATTGAAAAGTACGGAACTCAATAGTAAAAACTGGAAGGTTTTTTTTAAATGTTTGTCAAGGCAAAATGGCAATGGTAATGTAATCATATAAAGCAATATGTTCAAAGACGCTTTAAAGTTCAACCGAGGATGAGATGCGGTCAACCTCCTCCCCTGGGTGGCCCCCTGGGTCATCTCCGCGTTTAAAATGGGGGGAGATGAAACCCCCTGGACAAGACTGCCAAAATACGCCAAAAATACTGGAGGATTTTGTCGCATAAACCAGGATGAAATGTCTTCCTTCCGTTTGAACGACGGACTCAGATTAACAGCATTAACAGCAAAACGACTGCATATCGCTGGAAATAACCTCCGAAAACGCCATTTTATCGTGTGTCACGTGACCAAATACTCCACGGTCTTTTGAAGTATTATGGCAGCCTTCAGTGTCCAGCGGTTTCTACGCCCGACCAGCCATTTTGAAGGCGGAGAAGGGCCTGTGGACGAAATTGATCGGGCTTCAGCATGTTACTGCGCAAATGGCAGCCAATTCATTTCCTCACTCACTCGATCCATGAAACTGAAGTCCATATCTACTTTGTATGATTAAAGTGAACAATACAGGCCACAACACCAGGAATTACCTCCCTCAGAAGCTTATCACGTAGAATCTCTGTTATGAGCTTCTGCCTCCCTATACTACTCCTTTGGAACATGATGTGTGTGAGAAGACTTGCCGGATTCAAGCCTGCAAACTGGCGCCCTACAAAGTAAGCTAAAAACACCCCGACCAATACAGGGAGTAGGGATGGCGCAGTGGTGAGAGCACTTGCCTCCCACCAATGTGGACCGGGATCGATTCCCGGAGGCGAAGCCATATGTGGGTTGAGATTGTTGTTGGTTCTCTTCTTTGTTCCGAGGGTTTTTCTCCGGGTACTCCGGTTTTCCTCCTTTCACAAAAACCAACATTTCTAAATTCCAATTCGATCCGGAAACAATGGAACAGAAAGTAAGAGCCACCTCGTGGATTCCACTGAAATTCCGTTTTATGTATTTAATTATTTATTTTATTTGTTTAAGAACACCCAGAACTATACCTGTTTTGTGTAACTGCGTCAATAATTTCCAACTGTTGAAAGTCCATCTTGTCCGTCATGTGTCTCAGGATGTTTTTATCCATCTCCTCGTCCCGCGGGTAACTCGGGAACAGTACCGGAATCACGGGACCATCATAACCCTTCCGAAGCCACTCATGACCGAGAGCCTCTTCGAGCGTTATCCGTTGCTCGCGGTTAAATGTGAGAAAGCGTCGGATAAGGTCTTTACATGCTAATAAAAAGAAATAATAATGAAAGTTAATTAACGTTTCCTTCAGTTTCGAACGACCGTTTTGTAAATAAGAACCTGTACGAGAACCGAAATTCCCGGTATGAGAATTGTGCGCGTTTGAACCTGGGCCTTCGCTTGCGTTTGTATTAAACTCAGTTTTAGCAGTGAAACTTGATATATACTGCTGATTGAAAGAGCAACTTCAGATAAACAAACCGTGTAAATTGAAATATTTTAATTCTATTCCATAGAAGTGAAGATGATACTCGACTCAGTGAAAATTAAGACTTTCAAAGACGATCATGTAGCGGTGGCAAAATTTTGTCAAATCTACGACGTAAGTGATTGCCAAAGTACCCTTCTTTTCTTATTTTAAAGAGTAAACATTTAATTTTTTCACTTGTAGAGTGGTGAAACCTTGAGTTCAGTTATTCGGTTATGACATTTGAGTATATAGACGCTGACGAAATCACACAAAGCCTTCCACTTTCTATGGCAATGTTTTTCTTTTATTAGAGCGCTTTTCAATTGAGTTTCGAAAGTAATTTGGGATTGCTTTGTTTTTGCGTTTTGTGATTGGCTAAAAATTATATCAGAAGTAAAACTAAAAGCAATAATGACTTGCTCTCACACATTTTCTCGCGCTTTGTGGTGGGCTTCACGTGTTTGCTTCACGTTCTGATTGGTTCGTTGGTGTATTTTCTTCTCATGTGATTGGCCAGAGTGATTGCCAATTGGTTTTGGTTTTACGACGCTCAATTGAAAACCGCTCTATTTTACAAAATGAAATTCAGGATATTTCTTAGAATTTTGTTTGGCCTATCTTGGGTATGAAATGATTTATTATCACTCATGCACTCGATTGAAAATAAACTTACGAGCGGACAGATGATCAGGAATGGGATTCATATCGTTGCTCTTCATTTTGTTGTAGAGAGTCGTGATGTGGAATGGCTCAGCTGTGTAAGGCAGTTTTCCAGTCAACATTGCGAACATGTTTACTCCTCTAAAATAAAAAAAACTCAGTGTCATATTGAACCAGCTTGATGTATATTGATGGTAGAATGATAACAAAATATCTTGACACAAATGTAAAAGAATTTGTTTTACGTACATACTCCAGACGTCCACTTCAGGTCCGTAAGGTTTGTGACCCAAAATTTCTGGAGCGGCATATGCAGGGGATCCACACTGGGTCTTGAGAAATTGTCGAGTGGACTGACCATCAGAAGAAGGAATGAACATCGTGTTACTGAGCCCAAAATCTAGAAAAAAGACATTAAGTATTTTATGGTCATCGCATTTTTCAAATAAATTTCAAACTAAAAACGCTTATCATTTGTAAGAACCAGCCGGCGTTAACAGTAATTTCACAAATAGTATGTTGGTTTTACAAGTCCTTGGAAACGACTTATATAGAAAAGAAATTGTCTTGTCACCATGATATGGCTATTAAATAAACAATGTGAAAAAGCGTCGAGGGAGTGTACAAGCGCATCGGCAGTTTAAACGCAGCTTTGCCGCTTCACAGTCTTTCTCGCAGAAAACAATAGCCCCTGTCACCCGGGGAAGAAGACTGCATAGCGCCCAACTGGAATCCCAAAGAGCTCACCGATTATCTTGATGTTGTAGTCGTCGTCCAGAAGCAGATTTTCAACTTTCAAGTCCCTGAAACATGGATTAAAAATGCATGCGGTTAACTAGTTTGGTATCGATCGGCTTGCAGACCGTTTGCCATAGGCAGTTTGTACTCTGGTACTTTCTTAAAGGTGTGTGTTCCATCGCGCATTATCTCCCGGTGGCAATTTCCCCCAGGTGTTGACATTAACACCAGGGAGCTTATAAGGGTATCCTTACAACGATTCCTTTGACTGTTATGGGACAACAGATAGCCCAACCGTTGTCATTCATCAACGTCTGATTCACTGCAACTAGCGCTGGTTAGAAGGTTCGCCACAGACGATCGTCAAATCCAAAAGATATCCACAAGAACAATAACAACAACAACAACAACAACAACGACGACGACAGAAAAAGCAACAACCGATCGACCGATTGACTGCTGCGAGACCTTTCCCGACTTCCCGTTTCCTCCAGTTAACACGTATAATTTTCTCTTATTTCTGTTGTCTTACCTATGGAGTATCCCTCCCTGGTGAAGATAGTGCACGGCAGACACAGTTTGCCTTATAAACTTCCTAACTTCCACCTCACCGAGCTTTCTGCGGTAACAGATGTAATCCATGAGATCTCCTCCTGCCGCTAGCTCCGTGATCAAGTAATACCTGAACAATAGTAGGATGACAGAGTGATGTTAGTCAAACCAAAATCCTAGGCCCTAATTTATTTGGATACAGCTGAAACTGGTCAATTCAACAAAACCGGCCTTTGAAACAAGGAGTTAAGCAAAGTCCTGCTCAGGCAATAGTTCCAAATCCTAAAACAGAATATTAATTAGAAAATAACCTTTGTTATTATTATAGGAGTGAAGGTGTGATGGAACAGTGACCTGCGCATCGGAACTTCGATTGGGACGTAGGTAATTTGCCTGGTTTCTGCATCGTGTTCTTTCCTTATCCTGGAATCTCATTCATGAAGAAATAAAGGAATTCTGAGCCTAGTCTTTCCGCCACACTAGGGAAATCGGAGGCACCAAAGGGAAACATGGTTCGTGGTCAGATCGGGCACGAAGTTTATCTAACATTTTATGGCTAAAGTTAGTAAAATATGAAATCGAGAATTTAAATTGTTTCTGTGAGCGGTCCGAAATTTGCTATGCGGACAGCTTAGAATTATAGAAAAATGTTTCTTCAGTCATTTGTAGACGTAAAAGAGACATTGTGCCGCCGAAATAACGAAACTTCGCTTGTCTTATTTCCATGTTTTATCGCCAAATATCACTAAATATATAACTTAATTGGATAAAAAGATTCTGTAGAGCAAAACGGAACAAGTAGTTTGTAATAAAAAGACGATAGCGAGGATCAAAGTGGATTACAGTTCATCATGAACTGTAACCCATTTCCATTCTCGCAAAGCCGCACTTTATTTTCAAACTACTGCGTAAAATTTGATTTCGTGACGGGCGGTCAAGAAATCTAAATTGCTCGGCATTCTTGTGGAATTTTGACGTTTTTAGGCGTTATTTTGTGTCTATAGTTAGTATTTCTTTGCTTCCTATTTCAAGATAGTAAAGCAAGCTTAAAGCAAGCTCCTGGGACACAATCATAAAAACACGATATATAACCTGAGACCATTTTCCGTTTAATTTGGAAGCTTGTAGCAGTATTGTTATGAGTTTACCTGTGCTCTGTTTCCACCACTTCAAGAAGCTGAACAATGTTGGGATGCCGAATCATTTGCATGATTTTCGCCTCTCGTCGCATATTTCGAGCCACGTACTTATCTTGATGCGCCTGCTTCTTGTCTATAATCTTTATAGCGACCTATAATAAACACGGTAAAGACATAATACATAAAGATTAAGCTCGGTAATGAAATGAAAAAGATATACTGTTCATCATGTCACGAGCGTGGTACAAAGAAAAAATCTGAGTCCCCGCGACAGGAATTGAACCTGTGACCTTCCACACACCGATCGGATGCTTTAACAACCTATTGTAGCTACGAGACCCGTGGCGAGCTAAGAAAAGTAGCGGGGTAGAAAAATTAAAAATACGTATTTACGATTTCTGTTCAAAGGGAATTTGCAGTTAGCTTCAAGGAGATTGTAACTTTCGCTTGAAATCATAACAGACGACAAAACTTCTCACGTTTGGGGCTGTTACTTAAACAATTCGGAACAACACCTGCGTTTCATGTGTGAAGCGATGTTTTATTGTTGTTGATTAAAAGAGCTTTACAGCCTACATTAAATGTCTTAAATCAAGGCTAACAAAATGCAATTTTGCAACTCAGTTTATTTTGCTAAAACACCAATCAAACAGCGCTTAATTCAGTTGCTCTTTTTGGTCTCCCTGCGTCGAAATGCGCAGACGGAGAAATAACTCATCATGAAAATAGTGCATCGTTTGTAAGTCAGTTACTGCGAATTAAAGGGTAGACACATTCCTTAACCCATCAGCCTTCAGGGAATGCGGTTCTCAGTTTGAGCGAAATCTTAACTGGATAGAATAGACCAATTTCGATATATTAAAATTCAACTTCAAACAACAGACATCACTACGAGGCTTAGGGGAATAAACCATAGAAATCCCCACTATCATTCCCCTAAGCCTCGCAGTGATGTCTTTTGTTTCAAGTTGAATTTTAATATATCGAAATTGGGCTACTCTAACAGTCCCTCATTCACGTGACCTTTACGAAAAATTGGTGTTGATCACTTTTGATTTCCATCAAAGGTGCGACAAAAATGCGCGACACAGGCATCAAAGGTGATCAAAATTTTACAGCACTTTTGATTGACGTTGCTTTTGACACAATTTTGACGCGCGTTAAAAGTACTAGACGTTTTGGTGCACGTCACAGGGGACGAAAGGTACCTTTGTACAAGTCAAAGCAACATTTGACAGCACCTTTACCATACCTTAGATAAGCGCCAAAGGTGCACTACATTTGTAGTAAATCAAGACAGCCCTTGCCACTTTTTGCTGACACCCGTGTCAAAGATGTGGCAAAGACGGCCTTTACCCCCACGTCAAAGGTGTTTGGGAACGGCGATTTTTCGTGCAGTGGACAAGCTCTACTCATAAATCCTCAAGTGTGACCACATTCAAAAGAAACTGCTTTTATTGGGCTGTATCAGAAGCTTATAACAGAAGGTGGTTCTAAGTTTATGAGCAGCACTCTCCTGTGGTGCTGTCTATTTATCATGTTGTACAAGGTGGTACCAACCGGCTTGCATCTGTTCATGGGCGAAAGCTTCTTTTCTCTTTTCACTTCTCCAAGTCGTTAAGTGATGTGTATTTTACAAAACTTTAAAGTTGGGATTAAACAACTGAGCAAATAAACATCTGGCAATCATCGCGCTAATTCCCTTTAACATCTTGATTTCCCCACGGGCTTGCTTTTTTGGCAATAACTGAATGGAATTTAGTTTCTTTTTTCCATGATCTTCGATCTCGTGAGCTTCAAACGTGACGACAGTAATAATGACACATTCAAAATAAAAATTAATCTTATTTAAGCTATTTGTAAAAGCACGAAGACTTGTAAAAACTCTCAGATACCACAATCTCGTAGCCAGAAGTGACCTAATTTTTTGCCGGACTGACAGAAATACGTTAGGAGTTCTAATCTGTTTGTTCTGCAGCAATCTCCAGTTCTTGTCTACCCAATACGGTTTCAGAGAATCACGTCTTTTGTTTTTCTCTTCCGCTTTAAACCAGTATTTTTGGTTTCATTTGTAATCACAATTTAGTTGTATCTCACAGAATCAACAAGATAAACCTAATAGCCCAGCTCAATTTCTGGTTTAACCGCAGCGTGCAACACGACAGCTTTAATATCGAAGGCAGATGTGACGAGAAATCCAGTTAACACGAGCGAATTTTGTGAAACCGGGTCATTTTTCAGCCGTGGAGTGACTTTTGTTTCACAAAAACAATACAAATCAAGTTTCGATACCAAGGATGTTTTTTTCAATGATTTTATTTTCGTGTTACATAATGTGTACATCATAAATGTGAGTTATACTCGAGTCAATTGAGGTTTATTTACTAATGATTTTTCAGGATAAAATTGGTATTTATATTTCTGTGACTTGTTTATATATAGAAGTATTTCCACGTAGTATCAACTATGTGTCGAGTGTGTACCACAGGGCACCAATCCACGAGAAGCAGTACCCTTTGCATGTGAGGAAAATTGTTAACGTTATCAATACATTTCCTCAGCTTGAGATCGCATACCTCAATACAATTCATCTCTCCTTCATGGAGAGTAAAAAAAATCCAAAACACGTAATTCTATTTTCACTAAATACACAGGCGCGAAATTCCTAAGTTAGTTTTTAATCCATAGTGTTTTTAGAGATGATTCCGAAGACTAAAGTCTGGAACATACTTGAGAGATAATCTCTACTCAGCGATTATTTTCAAGGCTAGAACTATCACCTTGTAGCATGTAGCATTTACAAGCAACAGGATGTCGCTATGTTGCGGTCAACTCAGATAAATTATTTAGCGATTATATCAGCAACTATATCGGAAACGATAGATTTTTTACACTCCATATCTATGTCATGCGGTTAACAGTTATGAATCAATATAGAGAGGAAAATGAAATTTATACGATATCGAAATAGAACCATTTTCCGCTCCTTGCACAATTTTTCGGTTTTCGTTTTTTTTTAGTATCATTACTGAAAGAAAATTTAACATTCAGTGATTGAAAATATTTTTCGTGAATTTACAAAAGCCAATATTGCTTACAATTACCGTAACTATTGAATAAGTTTTGAATTTGCTCAATGGAAATGTCAACATCATAACGCAGGCCTTTCATCGTAAAATGTTTTTGTCTAAATAAACTAGTACTGTGTACACAGTTTATGGCTCTCTGTTATTGAAAGGCGAACAAACTCACCGGTGTAACAATAAACGGAAACAGCCAGACATGATCGGAGCGCAAGAAATCTACAACTGCAAATATCGACCATGCTGCTATCACAACAACGTGTAATATCAGTTAAGCGGCGACTTCTTTCTTCTCCTAGTTTTTTTAATGTATTTTTCCTTCAGAGTGGAATCCCTAATATTCTCGATATGAAAATGATTGCTGCTATTTTTTTTTAAATATTCACCTAAGATTCTGGAGATTTTGGCTCTCCTTTGTTATATGCAAATAAAAAAAACAAGAGGGGCTTGATATCAGATAAAAAATCACTCCACGTAAAAAACTAATGTGTCAGACTCATATTGCTTCAATGGAGTGAAACATAAACCTTTTAAATATATGGACGAATATGAACATTTCTCGTGATAATAATTCGATCGCTTCATTGTCAGTTTCACGCGAACGAAAAAAAGTTGAAAAATGCGAGCAAAAGATGGAATATACCCTATTAGCCGCCCTATTTAGGGACAAATTTACGTAAGGTTAAAATTTTTGCACGTCAGTACATTCCTAAAATAGGTTCATTTTGTAGATACAGTATGTCGATCACACGGGTGATTTAATATGCCATGAAGAATGTCACTGAAAAAAATAATTAAGTAATTCTTAATGTTCATTCTAATTAGTTTTGGCGACTACAACATAACAATTCTCAGACTTTGTTTGCCAGGTATGTGTCACATTTTTGTTGTCAAGTTCGTTAGAATGAGAGCCATTTTATTTTCAGATTGTAAGTAGGAAAGGAAAATTATGACGCTAACGAACCAGAAATAGTATATTTTGCTCGGCCAATTAGGAAATCTTTGGTTATACTAGAACTTGCTATTGTTGCGAATAAAGAGCGAGACAAAGCTAATCCCTAAACCTACGACCTTGAGGCGGATAATTGTGTCGCTAAAGTCTTAAGTTATATTTCCTACCTTCTCTCCGGTTAGGACATGAAATCCTTGCTTCACTCTCGCAAATGATCCTTCCCCGATTGTCTTCCCCAGAAGGTAATTTCCGATACGCTTACATTTCAGGTACCTCTGTAGTTCTTCCTTTGGCACTAAAGCGACTCCCGCGGGTAGAAAACCGTTCGCTCGCTCGCGAGATTCTTCATCCATTTGTCGTCTGTCCGTCGAAGACGTGATATCGTTTGATTCTGTTTTCATCTCATCTCGTTTAAGCCAACACTAAAAGCACTGTTGTCAAATAAAACGATTCTTCATTTCTTTAAAAGCACCCCTCCAAAATTGAAACCGTAATCGACGGAATCGAAAACAGCATGCAGCTATTGTAGCACTACATGTAAAATGAGCTCAAGTTATTATTTGCTAACTGTCAAAAGATGACATTCAAAAAATTTCTGACACTCAATATGATTCGCTGTTCACTCCAGGTTAATTTGCTCTTATTAAACAAATCATTATTGATTGAAATCTGATCAAACGGCTCTGTGCCATGTTGCCGTCAAAAAATCACATGTGTTAAACCTCGCTTGCGTGTATGCGCGCGCAAAACTTGGAAAAATCTCGTCCCCAGCGCCGCGATCCTTTTGGCCAGCATCACGGATCACGAAATCGCACATCATCACATGCACATTCTCGACTGCAATACAAGGTTACGTTTATTCACTCTCCAAAATGTCACATTCCGTTGCTATTAAGTTTCGATCCTCGGATAGTACGCGACAACGGAACAATAACAACTATTAAATTACCAATTTAGGATATAAAACCAAACAGCCCCGTTACGTGTTTTAAGAATATCCTTTGCGTTTTCAAGGGTGCGCAACGTGCCACCATGAATCAGCTAAATTTTGTTGCGCTTCTCATCCTAGGGTTTGTTTTCAGTGCTTTTGCTCTTCTTCCACCCGAGAGCGTTTCATTCTCTCCTAAAACATGGTTTCCGGGAGATTTTCAAAGACTAGAAGCTCTGTCGCTTCAGTATTCTCAGAGACGTCCCAAGCCACTGGCGTTCAGCGACGGGAAAGGATTGGTGGCGGGAACAAATAGCCCTATGGCGGTACATGCGGGCACAGAGGCGCTGAAAAAAGGCGGGAACGCTATGGATGCTTGCCTAACAACAGCTCTCACAGGTAGCGTTGAACATCTGTAAAACACTTCCAAACAGTTTACCCCTGTCTTTATGAGATAACTCCGGCAAAAGAACTTAACGGTGCACTTGGTGAAGTTCATTTCCTGTCACTGACCTAAATAAATAATCAGACAAGGTGTCCTTTCATGCACCACTCCATAATCGTGAGGGGGATTTAAGATTTGCGATCGGCGGTGAGGAATTAAATACAGCTTTCCCTTGTAGAATCCATTTCTTGGTTAGCTGATCCCGCTTTTAATTGGACAGTTTTGAAAAGATGGAAAGATTATTTGATTTCAACTTGCCTACGTCTGCGGGAGGTTAAGCTCCTAGATGTGTCTGTCTACGAGTTTTTCGTGCTTTGGAACAAAATGTCTTCGGTTGAAAGCTTGAATGGCATGGATTGAAATTAACGAAAATTTCCAGGCTTGAACGCGGATCATTTGTTGATTTCAATATTTTGAAAACAAAATATCAAAATAACTGTGTCTGTTAGATATTGAGATATATTGCTACTGTTTGTAGCCATTGTTTTTTTCGCTATGTTGGAACGAAACCATTGTTGTTTGACTAAGTTATAAAACTAGGAATGAATATTCTTAGACATAAACGTGGCTAATTTCTCGTTTTTATCTCTGCTTAACAAAACAGAGATACCAGAGATGTTGAATTTGTAAAATATTTGAGATAAGAACTTGACACGTGATGGGACTCGGACTAATCTGAGAAAAGTGGATGAATGGCAAAGGTTCAAGTTGTTAACAGTAACAAAATTCTTTTAGAGCCGAAATAAATTTGAAACCTAGGGTTGATGTCTGTAATAATCGATTTGGGGAAACTTTCGAAAATTTTGACCTCTGTTGGTTTCCCTCTATTACAAACCACTCACTGCACGAAACTCGATGAAGCTGAATAAAAGTGGAAATACTTAGACACGGAGTCAGCTTAACTATAAAAAACGTTTTCCTTGTTTTCTCTCGATTGAAATCATTGAATCAAAATCAAGATTCTATTTACGAATAAACGTCGTTCTACATTTCAAAATCTCGCGTCCAAGAGCCCACATGGCCCATGGCACGTCAAAATAATGGATATACAAGTGTGTATCTTTTGATATATCAGCATTATCTATATATCAGGGCAACATTTGCGAAACAATAAACCGGTGTGATTGTCATTGCGTATTTTGCAATATTCTGTTACAGTCTTTCAGCCCACCCGGCGGTAGTTTAAATTTTCTGAACTCACGTATTCCTTTTGTTTAATTTTGCATTAATTCACCTCTGTGGTTGTCTGTCTAGCTCAGTACACACCCACGCAATTTTTAAGTTAGCCTTAACTTGTTCAAAGTTTTCTTTTTTACCCTTATCCTAATCGAGCTCTAACTGATATGAATATCAACTCTCAATAGCTTTTTTGGTTTCACTGAAACTTAGAAGGGACTTAGAGGACGAACATATTATCCCATAATTGACTTATTTCGGAAACTATTGCGACACAAGGAAATAACTGTTTGGGATTTCATTCACGGATTCAAGAGTTCAGAACTACATGTACCTTGCAGCAGCTGACCTAGGGGAGGGGAGGGAAAGGCTGAAAAATGTTTTCAGTCTCCAACATTTTCACTTGGTACTGCCCAATGCTACCTTGTACAGCCCGATGTTCAATAACTTTAGAATGGTTATAGGCGTCATGTTCATCAACTGATAAACAGTACCATGTAAGTAAGTAACAGGAGGGCACTGAGTAAGAATCCACACCTACAGACTCAAACGTTAGAACCAACCAACGAGCAAGGGAAACGAAGGGAGAGTCTCTTTTATTTCCACTACCATTGCAATTTTTCTTCGCGCGGTCCCCTTTATCTGAACGCTTGGAACAATGCTTTTTCGGGAACCGATTATATAATACAGTAACCAAAGAGTGTCGTTGCCTGCTTACCATGCAATTATGTTTGTAGGGAGAAGTAAGACTCCAATTTCTCTCCGGAATTAAGAGATTAAATTTAGTTTCTTCTAACTCTTATGTATTCTAATCAGTCCAGACAAGATCGCAATTAATGCATGGCGAATCCGTTAAGAATTATTATACTTTTAAATACTCCTTGTATTCTCGAGAACATAATTTGAGAAAGTAACGAGTATTTTTACCACTCGTCGACATTAGAAGATTGTTAAGGGTTCTTTGACTTCGGTTTGTGAGACAAACGTTTTGAGCTTCAACAGGTTTCGGATTGGTACACTCGCCATCTTCATTTTTTGTCCTCTCACGAGAGAACGCCTTTCGCCTAGGCGCTGTGTGTGTCTTTTTCGTGATCTGGCTACATTTGAGTATCAATGACAGAGTCGATGCTTTGATAACCAAGAGCAGATGTTGGGCTTACAGTCGATTAATAAATAAGACCATCATTCGACAACTTAAATGATTAATTTGTTTTAAAAGAGTACCGATAATTGAATGCCATCTGTATATCTTTCAACTCAAGAGTTGATAAGAGGATCATGCAAACTCTCTTTCTGGTTCTTTCTGCGTTTTGTGACTGAAAAGATGACTGCGTGTTCTCTTAACAACCTGTTTAAAGTTTCGCTCACTAGCAAGCAAACGTTGTACTATACACACAGTCAAACTAGCACCCCAGTGTAACAAAGGCTAATGAAGCTATTTAAAGCCCTAAATATCGCTGTAATATTTTGATAAAATCATTTGCAAACGATTATATTATAAATATAAGACAACGCTCCATGAGGCGAGCATCATTTCTGTAACTCAAACTTTTCGTTCTCTGCGATGTGGCACGAAGGCATGACTAGGGTGAGTGAGTGAGTTATTTGTGTGTGCAGGAGCATACAAGGAATTGAAGGTGCATGGGTGACGGGGGGGGGGGGGGGGGGGGGGAGTGTCATCCATCTCCTACCCCCCCAATCAGACTTATCGTATAGGCAGCTTCTATTTGTGGAGCCAAAATGGCAAATCAATTTTCCCCAATTTTTCATGAATTGTTGCTTGGAAGCAAAATATACCAATTTTCAGCATCACATATGATAAATCACAATGTCAGATTCCATCATTTCCTTGTTGATAACGCCGGGTCATAATCCGATATTCACTTTATTGTGACCTTCAAGTGGACTGATATTAGTTGGTTCAAACGATGCGGTACTCAATAAGCAATCATCTTATCAGTTAGAGACGTTCTTAATGGAGAATAACTGAATGTTATATAACTCGTCCTTTCTAGAGTATAATACAGCCACAATTTTAGCTGCAATGTTGTGCTAACTTTTGAGCCGGTGGGCTGAAGTTATATAAAGTGCGACCACTATGTTATCAGATTGTTTCTTAAACTTTTGATTTTGCAAACTAGTGTCAATTTGACGATATTTTCAGCTCCCAAGTTGGGCCAACCAAGTTTAACTCTTTAACTCCCAAGAATGCCAAATATGAAAATTCAAGAAAAATCCCAAATTTCATTTTGAAAAATATTGAAAAACACATGGTAACAGAAGTACTGCTGAAGAGGTTTCATTTGAATGGTCGCATCATAATATAGGATTTCGTCCACAGACTCAAAAGTTAGAAGTACATTACATGTCTCTATAATCAAATCTGGGAGTTAAAGAGTTAAAAAGCAGCGATAGGGAAAATTAATTAAGTGGTTAAGGAATCGGTAGCAGTAGGAGATTTACTGATTACGATGCCGGCTATCCGGGGAAAACAGCTGATTTCTTATCTCTTCTCAAAGCGGAATTCATGATCAGATAAACGCAGTGTGAATTAAATTTCTCAAACTCGTTCATACTTCATGAAGATAAACAAGGGAAATCACTACCGTAAAGGAGATTTTGATAAGTGATATACTGATTACCATATAATTTGGCGAACTTTTGCTTTAAATTTCTCCACGAATTATCAATGTTTTGAGAAGCGTTATCATGCACCTCGTTTTTTCAACCCACTTATCGGTGTTTCCTTGATCCTGATATGTTACTTCTAGAACTAACGTTTGTTATTCAGGTGCGACTTTTCAGGGTCTTGTTTCCGAAAACGTATCGGGTTTGATTGCTGCCTGTGACTCCTTGTTCAATGCTGTTATCTCGAAAAATAACAGACTTATTTCGGGTAGCCGCTACTTTCGGGTAGCCGCTACTTTCACGTAGCCGCTACTTTCGGGTAGCCGCTACTTTCGGGTAGCCGCTACTTTCGGGTAGCCGCTACTTTCGGGTAGCCGCTACTTTCGCGTAGCCGCTACTTTCGGGTAGCCGCTTCTTTCGGGTAGCCGCTTCTTTCGGGTAGCCGCAACTTTCGGGTAGCCGCTACTTTCGGGTAGCCGCTACTTTCGGGTAGCCGCTACTTTCGGGTAGCCGCTACTTTCGGGTAGCCGCTACTTTCGGGTAACCTCTACTTTCGGGTAGCCGTTACTTTCGGGCACCTAAAATATGTGAGTAATTGAAAAAAAGAACGATGATAAACACAACCACGGAATAGGCATAACGTCATTTTAATTCTCTTTTTCTCATTTATAATTCGGCAACCCTCGGCGGTATTGTACAGTAAAACACTAAAGTATTCCATCTGCAGGAGACGTTAGACTTCAGTATGGATTGGACTATTACGTTCAGGGACCAAAAATTAACGTTACTCTCGGGTAGCCGTTACTTTCGTGGGGCCGCTACTTTCGTAACTCTACGGTATGCCAGTATCTTCAAGGGGGAAACCAGTATAGCGAGCGCATACTAAATCTTGTAATTTTCTGGTATTTATTTTCTCGACAAGCGACTTTGTTCTGAAAAGTGTTATAGCACCGGAATTTTTAAAATTATTCCTTTTTGCGTTCTTTATAGTACCTTTGTTTTCGATGGTGTTCAAGCAAGCAAAATAGCTCGTTTTGACATATTGATGAAAAACAAGAAACAATACTGTATTTCCTCGAACAAATTGCAAATCAGTCGTATCTCCCTTTTCAATAAATTGGCATGAATGGTAGGCTCGATTTCCGCCGATCTCTCGAGTCCGGTTTTTGGGTATATACTCCATGGAGGTTTTTAATTATATGCACACAAAACTATCCGGCACTTATTTAGGGTTAAAAACTCATTTTAAAATGGTTAGCTTTTATTTACTGTTATGGGTAGTGATATCCATAACAGTAAATAAAAGCTAACCATTTCAAAATGAGTTTTTAACCCTAAATAAGTGCCGGATAGTTTTGTGTGCATATAATTAAAAACCTCCATGGAGTATATACCGGTTTTTGCGAGCCGCGCGGGCTCATTTTCCCGAACAGCGGCTGGTAATCGGCGAGCCCACACGAATGGCGGACAATTTATTGTCCTTGAAAGAAAATGTGGGGTAAATTTAGCCTACTCCACCTTGTGCATTCTTGTCACTTAATTTTATTCATTGGTGAGGCGTTAGAGTATATTTTAGTTTTCATCACACCAAGGGGACAGGGGCACTGAATGGACGGTGGATGCTTATTTACGGAACTGACAGTCCTTATAAAACGCCCACATTTTTTCGTCCCTGGCGGCCAACGTGCATACGTGTAATTGACTCTGGGGGTGAAAGAGTTAATTTGGGGCGAAGTCGAGCGAATGGAAAATCTAACTAGTGATCGCAAAACGTCCTCGGTATTATATGGACGGAGTAGCAATCACTCTGAATACAAGTTTGTTTCAATAATTATGAATGAGTTAAATAATTTTGGCACCTTCGAGATCAGCCGAGAAAAAAATCCTCACAAGTCTACTGTTTAATCATCTTTCTTTACAACTGACACACGTACAGCAAATAACCGTTAATAAAATTTCAGTAAACGCCAATAAATTTAAAAAGGCAAGGATCAACATGCTTTTCTATTACTCATAACTGTCCAGAATAATTTAAGTGGTGTCATATTATACCCCTACCTGCCACAGCGGCCACCTCTCTACAACGACCAGAAAACTCTGTCTCCAAAGTAGCCGTTGTGAAGCTTGAGGTTCAACTGTACTTTTCTCTTTCCCTTCTACAGAGATCGCCCTAGCAGCAGGTTCTCACGTGTCTTATGCTGGCGTGGCCAATATCCTGTACTATGACAGCTCAACGGGCGACACTTACAACATTGACGGTGGATGGAACAAGCCTTACTACATAGACCCGGCTCAGATCCCTGAACATTACTCCGACAGGAGCAACGGAGCCTCGGTCCTAGTCCCAGGATTCATAGCGGCCGTGTCTAGCGCTTCGGCGAAGTATGGACTGCTTCCGCTGTCAAAGCTTTTGGAGCCCGCGTTGTACTTTTCCCAAAAAGGATTTAAACTTCCTGCTCATTTAGCGGAGGAAATTAAGAAGAACTATGATCCGAGAAGCCTTTTGCGAACCAAAGAAGGTATGAGATCTTATTCAGTGACCCTTGATAGAGTCATGTATCGATGTGTGTCATATGTATACTCAATGCATGCGTATGATCAGTCCTAAGAGAAAATGGTGTGGACAGGGGTGTAGTGAAGTTGTTCGCGATGAGACAAAGGCCGGTGTATCCAACCTAGTCTCTGTCGTGTTATTTGTCTTGATGGAGACACTACGAAACTTACTCCGCATTGTCCCTCCCCACCCATGTGTAAAAATTTGTATCGGTGAGCAGAAAGCTCGGGGTAACTTTGCAATGCATCCCATGCAGGAGTGACTTCATGTTATCGAAATCGGACATAAAAACACCATCCTGATGAGCAACGTATCTTGCAAAAGACTTTACGTTTCAGAGGGTTAAATCGTTTAAAGATGTCTTTCTTTTGCTCGCCACAAATACTCGGCCCAGTTCAAACGTCCAACTTCACCTGCGCCGAATCTAACGCAAATGAACAAGAACAATAGATTTTGCTCATTTGCATTAAATTCGGCACATGTGAAGTTCGACGTTTGAACCGGGCCTAAGGGGTATGACAACTCTAAAGAAGGCCTGTTTCGGGAGAAAAACAAAATTCTTACGGAAATCGGTACATTTTGCCACAATTCGGGAGACTTGAGCAATTTTCTAGCTGGGAATTATGAAATAATTCCGGGACATTCCAGGAAAACATTTAGGACGTCGAACACAATTTTTATTTCCGTAGAGAAATTATCCGCTCAGAACACTGCAAACAATATGACGTACAGATTTTTTATTTGTCAAAAAACCACCAACATGTTTTAAACAAAAAAAGTTGATATGAACAGATCAATTTCCTGGAATGTTCCGTAGCCAATTTAACCATATTCTATTTGCATTCAGAATATTTTCCGGATGCAGTCTGGCTAAACTTTGCAGAGCTTGAAAGGTAGTTCTGGCAATGAACAAAGGTAGAAAGAAAAAAAGTTCCGAAATGATGCCCTCTACCGTAAACTACATTATTTTATATAAAATTATTTTTGCTCAGGAGGTAACTGGTTTAAACTAGAGTAAGAAATACTCTTACTATGAGGGCTATAAATGAACGAAATTTTGTTTTCTTTAACCTGAATTCCTTTTTTTGCTCATAGGCAAGTATATTTTCACCAATCCCAAGACAAAAAAACTCTACAAAGCTGGAGAACGATTTCGACAACCTAAACTGGCCAAGTTCCTTAAGCGCCTCTCCAAGCATGGGAAGGACTATTTCTATCGGGGACCATGGGCTGAGGATATGGTGGAAACGGTTCAAAGCCAGGAAGGTTACGTCACAATGGAGGACATGACTGAATACCTCGTGAGGTCACCTGAGTCTGCCAGTACCTTGTACCAGACGTATCACGTGATGACGTCAGGCGCAGAATGGGGTGGTGCTGAGCTCTTGGAGAAGTTGAACTTAATGGAGTTGGCCGGAATCGGCGGCTCGACGGATTCGTACCTGACAAACGCCACAAAGCTGTTTTGGCTGGCCTCTATTACTCGTCTAAGCTCGTTTATTTCGTTTTTCACTCATGCTGTTCCAAATGGAAAGCAACTTCTTAAGGAACACCTTGGCATAGATGTGGACGATTCAGATCGAAGAAGAAAAGAGTCAGCCGAGGAACTGTGGGACAAAATTGGCTCCATTGAGAGCATGAAAGAAATAAACGAGGTCATGCGAGAGATGTTGGGAAGTGTTGAGATGGATATGGAGGGTCATGAACACGGGTCTTCTGGAGTAGTCGCAGTTGACAGAAGTGGTAACGTGTGCTCTTTGGTGCATGGTACAGACAGCGGGTTATGGGGTTCAGGATTATTCGTGCAGGGAGTGAGTCTCCCTAGTTCGGGAATCGCATTGAAGTCGTTATTAAAAGGAACCAGAAGCAGCAGAAGAGTGCCTTCAGGACTTCAGCCTGTGATTATATTCGAAGAAGAGTTTCGTGGGCTCGATGAATTCGGCCGAAGGCTCCGACGAGACGTTCCTCTGACCAAGAAGCACAGAAAAAGGCTTACGGACAAACACAGAACCTTAAAACATCGTGGATACACTAAAGTAGAAGTACCTCACAAACTGGTGATCCTCAGATCACATAACCAGGTTGCATCGCATCTGGAAGAGCTACCATTTGTGAAGCCAGAACACAAATTTTCAGCAAAACCTGCCAAAACTGAAGAAAACGTCAAGGAAGACGAACATGCAGAGGAAAAAGCATTTTCTCATGAACGAAAGAAGATACATAATGAGGCTAAGACTCCAACCACGTTTCTGATCCACAGAGAATCTTCCACTCCGACTACAGACATAGAGGGGGAACACGAGGAGCCGCACCCTACAGATCCTCAATTGTACCCACATCCTTTGAAGCCAGTGCCACGAAGGCCTCATTCTACGGATGTCGAAGGAGACAAAGAAGGCGAAGAAAATGAATTGGAAGAGGAAAAAGTTCCAAGCAAAGAAACAGCGGAAGAAAAGGAGATACTAGGAGTGGAATCCGTTGAGGAAAACTACTACAGAGAGTTTCCTCATCTGGGTATTCCTGACGCCTGGGAGCCAGAAGCTATTCCAGAGGAAAGAGGCGAACCCGCGTTCCATACTGGCCTGGTACCAGTGCTGGCTATGACATGCACGGGTCCATCACATGCACTCGCTATCCCACAGTACCTGACAAACATTCTGGACAGCGGAATGAATCCTAAAGCAGCACTCGAAGCGCCCACATTTCTTGTTTCAAGTCCTCACTCTTTTCAACAGGACATTCAAGTGGAAAAGTTCACCATCGACGAGAACATCTTGCAACAAGTGGAGGAATTCGGACAGCCCCTGACTGAAGTAGATTCTCAAACGGCGGAGGAAGTGGCGGGGATAGGCGCGGCCGTCACCTTCAACAGTGGCGGGAAAATGCTTGGCTGTGCTCACCCGTCCAAAGGAGGACTGGCGGAGGGAGTCTCGGTGCTAGAGGGCTAGCTTACGAACGATGACATCTCTCTTGTTACACAAACATAAGATCTTTACAAATAACGAAAGAACTTTTTTGACGCGATCTAGCTGCATGTGAACGTCCCAAATATATATAGAAAACTAAGTTTAAATTAATCATGTGGAAAAGAACCATTCAGCCTTACTGTTTGCCTCTCCGTTTTAGTTCATGTGACGTCATCCCTAGGGAACATCTCATTATCTAAAATTGGGCAATTAGCATGCAAAGCTGAGATCTTTTCTCGAAGTAATCTGTTTTGATAAGATGATCTTAAGCCAGATAGTATTGATGCAGAGCTGGAAGAGGTCCTACAACGATATAAGTGAAAAGACCAATTGCGAGTTGCCTCAAGCCTCTTCAAGTAATTTAAGCGAGACGTGATACAAAATTTGTAGCAGCTCTCAGAAACCTCTATTTTCATTGGCCTTGTAAAACACAGCTATTATTTTTAGGGCTAGGGTCCATTGTTGTGTTGTTTATTCTATTGTTCTCTCGAACGGTATCGAACCAATGGTGCGAGACCTTACCAGAGCTGCTACATCGCCCAAATATTCAGTAAACACCAGGTACCAGGCCTCGCCTTGAAAAAGCCATTCGGATCGAATGGCCTATTGTACGATCTTGAGACACTGGTACCAGTGTCTCAAGATCAGCACTGGCTGTATTGCATTGTAGCGCATGTATATTGTCGAGTAGTATACCAAAACAATGGATTTATATGGAGTTTTCGAGCGCTCTGATTGGCTACTCAAACTTGGGATAGTATTTACAATGCACCTACGGCATTGTTCTGGATTAAGCGCGCGAGTTTTTTTCTAATTTGTGAGGAATAAAGTAACTATTTTGGCTGGCTATGCACTGGTTTGGTATCATTATCAAGTCTTTTTCCCCGTGTAGGAAATAGGGCGGGTAGATACTAAAATGTTAACATTTATTACCTCAGTGTCGGTGAACGGTGGTAGATATTTACCTCCACTTCGGCGAATAATTATTAAATAATAATAGAAAAAATTACCTCAAACTATGCGGGCTCTGGGTAGTTCAAGGTGGCGCAATTTGTAACTAGGTCGGCCCGGAATGTCCACATAAAGAAACTAAATTTTTTCATTAAAAATTATTAAATCTATTACCTTCTTCCAGAAAATGACAATCAAAATAGCGTACAGTAAAATTGATGGCGTTGCTGCCATAACGAGAGCCATCCCCTATCCTAACACACACACACACCAGTGTGATCCAGGTTGGAGGCCCTGCACGCGGTCGGACAACTTATTGAAGCTTATATAACGTAAAAAGCAGATTAGCTCGATGAGTTAAATTAGTAGTGAAGGCTGTCTAATAGCCGAGACACCAGCTGAAGTGACTGGTTCGATTCTGGGTGGGACTTTTAGATTTCCCTTTTAACACTTAAAAAATTTATTAAAAAAAGATTTTTTAATCGTAACAAAAAAAAAACATTATAGTCGACTTTACGTGATATAATTCTTAATAAGGTGTCCGACCGCCTGTAGGCGATGTTAATTTGACGCGACCCAATTCCGGAATCGGCCTTTTTCGTATATTGAGTATGTCGTTGGTTCCTGGGATGCCTCGAGTGTTTTTATCAAGTTCTTCTCACAACAAAACTAATAGTAAACTCGTTGATAAAAGACAATTTATTTTTATTTTAAAACAATTCTTCCTTAAAAATCGTCGTCAGTGATACGAAAGGAATTATTTTTTGTCTTGAGAGCCCTTGAGGGTGCTGTCCTATCTTCACTATTTTACTGGCCAATCTGTTGGGTAACAGGACGTAGTTTATTATTTCGAGCGTTTTTTATTCATAAAAAAATGGTTCCAAAATGTCATGGTAAGACGAATGGAAGTTCAAGAGAATTCGAAATAACTGAAAAAATAGTTGCTTTTGTCTCGTGTTTGCAACTATTCTCGTTCTCTCCAACTTCCACTCGTGCTAGACAAAGCTGAATAAAGCTGAATAGTTAGCGGGCGCCGACTGTGGCGGATAACTCAAAATGGACGACAATTATGGGGTTTTCCCGTACCATAAACAAATCCGTTGGTTGAGCACCGTGTTGCTTGGTTAAGGAACTGTGTCTGTGTGTTTTTGGACAGCCACTACAATATTGTATCTAATTTCAGAAAGTTTGTTTTCATCGGTAAAAGGGTGAAATTTTGGCTAAGTAACTGACTCATTGACAAATTTTCCACCACGAGGAAAGCAGTGACGTAACGAGCACACTCAGTGCGTTATTCAACGCTGTCCTCGTGCTACCATAACTCCATAACTACTGGCACACGGTGTAAAAATCAACGGTAGCACACCAAATGATGAGCCAGGTTGGCGCCATGAAAAATCACTTGATATTCCCTTTTGCCTTTCAACATGTCGAGTATCACTGAACGGAAGACCCCGAGAGAACCTCGTTCGCAGGGTCCACTCTCTTAACTCTCTATGTCATCATCGATGATGACGTAGCTGAAGAGAGTGGACCGCCCTGCGAACGAGGTTGACCCCGAGACTGTCGTTTACGTTTTCGGTAGCGCGCGTCACGCTAAAATCGTATGCGTTACGACTGTCGTGTACGGCATTAAAAGTATCGTGTGATTTTGAAACAGGTTTTAAAACCCAACAACAGCTGCGTCGTATACGATTTTATAAAATAAGCGAGATACTGCTTGCGCTCTAGATCGGTTGGAAGCATTTTACCATAATTCTATGGAAACAATTATTTTGAGCGCATATTTCATGAAAGAAACAGAAAACATTCTTTCCTCTTTCCGTGTTTCCATAAGTTATTTTAACAATCATGGAAGTTTAGGAGAACACGAAATAGCTGTGATAACAGTAGTTGCCTTCGGCTCGTGTTTCTAAAGTTTTTCTCGTTCCCCAAAACTTACAGTCTTGTTACCATGACTGTATAGAAAGACGGGAAAAGATGAGAGCAGCACGCGCTACAAAAATCGCATGCGGCAGTCGTAAGCAAATATTAACATTTAGGGAGAAACCGGCTACTGATGGCGACACAGTTCTGTCTGGGTCTTTTAATCGTCTGACAATGACGGTCGATATAGCTGCATGAGATTCATCTGCGACATTTCTAAGTGACTTTCTACCACGCGGCATGCCTTGTCAGGATTTCTGGAGATTATCGTAACCATCATGTTCTCTTGTGCTAACCCAAGCTCTCTCTTTGTACAATCCATGAGCTGTCATTAGCTGTAACCTTGTTTCCAGGTCCTAGCACCGCAATCGAGTTGGGAATGTCTTGAGAGGCCAAGTACCTAAGGAAAAATCAATTTTTTGTTGGAGGGAGAAAAACGGTAGTCAAACTTGAATGAATGAATGAATGAATGAATGAATGAATGAATGAATGAATGAATGAATGAATGAATGAATGAATGAATGAATGAATGAATGAATGAATGAATGAATGAATGAATGAATGAATGAATGAATGAATGAATGAATGAATGAATGAATGAATGAATGAATGAATGAATGAATGAATGCATGCATGAATGAATGAATGTATGTATGAATGAATGACTTATATAACCAAATGTCTCATGGCGCTTTACAGTGAAGCCGGACGTCAGCTCATGAAGGCGCCGGAAAATCAAATAGAAGGTTTGCGCGTGCTACAACAGAAGAAAGAAAACTTTCGAGGTAGGAAAGGAACATGTGGGACTGAGTGGTAAGAAAACACATGATACTCACGTGCGTGCCACGTGAATGAGGTCATCTCTGGTCACGCTGAACAGCTGGTCTTTTTGTTTCTGACGCATGTCATCTGTCACGCCTTGAGTGAAGTACAACATGCCACGGTTACTGGGTGATATTGGTCCGTCGATCTGAAAACGAAATGATCAACATCACCCGGTAAGTTGTTGTTTAGATGCAGATTGTGTTGTTGGCCAAACTGAGACGGATTTACTTGCGATGACTTGCGATATCTATGACCAACTTCAAATTCCATGCAAGGAGAACGTTTTCACCTTTTGGCCACCCACGCACCTTTTGACCACATGCGCAGGGCTGAATGCGACGGTTTTTTTGTGCAACTTGCGTCGCCGCGGGTCTCCGTTTGGCCAGGATTCAAAGGTCGAGAACCTGGCCTTTTGAACTTTGACCCGTTCCCCTCCTCTGGGCCGGGTTGTTCAAAGCACGATTAAGCTAACCCAGGATTAGCGTCAATTTTGAATCCAGTTAAACAACTCAACAATTGAAAATTTTTCAAGGTTTTCTGCCCTTCAGTTTCGACTTTAACTTGTCTTCACTACTAGCTACAAAAGACTTTTTGAAAACATTTTAAAACAAAGAAATAAAATCCTCGGTTAACTTTTAATCCGGGATCAGCGTTAATCGGCTTTCGAACAACCGTGCCCAGCAGGTCAACAGCTTATATAACAGAAAACAGTTATACGAATCCTGCTTTTGTTTGACACTTACTTGCGCTAATACAGAAATCTTAGCTTCCTCGATGTCTTGGTCTGTAAACTTTCCCTCAGCTGCCCACTGGACAGAGTTGTTAAACGCCGACAACGTTTCTTCGAAGTTAGGATCTCTGAAAAAAAAAACAGTAAAAAAGACTTTCCGCTGGGGCTAAGTCAAACAACGGCTATAAAGGAAAATATAAAGTGGCCAAGTTTAATAGCCCGCTGTAGGAAGAGGTTTCAACAGAGAAAGGAAAGCTATTGTTTCATTCCGAGTGAAATATGTAAAAAAAAAAACAAAGTTCTCTTTTGGTGTAATAATAACAAAACATGTTCAACTAAAAGACCCCTGAAAGGAGATGTGGAGGTTATCTCTGAAAAAATCTAAACAATGGCCCAATTTATACTAGAGACGAGTTATCCGTCTCAGATGAATTAATAGTCAAGAACGGATAATTTGTCTAGATATGAATTCGGCGTTTAGACGAATTATGGGAAAATCGGGTGATTCGTCCGTTAATTCGTCTTTAAATTTATATCAAGACGGAAAGCGAGAGGGGTACTGGTTTCTGTTTGTTTGCAAAGTTCCTTGGGACGCCTGTTTCCTCTCCCCAGTCCTTTACTGGGAAACGTCAAATTATCCGTCCTAATTCATCTTCAAATTTATACCAAGACGGATAATTTGTCTAAATATAAACACGTAAGACCTAAATAGCTGGTTGTTACCTGTAAGAGTAGAAGCAGAAGATGCCACCACTAATTTTCGCCCCGCTACCATAAGCGCCACCTTTTTCCCTAAAAATAAAAGTTTGAAATACCGTAATCCCATTTTATCACACATGACGCTTTTAACAATGTCGCTCCTAGCAGTACGCATGTCATATATGAACCTATTAAATGGCCTTGCTCGTCACAATTCTCTCGTAGCTCAGTGATTAGAGCATCCGACCAGTGTACGGTAGGTCATAGGTTTGATTCCCGTAGAGGATTTAGATTTTTCTTGGTCCCATGTTTGTGACACAATTTCTCACGTTATTTATTAAAGTGCCCATAACGTTTATTTTTTTATTTTCTCATCTGAATTTAAACATCACACAAGGAACCGCTGCGAAAAAATTTCGCGCTTTGCACAAAACGCGAATTTTTTATGAATATTTCAAATCTTCAAAATCCTATTTTTTTGCGGTATACCCGTCTCGCTGTTAAGAAGGCCAACGGGCTCACATGTTGCTTAATCTACGTCACAGTTCCTTTGTTTGAAGTCACATGTTCCTTTGTTTGAAGTCACGTGTTCCCTAATCTACGTCACGGATCCTTTGTTAACCGAGAGGGACCGAGAGGAGACTAATGCGAATGGTGGACCAAAAGGGCGGCAAATTTCGAAGACTTTAAAAAATTATAAAAAATTCACGTTTTGCTGAAATCAAAAATTTTTTTCGCAGACGTTCGTAAACGTGACGTGTAGATTTAGATAAGAAAATAAAAATAAAATCGTTATGGGCACTTTAAGCCCATTGTTTTTACGAGGTTTTCAAAATGAGAAAATGAAGATCGTATTTGGCATTGAAAATAATCAAAATTTAGAACCGACATTCTTGGTCGACAACTACTTCAACTCACTACAAAACAAGTATAAAATGAAGACAACTCTCTCTCCTTGGGCGACGTGTTCACTTCTTGTTTAAATAAGTACGTTATTTACTAAACATACCTTATCTCGCGGTGTAGAAAGTTCGCCGAAAGCATTTTGGCCAGGATTCTTAATCTAAAAAGAGAAATTAACATCCCAACAGTTCAAGTGAAAATGCGAAAGAAACACAGAGTTGCTAAGGTTTACGCAAACAAAAAAGTCAATTCAGTAGAAAAACAATTGGTGGCGTTTTGTGTTGGGCGAGTGCTGAATTTAGTGTTTGGTCGCCACTTTGGTTTTGCAAAACGTCGGGGGCTGGGACGAGTGTAAGGGGTTTGGGAGGGGGCAGGGAATGATTTTCCCCTCCTCTCCTCTCCCCTTCCTTCTCCTTCGCCTTCCAGCCTGACTCCCAAACCCTTAGTCGCGTCTTTTGACTTGCCTCAGACCACGTTTAATTCAGCGGTCGTTTGCCTCCCAAATACGCCTTCTTTATAGACTAAGTTGAATTAAAATCTGATAAGATGACAAAGCTTACTTGGGAAAGTCCTCGTGGCCATAGGGCACAGTGGGAAGACATCTGCTGATGTAATTCACTGGGAAAGGTACCTCAAAATGGATCTTCACACCACTCGGCTGGTAGTCTGGGTTCTAAAGGTGAAACCCAAGTTAAAGTAAGTGATTTGCGCTACAGAATAAGGAATGTAGTTACAAATCGATTTGCAGCAATTATGGGTACCAACTAATGATATGAGAGATTCAGAGGGTGCCCAGCGACCGGCTATGATTTGTTAGAGAAAGACACTGGATTGCATAAACACAAGCTGCCAAGGGTGGTGGAACATCGGACAGAATGGAACAAGGTCACCCGGAGTATCCGAGTGCGCTCGTCTTAGTAGTAATAGTATGTTGTCAATCAGTCAGTCAGTCAGTAATTCGTTCGTAGTATAGTAGTGAGAAATAAAAACATTTTGGCGGCCATTTTGGATTTTTAATCTATACATGGTAATTTATGCACGAGGACGCGATGAGGACGAGATAATATATGCACGAGGACGAGATAATTTATCCAGGAGGACGAAATGATCGGACTAGATAATTTATGCATGAGGACGAGATAATTTATGCACGAGTACGAGATAATTTATCCACGAGGACGAAATGAGGACAACAAAATTTATGCATGAGGCCGCGGTTGATGCTCTTTGTGATCCAACACATGGTAAAAGACGGCCCCAATCAGCAGAAAAGAAATATAAAGATTGCTACGTTACAAAAAAACACAACAACAACTTAAAATCCACGTTTAATCCAAATACCTTAACATGAGATGATTCCTCGTACAAGCTGCTGGGCAAAGAATCACAGAACCCTTCTAAAGCAGTTTCTACCGCCCCTCGACCTTCAGCTGTAGTATTTACAGCACACCTAGAGACAAAACCCAGTCAGCGAATATGGTGTCACAAAAGAAATAACAGAAAAACCACTTGTTTTATTTTTGTTGGTGTACGATAAGGCAAATATTTTAAAGTTCCACTTGTCTTAACAAACAAAAACAACAACAACAAACAATAAACAATACCGCCAAAGACTCTTTCTATTGATCACTGACTGTTCATACATTTGAATGAAAATACTCCCTAAAACACGCACTCTAAAACGCAAGAAGAAAACTGGTGATTCTTCCACCTGAAGATTTAGCGTCTACTAAACTTAAAAAAATAACGAATTGCGTGCCAAAGTCACCGTGTGATCGAAATAATAAGCGTCCAGTAAACATTTACGTTGCTACAGTTTAGAAAGAAATTAAGTTGGTGTGATCTCATAAATTAGCTTTAGCGAAGCTTTGGCCAGCAATGGCTTTCTGGATCGTTAAAAAGTTTAATAACGCCAAATTATTTTAAGTCTTTCTTTATCGCAAAATTATGATCCTACAAAACTGAAAAAACCCACTCAGAAAAATTAAACGCCCGAAAGAAAATTCCTGCTATAAACCCTACCTATGTTAGGCCGTTCTACAACAACACGAAATGCTAGTTTTTGTTTCTAGTGATAGTTGTTTTCTGTTCTCACCTGAACTGTGTCCCTTCCAGTACGTTCACCGCAATGGTGCCAAATTTCTCAATTACTGGCGTTAAATCCTCCATTTCAGCCAAGTTCTTCATAAACAATACCTAAAATAGAACAAGAAGGAATTAAATGTCGTATGTTTGTACGTACAGCAGTTGCCACCGGGCGTGCATTTTTCAAAAGTTTCGAAAAAATTTTGTGCCCGAGAACTTTTTTCCCAATCCATTTTTATTGTATGGTAGCAAATATCTCTTGCAGATTAGTATTTCTCCCGCAGGCAATTACTCCAAGTTGTTGAATTTTTCTAATATGGTCGAACAAACCAGGATCTGCATTCGCACTCGTTAACCTTCTTTATACAGAGGAGAAATCCCCGTGATGTATTCAAGAATTTTATACAGTCGCGAACCTCCCTTTACGGACACCTCTCTATTATGGACAACTCCTTTGGTCCCGGCAGAATCCCCATCTATTTTCTATTAAAAAAACCCTCTGTGATACAAACAGCGGGCACTTGACATTTGACGTTGCTTTTCCGGGTCATGGCTCGTGTACGACGACTGTATTGTGATGTATTGTGTTAGGTAGTGTTAGGTTGTATTGTATTGTATTAGGTTTTATGACGTCAGTCAAGTCGTCGTACATGAGCCATGATCCGCTTTTCCGCAAAGAGCGGTTTTCAATAATTGAGCATCGAAAGTAATTTCGCAATTGCTTTGGTTTAGTATTGCTAGGCTTTGTGATTGGCTAAAAAATCTCGCGCCACTTTCTCAGCCAATCAGAAGTAAAACCAAAACCAATAGGCCATTTGCACGATGGCGTCATATAACTACAACTACCAGAATCCTTCAGTTTTTTGTTTTGTAGTGCAAATTAGGGCTATAGTTATTTAAACCGCACTGGGATTACAAAATTTAAATAAGAAAGGAAAAACGAAATGAATTCTGGTAGTTGTAGTCTAATGACGCCATCGTGCAAATGACCTATTGCGACTTAACTGCATGCGTTTTCCCGCGCTTAGCAGCGGCTGCATGTATTTGCCTCGAGTTCTGATTGACGCATTAGAGAACTGCCTCTGTTGTGATTGGCCAGAGTAATTACTTTGGTTTTGGTTTTACAACACTCAATTGAAAACCGCTCTAGTACGGCAAACTGGAAATTTGCTAACATGAATATAACGCACATGCAGAGTCATTGTACCACCGCTAACTAAACCATACCTGAGAGAGTCCTCCAAACTGCTCGACAAGGTTAGAAGCCGGGCAAAGAGAACTGGACGCCAGAGTCATCGCATACAAATGCCCTGATTGACTAACAGACATTGCCAGGTCCGAGGCAAACAAGTTCACTAAGGTACGCAGTAGATTCGTGTCGTTCAGCGCTGGTCTGCAATCAATTATGATTATTGAATAACAGTACAGTGTAAAAGCCCTGACCATACTTAGAACTTTAGTGTTATTTAAACACGGTAGCTACATTCAGTGGATAAAAAGTATAACAATTAACTGGTGTTAAGTATCCATGGTACTGATTGTTTTTCGGTATTTTACTGATATGGAAAGACTAAAATGTACGATAAGAGTTCTTGCACTCTAGCGATTTGCGCTGTAAAAACAATAATAGCTTTGGTTGGGCATGGCAAAATTTAAAAATGTGCACATTTTATCAAAGTTTACGAGAAAAACCTTTTGCATTAATAAGCGACTTTGTATGAATTCATGCAGGGTTGCAGAGCATTGAAGGGAAAATGAATAAATAAAACTAACAACACAAACCTTGCAAATATTTCCCCCCATAAGTAAAACATATGTGGAAGGTTCTTGTCGAGGCAGTGCGAGGAAAATTCAAGTCCCTGTTCAAATGCGTTCAAGTCACTGTGATGTGTTGTGATGTGTGTTGACAGCGACATCCCGCCTGTCCTCAACTTTATCATCTGATGCAATTCACGATGGTTTAGGTTGCCAGCACCCATCCTGTAAACAACACAGAAAAATTCTTCAAATGATGCAGTAAATAGTAAACACAATAATCCTCTATTAGAGCAGTTTTCAATTATGTGTCGAAAGTAATTTCGCTATTGTACATTGGTTTTTCATTGCTACGCGTTGTGATTGGCTAAAAAATCTCGCGCCACTTTATCAACCAATCAGATCGTAACTTACTCGCAGCGTTTTCCCGCGCTTGGCGACGCTTCGAGCTCTGATTGGTTCATTGCATGGACTGCCATTGGTCAGAGCAATTCCTTTGGTTTTTGCATAACAAAAAGTTTTTTGAGACCTTTGAAAAAACGCACGCCTGGCTACCCTACGAAACATCGTTGAGAATGCAAACGATACGCAGTTTGGCCGCGCGAGAAACATATATCGAGGACGCAAATCTTACCTACCCGACGTAAGGAGATGTTATAAAATCCAGTAAAATACACTTTAATTTGCATCCCTGACGCAAATTTGGCTTTCAAAACATACGTTTCCCAATTTAGCCACATTAGAATAAACAATGTTCCCGCAAACAATGTGTCCGAAGTGCCAGGCCCTTAGCCGATGAGGCCGTTCCTCGGGTGTTGGTCAGGGTTGCATGTTTTTCTATAGATGGAAATACACTACAACTTTAAAAGAGCGAGGAAACCAGTAAACCAATATACTCAGAGCTTTGTACTAAGTTATTTGTGAAAAGGATATTTTTTTGCTATGATCGACAAAGAAATTAAATATTATGCAAGCTCATACTTGGTCAGGATGTAGCAGAAAAGAGGCAGGTATTGCCTCAGCTCCTCAGGTATATCCGTGATACTGGAAATTGCGCGGAAGTACGTTATACCATTAGTGGGTTGTTGACAATATTGCACAGGAACACCAGCTGTTTGTAAAACACGAAAGGTAAAGTAGATTTTTTAGACATCTTTCTCGTAAACCCCAAACTAAACATTTTTAACCCTTTAGCTCCCAAGGGTGCCAAAAATCAAAATTTAAGAAAAATCCTAAATTTCATTTTGTAAAATATTGAAAAACAAATGGTACCATGCAAAAGTACTGCTGAAGAGGTTTCATTTGAATGGTCACACCATAGGATTTCATCAACAGACTCAAAAGTTTGAACTACACTACATGTCTCCATAATTGACTCTGAGAGAGAAGGGTTAACAGACTCAAAAGTTAGAACTACACTACATGTCTCCATAATTGACTCTAAAAGTGAAAGGGTTAAACAGACTCAAAAGTTAGTACTACACTACATGTCTCCATAATTGACTGTGAGAGTGAAAGGGTTAAACAGACTCAAAAGTTAGTACTACACTACATGTCTCCATAATTGACTGTGAGAGTGAAAGGGTTAAACAGACTCAAAAGTTAGTACTACACTACATGTCTCCATAATTGACTGTGAGAGTGAAAGGGTTAAACAGACTCAAAAGTTAGTACTACACTACATGTCTCCATAATTGACTGTGAGAGAGAAAGGGTTAAACAGACTCAAAAGTTAGTACTACACTACATGTCTCCATAATTGACTGTGAGAGTGAAAGGGTTAAACAGACTCAAAAGTTAGTACTACACTACATGTCTTCATAATTGACTCTGAGAGAGAAAGGGTTAAACAGACTCAAAAGTTAGAACTACACTTCATGTCTCCATAATTGACTCTGAGAGTGGAAGGTTTAACGTCTTTCCCATCTTTCCCATGTCCCGCTTTCTCAAGGCCCCCACTCTTTTCAATATTCTTCTCAGTATGCGAGCAAGACGGAGCAACTAGGGACGAGGAAGATTTTACTGGTATGGCAACAAGTACTATCAGTTTTAATTTCTCTAATTATTTATGACATACCAGAGATGTAGTGCTCCAAACTGACAGGCTTGATTTTCGGATCAATATCTACACACGGGAAAAAAATAGTGGAAATAAGTAATATAAGCTGGCAATTAGGTAATAAAGACGAACGAAAAGAGGTTACTCAGTGGAAACCAAAACTTGTATATGGCTGGGGTTTCATATAAATCAATTTTATTCACACGACAAACTATAGGTAGCAAACACGCGTTGGAAAACTCAACTTGGTGTGTGTGAACGTGACATCAACAGTTGGAAAATTGTTGGTGACAAATAGAACTTGTTTAAGAGATACTCTTGCCAACTTTTTCGCGAACGTTTATGAGCTGGCAAAATCGCATTTAACGTGCAAACATTTGCAACAACTTCGGTTTAGGCAACCTCCTTTTCCAAGATTGCCAACTTTAGTTTTTCGTGTGAAGGCGCCTTCAAGCTATCTGTTGGACACACTCCCACTCCACCCCTAAAAAACAATGCCTTCAATAGTACAGTAGGTGAACGGTCATGGGGATAGAGACAAGTTTAAACCACTCTCATCTGCTTGTTGCCCTATCTCGCCAAGACCTCATGAAGATCAGCAGCAGTGGAAGATTATTGGTTAGACAACTTAGGAAAATATTTTTCAAGTAGCTCACTGGGCATATTAACCAAGCCGTCATTTGTAGTCTTTTTTTTTCAACCATAAGAGCATTCAACTCCACCAATTAAAAAACAGTGACAATAGAAGTTTACTCAAGCTCTTGTTTAAATTAACCAAAATACATGACAACACCTACCAGAAATCATCATCTTCGGAAGACAGGTTAAATCCTCTAATGTATTTTGCTGTTCGGCCAGCTGGATCCCTGGAATGAACAATATGAACAAGGATGAGCTACCAGTCATAACACTGCACAAAGCAGAGGAGCTTGGCTTGGCTAATTCTTTATAGGTTAAGTTAAAATTTATTTAAACCAACATAAAATTTGTTGCATGAGTCTCTTTGTTACTCAGTTCTGGTGCCCGCTTCTCTGAAGCCCCGATAACTTATCGGGCCCGGAAAGCTTTTTCATATACTACGCAACCGGGTTTTGTTGTTTTGAAAGCTTAGCAATAAGATTCTGAGTTGACAAAAAAGTCGAACTGGTTTGCAAGCTAAAAACTCCACCGCGATTCTAGAGATTATAATTTTAAAATATAGCTCCGGGCTCCAAAAGTTATCGTTTCTCAAAAGTCCCGAAAACGTTTTTGTGTTATGTGCAGAATGTTTGCCAATAAAGATTTCGTTTTTGTTGATTTGAAAGCTAAGCAATAAAATCTTACGTTAACTGCACACGTTGAGCTGGTTTGCGGGCTAAAAACCGACGCCATTCACTAGAAACTAAATTTTAGTAACAATAGCTATCGGGTCCGAAATGTCTTCGGGAGTTTTGGAAACGCACGACAGTGCCGTAAACTACCCGGTGAAAAAAGACCAAAGCAAAAAATACTTTCTCACCTTTGTTATAAATATCAGTTTTGTCTTCTTTTGATAGAGTGTTCACTTTTGCTTTTAACTTTTCTTGTTCTTTCCTGTTTAGGTCTTTATCATACTCTGGCTGTTGAATTAAAACAGTCACACTTTTTACAGACTACGAAACGTAGTAGTTCGTTTAGTTTACGTGGGTAAGAGAATTTTTTCCAAGTTAGCCAATCAGAGAGCGGGAATTTAATTGACACCACGCCTCCTCGCAAAGTTGAACACGATCAAATGTACCATGATCACTTCGTGTTTATCACAGGAGTGTAAAGTTAGTTACGAAATACGAAGATTTTATTCACTTTATTGCTTCACACATATCTGCAGTTACAAAAATATTATAAGAATTAAACTATAAGCTGTTGATTGTATGGATAGAAAATAATGTTGTTGTTGTCGTTGTTGTTGTTGTTGACATAGTGAAAACGTGTAAAAACGTTTGTTTGGTGTTCACGGTCAGGCGCGTCACACTGTAATAAAATCACTTGTGGTAAAGTTGTAACTTTTGTGTCTGTGGGTGAATTAATAGGATGTGATCATTCTTCTAAAAGCTACTGAGCACCGGTAATATTTATTATGTTACAGAGTGTTATTTTAACTTTTAACATGTGACCATTTAAATAAAAGCTCTTCATAAGTACTTTTTGCGGTACCGTCCATTTTTATAGAATTGTTACAAAATGAAATTGTCCTAATTGTGATTTTGGAAGTGTAAAGGTCAAATCGAACTAACTAAAACCAAGAGAAAATAATTGGACAGGTCCAATTATAATCTCTTGCTAAAACATACATACATCTGGACTCATAACAAGAGTGAGGCAGTGTGGATTGTCCTTGAAACACTCCTTCACTTTGTCTTGAAGAAATGATCCATTTTCAAGTTTTTCCTGAAAACCGAAGAAAAGTTAGTTGCTTTTTCTTATTGAGACCTTGAAGTGGCTTGCTTGTTTATAGTCAAACTGTACAACATGTCCTCAAACACAGTTCTATGTGGACACTACAAACAATTCCTGATGTTACAATTACCTTAAACATCTGCACGCGTTCATTAATAGGAAGATAATCTGTAGGATCTGCATCGTGATTCCATACTGACATGATACCCTAAAGGAAATATAGATATTTTCAGTGCAGTGCTGGTAATAACAGTCAGTCATTGGACATTGTCCTACCAACATCCTAAAATGTCCGACTAATTTTACATTTTCAATGTCTGAGCACAAAAATAAGCAACTCTCTGATCTGGAGAATCAAGATTCCTATATTTTGCGGGAACATGAAAGAACTTTTGTAATTATTTGTGACATGTGAAAGGTCCGATGTTTTTACATGATTAAATTTCACAAAGAGGTATAGGGGACCCTCTTCTCACAATTAAATCTATTTTCTTCTTCCAACTTTCCTTCCCCTTGTCTCGTCGTTTGCACTCCTTTTCTCATGAATCCCACATTGTCCCCTCATCAACTTCATTGATAGCCCTGTCTTAAATCATTTGGCATCAGTTCAGAGCGTTTGCACGTGACGTCAAGGCGGCCATATTGGTGCCCCAAAACAATGAAATGGCGGCCATATTGGTGTCCTAAACGAATCCTATGGAACTTTAGCTTCATTCTTATTCAAACATTTTCTATTGTTTTAGCACTCCAATGTGGCCGCCCGTCACGTGAGTGAAAACACTCTAGAAAAAAATGACATCAATGTTTTTGTTATAAATAACAATTACCATAATAAGTCCCAGACCAAAATTACTGCTTTGGTGTTTGGTGGCCAGTTCTATATTGTGTAAAGCTGCTTCTATCCTCTCAGATGGAAAACCTTCCCTGCAACAACCATACAATAGCTTGTAAATGTCAATGAAATTCACAAGAATAACCAACAGGGAATTGAAACTTACAATAGCATTAATTAGTCTTGTCACTAGAAAGGTTATAATTAATTTTTGCATCGACCCTTTTGTGATTAAGTCAACATGCAGTTTATTGCATGTTGACTTACAAGACAACTGATCAGTGGTACGAAGACACAGTTTCTGTAAATTGGTGAGTGTGGATAGGGTAGGGATGTTTGGTGTATACTCTAGAAGCAGCCGAACATGACTGGTAATGGGTAAGGCATTCAGAGTCCCTGTCGCACCACCCAAAAATACACAGAGTACCCCCCCCCCCCCCCCCCCCCCCCCCCCCCCCCCCCAGCACCACCACCCGGCCCCATCATATCATATCTGTAACCACTGATAAACAGGGAGTCCATGACTGAGCTCCACACCTAACTCGACTTACTCAATAACCTTGTCAAAAGTCTTGTGAATAGTTTCCACTACCATTGGGTAGTCTTCTCTCTTGATGCCCTGAAGACCAATTGAGTAAGATGCATCTCTTGTTCCATTGTCATAACTGAAAAATAAATAATTAAAATGAAAACTTAAAAAAAAATGCAATCACAAGGTAAAGGATCCAAAATAGACTTTGACCTACACATGTATCCCATCCCATACCAGTCACAATTCTCAACCTGACCACCCAGTTTAAGGTGAATGGAATCATGACTTTTTTAATCTCATTTTCAGCATAGATTTTAATAAAGGTGTTAGTTCTAAAAGAAACCTTAGTGCTGGATGGCCAATTTACCTTATCGACTCACTTGATAAAATCACATTTTCATAGATTTCAGTGCAGTTGAACCTCCTTAATATGGACACCAAAAAGACAGGCCTACTGGCTACAACACCTCTGACCCCCAACTTCTTTGGTAGACAAACTTGGCATCCCTACCAAATTCAGCCCTGTCAGAATGTTTTTTAGTGGTAGGCAGGGTAACAGAAGTAGTAGGCAGTAAGGGCTAGACATGTAGTTTGTCATTAGTCATGATTTGTGAACTCCAGTGTGAAGTAGACAGCAAATAATTGACTGTAGGTGACAAAATTGCCGGCTGCTGGCATAGGGCTGCAAATTGAATAGCACTGTGTTTTCTTCAGCCTACTTTTTCCATTTCCCCAGCTAAAGAATTAGTGACAGCCCTGCTTAAATTTTAATCTTCTTGTCCTGCATACAAGTACCACCATTTCTGGACAGTCCCGATGACTTTGTGGGCCCTAAGTGATATTTTAAATCAAAATGGTACAAAAGTTTATTCTCTCACCCAACTCCTGCACAGTAGTCAGAACCAATGTTAGGTTCAATTAAAGATTGGTAGAAAGGTGAGTTTGGACCACTGACTAACAGAGATGAAAGGATAACCATAGTGAGGTTCTCAAAAGCATCTGTGGTGCTGCTGAGGAGACAAAAAAATAATTCAAATGAATGGGGTTAGTTTCTAGAGAAACTGTGGTGCTGCGTCGGTGGGGGGATGAAACACGAGAATTTAGTTTTATCGACTGAGTCGATAAGGTAAATTGACCACCGTAAAAAGATTCAAATAGCTGACGTTTCGAGCGCTAGCCCTTCGTCGGAGCGAATCAAGGAATTGTGGGTAGTGTGTGGTTTTATATAGTAAGCGGTGGAGCTACGCTATTGGTGGAAATTTGGTGACGTGAAAAACAAATGTAGATTAGTTGAATGAAAAGCGTTCGTTGATTCCGTGGGGTTTGAGAGTGCCGATTTGAAAGATGATTTTTTGTTCTAGGTTTTTACGGCTTTCTGTGTTACCCTGGTGTAGGGAAAGGCCGCAGATTGTCATGTGTTGTTTAGAATGGTTAGTAAGATTAAAATGGCGCGCGACTGGTTTGGATGCGTCTTTGTCATTTTTTTCAACGTCTCGGAGATGTTCACGAAAACGGTCGCCCAGTCTCCTCCCTGTTTCGCCAATGTATATCTTTTTGCAAAAAGTACATGTAATGCAGTAGATAACATTTACGGAGGTGCATGTAAAACGATCAGTGATTTTAATAGATCGTTTGGGTCCTGTTATTTTGTCCGCGTTGTGAATGAAAGGACAAGTGTTACATCGTGTGCGTGTGCATTTGAAAGTTCCCGGTACATCGTCAGATTTCAGTGCGCTCGTAACTAGAAAGTTGCCTATGTTTTTGTCACGTTTGAATGAAATTAGTGGGGGTTGTGAAAAAATTCTGCCAGTTTCGGGGTCGTTTTGGAGTAATTTGAAATTTTTTAAAATGATGCTTTTGACTGTGTTGTTGTGTGGGTGGAAAGTGAGGGTGAATGGAATTCTCTCGTTCTCTTCCTTCTGTGGCGTTTGTAGTGCTGACTGTCTGTCGATCTGTTGTGCACGTTGTTGGCCCGTATTAACAACAGAGTCAGGGTACCCACGTTTCTTGAAAAACTGGCACATTTCTTCTGATTTGTTGGAAAAATCAGAGTCATCACTACATAGACGTCGAAGTCTGAGAAATTGAGAATACGGAATGGCGTTTTTAACGTGCGATGGATGTGAGGATGAATGTAACAGATAACTGTGGGAATCTGTAGGTTTGTAGTGCACACTTGTGGATAAACTGTTACCGTTGATTGAAATATTAATGTCAAGAAAAGCGACTGAGGTTTCGGAAATTTCCCAGGTATATTTTAGAGCTGGATGAAAAGTATTGACAGAAGTTATGAATTGATTAAGTTCCTCTTTACTGGAAGAGGTAGCGCCAATGCAATCATCGATGTAACGGCCGTAGAGTTCGGGTTTGGTTCCGTGGTACTGATTAAAAAATTTGTCTTCGATGTGGCCTACAAAAAGGTTAGCGTAGCTTGGTCCCATTTTGGTGCCCATGGCGACTCCAATCCAAAGTCATTCCTAAAGGGTTTCGTTCAAATTTTCACGCTTCTACATTCTCTGATTCCAATCAACAATATTTCCACGAAATTCACCATGCCCAAAATTCTTTCTCGCGTAATATTATGAGGATCACTATCAGAGCTATGTGCCTTAAACGTAACAATCTCGAAAAGGAAATTATCCAATACCGTTCCGAACTTTCCAAAATTTGTCCAGCTGTCTTAGTACAATCAATTCGCGCTAAAATTCAAGAACTCAATGCTAAACTGTTCAACAGCCTTAACCAAATCAAGACCCAAAAACTTGAACAGTTAATAGGTCCTCAATTATCCGGCGACCATTCATTCGATAGTCACAATGGCGTCGTTACCATTCCGGAAAATTTGCCGCTTTCTAACCCAGAGAGGTCCGTTCTTAGTAAAGGTTTAAACTTTGTTCCTATAGCGAAACAAACCGACGAATTTTCAGTCAAACAAGATGTTGAAAAATTCCTTCGCCGCGTGCAATTAAGAGCTTTTTTCCACGACAAAGAAGACAATTCTAACACCTCGGAAAAAGATGTTTTTGAAACACTCAACGTTCGCAAATCAAAATGGACTCCCCCAGAGGGCCAGTTTTCTTCTCTAGATTTTTTCGTCAAAAAATGTCGTCACGATGTCCAAAAACTTAAATTTAACCGCCACACCAAAATTTCCAACCTTTCAACAGGAGAATGGGCAGCGCTCAAAAGTCTTAGCAAACGACGCGACATTGTTATCAAAGCGGCCGACAAAGGCGGGGCGGTAGTTGTTTGGCGGACCGACCTTTACCGACAAGAGGCTTTTCGGCAACTTTCTGACACCGCTTTCTATGCCAAAGTTGATAAAGATCTCACTTCTACCAACCAAAAAATTGTCAAAGAAACTATCCAAGACCTCATTACTAAACAACAATTACCAGTTACCGCCAACAATCTCATCATCACTACTCCTAGAACCTCACGCGTTTATTTCAAACCTAAAATTCATAAACCAAACAATCCGGGCCGACCCATTGTTTCCGCTTGTAGCTGTCCTACCGAACTAATTTCTAGCTATTTAGACAAAATCATGGCCCCCATTGTCAAATCACTACCCTCGTACATTAAGGACACCAATCACGCACTCGAAATTTTCCGGGATTTCAGTTTTGCCAGCGAAAACAAATTAATTTTCACTATGGACATTACCTCTTTATATACCGTCATCCCCAATGACGAAGGACTTCAAGCACTAAAATATTTTTTCGACCAGCGCTCCATTCAAAACCCAAGCTCAGAAACACTGCTCCGCTTAGCCGAATTAGTTTTGACACTTAACTGTTTTTCATTTTCCCAAAACTACTACAAACAAGTAAATGGAGTCGCCATGGGCACCAAAATGGGACCAAGCTACGCTAACCTTTTTGTAGGCCACATCGAAGACAAATTTTTTAATCAGTACCACGGAACCAAACCCAAACTCTACGGCCGTTACATCGATGATTGCATTGGCGCTACCTCTTCCAGTAAAGAGGAACTTAATCAATTCATAACTTCTGTCAATACTTTTCATCCAGCTCTAAAATATACCTGGGAAATTTCCGAAACCTCAGTCGCTTTTCTTGACATTAATATTTCAATCAACGGTAACAGTTTATCCACAAGTGTGCACTACAAACCTACAGATTCCCACAGTTATCTGTTACATTCATCCTCACATCCATCGCACGTTAAAAACGCCATTCCGTATTCTCAATTTCTCAGACTTCGACGTCTATGTAGTGATGACTCTGATTTTTCCAACAAATCAGAAGAAATGTGCCAGTTTTTCAAGAAACGTGGGTACCCTGACTCTGTTGTTAATACGGGCCAACAACGTGCACAACAGATCGACAGACAGTCAGCACTACAAACGCCACAGAAGGAAGAGAACGAGAGAATTCCATTCACCCTCACTTTCCACCCACACAACAACACAGTCAAAAGCATCATTTTAAAAAATTTCAAATTACTCCAAAACGACCCCGAAACTGGCAGAATTTTTTCACAACCCCCACTAATTTCATTCAAACGTGACAAAAACATAGGCAACTTTCTAGTTACGAGCGCACTGAAATCTGACGATGTACCGGGAACTTTCAAATGCACACGCACACGATGTAACACTTGTCCTTTCATTCACAACGCGGACAAAATAACAGGACCCAAACGATCTATTAAAATCACTGATCGTTTTACATGCACCTCCGTAAATGTTATCTACTGCATTACATGTACTTTTTGCAAAAAGATATACATTGGCGAAACAGGGAGGAGACTGGGCGACCGTTTTCGTGAACATCTCCGAGACGTTGAAAAAAATGACAAAGACGCATCCAAACCAGTCGCGCGCCATTTTAATCTTACTAACCATTCTAAACAACACATGACAATCTGCGGCCTTTCCCTACACCAGGGTAACACAGAAAGCCGTAAAAACCTAGAACAAAAAATCATCTTTCAAATCGGCACTCTCAAACCCCACGGAATCAACGAACGCTTTTCATTCAACTAATCTACATTTGTTTTTCACGTCACCAAATTTCCACCAATAGCGTAGCTCCACCGCTTACTATATAAAACCACACACTACCCACAATTCCTTGATTCGCTCCGACGAAGGGCTAGCGCTCGAAACGTCAGCTATTTGAATCTTTTTACGGTGGTCAATTTACCTTATCGACTCAGTCGATAAAACTAAATTCTCGTGAAAAAAATAATTCAATTGATAAAATGAGAAAGATGGTAAATGTCAAGCTCGGTAATGAAATGAGAAATCAGATAGGTTCATGTATGACATGCATACTGCTAGGATAAGCAATGTTGAAAGCATTATGTGAGGTGATAAATAAAGATACATGTAGATGTACTCAGTCACTGTGTTTTAATTAATTTTATATTAAAATAATATATAGGATCACATTTTTTTCTGGTAAAATTATTAGACAAACCTTCCTGTTAAATAATGTAATCCAACTGCGGTTTGCTTTTCGGGGTTTGCTGCCATTGGATCAACAGGACAAGTCACATGTTTTTCTCGCTGCATAAAATAGTAATAAAAGTTTGTAAGTTAAGAACGCGACTCCACTAAACTAATACCCCATTCACACCAACGCCTAAACAAATTTAAATGTTGTTTAGTTTAAAACAGGTTTAGAAAAATACCTCCTAACCTCGCGTAATATTTGGAGTGAAATCTTTACTAAAAGAAACTTTATTGACTTTATTACCATTCCAGGTAGTTTGAGTCATATACATTTCAAAACGTCCAAGATAGAGGCTAAAAACGTAGTTAAACTAAACAACATTTAAACATGTTTAACCCTTGGTGTGAATGGGGCATAAGTTATATGTGGAGTTTATGGGCTCACAATTTAAACCTTTCATTCCCAGATCAAGTCAATAAATTATTATGGAAACATGTACAATGTAGGTAAGTGTAGTTCTGACTTTCGAGTCTGTTGTGGGCAAAATCCTATGGTGTGACCATTCAAATGAAACCTCTTTGGCAGTACTTTGGTATGGTACCATTTGTTCTAACTTTTGAGTCTGTTGATGAAGTCCTATGGTGTGACCATTCAAATGAAACCTCTTTGGCAGTACTTTGGTATGGTACCATTTGTTCTAACTATTGAGTCTGTTGATGAAATCCTATGGTGTGACCATTCAAATGAAACCTCTTCAGCAGTACTTTTGCATGGTACCATTTGTTTGCCGTTATTTTACAGAATTAAATTTGGGATTTTTTGTGAATTTTGATTTTGGATGTACTTTTGGGTGTAAAAGAGTTAAAGAGAATTTTGTCATAACATATATCTATTCTGACTCATGATAGTTGCCAAGTTCTGAGATTTGACAAATAATTTTATTAATATACCTTTTTCTCAAATTATGTGGAAAAACTAACGGTAACATAAGAAAGAACAGTCCTGTACATGTATTTAGTTTTAATTTGAATGACCACAATATTAAATTATTACAAAAATTTTATTTTTGGTCTCAAATTTTTATTTAAAAAAAAGAATAGAAAATAAATTGTATAGCACTATAAACTATAAAAATACTAAATACAAAATGCATTTACTAAATCATTTACTAAATCATTTTTTTAATGCATTTTTTGGGGAAAACCCATGCTGGATGTTTTAATCCAAAAGAAGAATCCGTACGATCTGAGATCACAGATCCGTTTTCGGATTCTCCAAAAAAAATCTGCAGCCTGAGACAGTGAGAAAGGATAATAGCTACTGCATTGTAAAATTTCACTTACTGGTTCTGTCCAGCGGGGTTCATAAGGAATGTCTGTTGTCACAGAAATCTTGTCAAAGTGATGCAAAACTTTATTCTCAATGTGTTTTAAATGATTTTCTAGGGGTAGATCTCCATAAGTGTAGAACCTGGGAAAACAATATTATTGAATAATGTTAAACAACACTGGACCACTATTAATTTGTTTGGGTTTCCACTGAAGTGATATAAATAAGTTTTTTGGCTTTTTAAAAATGGTGACATTAGCCAAGGTTTAATGCAAACCCACCTGGAATTACTGGGATGATAATGTGAAGCATGAAAATCCTTTAACTGCTGCCACTAGTGATAAGAGAAACATGGAACTATTAGAGATGGCACAGAAAAGTATCATGAAAGGTAGACCGTAATATACAGTAAACTCTCTTAAGGCAGACACTCCTGTAAGGCGGACACCTCTCTAAGATGGACATTAATTATTGGTTGGTTCGATCTGGCCAAATTTCACTTCACTTGTTCGTCTGTAACTAAATTCTCTATAATGCAGACTCCTAGAGCTGGTCCTGTGGATGTCTGACTTAAACAGAGTTCACTATAATTACACTTCAGGTCATACTCTGTTTAGACCTTCCTTTCTATTTTTAATCAGAATTTAACTTTTACCTTTTATAATTAGCTTATCTTTAGTTTGACTGTAAGTACAATTAAACCTCAATATTATATCAACAACCACTTAACCACAATGGGCACTTCTCTATAATGGCCATGTTTTCTTGTTTTGAATTCCTTTCCATTCAGTTGAATGCTTTTATTGTCATCTTCCCTAAAAAGGCCACCTCTCCACAATGTCCAAAAAAATCCAATGGAGGGTAGCCGTTGTAGAGAGGTAAAACTCTGTAAAAATAGTCAAACCTCTCCTTAGTATAGGGACACCTCTATAATACAGACACCTCCGCTCTCTATTATGGACAGCTCTCTTGGTCCTGAAGATACCAACATTCACACAATCACAACCTCTATAATACAGACACCTCTTTGATGCAGACACTCGGGACAGTCCCTACAGTGTCCATATTAATTTGACTGTAGTTTCTTTCTTCTAGATCATATCAGCTTACTGTGAGGTCAGGAATACAGAGGGGGTCTCCTCCATAGTTGTTGCTGTATGTGTGACTGGGTAATAAGTTCCTCTGGGCATGGTGAGCAAATAGTGACTCTGGAGTGGACTGCAAAAATGACAGAGAGAACATAATGTCACAATGGACATGTATGCAAGAAAAACCAAAAAATTATTGTCGGCTGGCAAGGGACACCTAGTGGTATTTTCTGATTTCTGTAGCATAAAGCAATGTTTCCTAGGAGTAGTAAGAAGATTTATGATTTTTTTTACCAGAACACCATGTAGATTCAATCAAACATATAAATATAAATCTGTCATATACACTTCAAGAGGGACTAACATCACATCCAGGAGAGAACAAAATTAATTCTCTGCCCTCTTCCTTTAGCAATTTGTTAGAGCATAGTTAATAGAACAAACTGGTTATAAGGCTCAACAAATTTCAAAAAGAATGTAAAAAGCTGCCTTGTTTTATGTTGAACGAACCGTGACCCTGCACATTGTTTTGTTTAACGTGTGAGCCCCAATGTTTCTACTGGTCAGTTGCTCATATGCATTTCAATACCTTTTGTGTTTTATGCAGGGCAAAGGCAAACGAACAAAAGAAATGGAGAACAAAAACATACAACAAAGGACTGACTGAGTTTCATAACCAGTTTGTTCTATTAACTATGGTTAGAGTTTCCTAACAGTTTGCTAGTACAGTACATTCCCTGATTTTACTAACAGTTGAGTAAAGAGAGAAAAATGTGAAACACAGTTTCTAGTCTAAGGAATTGCATAATGGTAGAGACCTGGTTTGAGCCACAAATCATCAGATAAGGGGTAAAATGTCCAATACACTGACTGCAATACAACTGTACTTGTGCATTGCTCTACAATATGTTTATAGATTTGTTGTCAATTATCCCCTTACCATAGCACCTTTCATTTCATTGAACACCACTCCTTTAAAAATTATTGGAGAGTTTGGGTTGGACAGGTCTTCTGGTTCTAAACGCCAACCTTCTTGCCTGAAACAAAATTACATAAGAAGACACTTTAGCCAACTATGAACAAACCATCCATGAAAACAGATAACTGTTGAAATTAATGAATAAAGTAGAGTCACCAGAAGTTAAATTTACAGGTACAGTAATTAGTGAAGCAGAGGAAACTGTACATGTGTTTGGAGGGAATTAGTGAGCTAATAATTAAAGCAGTTTTCAAATGAGAGTCGTAAAACCAAAATCCGGCTAATCACAACAGGCATAGATAAATGGACCAATCAGAACCAAAAGCAAATACATGTAGCCAGGGACCAAGCGCAAGAAACGTGAATGAAGTTATAAGTCACGATTGGTGTTGGTGGTTTTATTTCTGATGGTTGACAAAGTGGTGCAAGATTTTTTAACCAATCACAATGTGTAGCAATGCAAAATGAAAGCAATCATGAAATCACTTTCAACAGTCAATAGAAAACCACTCTATTGTCAAAGTTTGTACTTCTTCTCAGGTTGCTGAATTTATTGCAGTGTGTGCAGTCAAAGACAA
>JAJLRJ010000004.1:51897058-51949558 GCA_024195265.1 Dendrophyllia cribrosa
GTGCGTATTCTCCTACCCAGATCTAACGCCATGCACAAAAGAAGATACGAAAACATGGACAAAAAAAAAAAGAAAAACGGAGTAAAAACCTCAACCCGTTGCCGTACCGGCACGACTAATAAGCAAAATCTATCATTCTTGCTCATTTGCATTAGATTCGGCACATGTGAAGTTCCACGTTTAAACTGAGCCTAACTGTCCTATAATTGTCTAACGTGTATAATAATAATGTTTTTCAAATCGAAAATATTGCACTAAACAAAATATATGTTGCACTTTTGTCGTCATGTTAATTGTTTGGCTAAAGCAGATCCTCAAGGATCCAGTGTACAAGCAGCAGGGTTTTCGAATATTACTTTTCTTCTTTTGGCTCTACGCGTCAAATATGAAATAATTATTAGAAATATGGTGGCTACCAACGTTGATCGATTAGTGGGGTAGCTATTGATATGTCGTGTACAAAACGTTTCAATTTACATGAATAGGCTAAAGCGAGAACAGATGTTTTAAGCAGTGACATCTATCAGGAAGACTGATATATATGATGATCAGCATCTGAGATGAAATGTCTTTCATAAAGAGAAGCAAAATTAGTCATGTTTTTGAATTTATGACTCGTCCGATTTCCATTGTGACGATAACTGGAAATAGTTTTTATTTTTACCTTCTCTGATTAATCAACTCTGTTGTTTTACATGCGGTCGAAAAATTATGTATCGCTGTAAAATTGCGAAAAATTATTGTCATGAATATTCGTTCCAATATATAAAAATTTTGTTGTCGCGAAAATTTCATGTCATAAGGTACCTTGTATTCGTCGACTGATTTAAATGATAAAATTCTCATCTTAATATCTCTCGGCAAACCTTCATAACATAGTACAAGATTAATTTGTGTATCACATATGTCATAGCGGTTTTCCATGCATAGAATATCGTAAGTAATTTCGCGATTGCTTTCGTTTTACATTACAACTCTGCGATTGGCTTAAAAAACCTCCTACCACATTCTCGACCAATCAGAAGCAAAACCTAAACCCATTGTATCTTGCCTGCACGCGTTTCCCGCGCTTGGCCCTGGTTACATGTATTTGCTTCGAGTTCTGATTGGATCATCGGATTGTCTGCTTCTGATATGACTGGCCAGAGTGATAACTTTGGCCACTTAATTTAAAGCCACTCAAATACTTCCTCAGTATGTTAAGTCGAGACCAGATGTTTTAAAGAAGTTATTATTTCGGTGAACTTATATTATCGGTGGTCAAAAAGGTGCTTTAACTGTAAAATGGAAATGGAACCGTGGTTTTGGATTCTTGGCTGGTTTCTTTCCATTCTGACGATAACTGGAAACGGATTTATTATCTTCCTTGTGTGCAACAAACGACAGCTCCGCACCAAAACCAACGCGTTTATCGTTTCACTTGCAGTGGCGGATTTCTGTGTTGGGATAAGCGTTGTTCCTTTACAGTTTTTATACGAGATGACAAGTGATCGTAGCTACTCACAAGGTTTAAATAAAGGGATGTTGATTATACGCTGGCTGTTTCAGGACGCGTCTGTGGTGAACCTGTGCAGTTTAGTACTGGATCGCTACATTGCCGTTGTGAAGCCTTATAAATATGTGACTTTTATGACTCGTCATCGCGTTATCCAAATGATTTTCTTTTCTTGGACAATAACATTTATTTTTGTATTGCTCGAGTCGTCACTGTGGCTTAGTTTAAAATCATCTCTTATCTTAAATGTGTTTATTTGGCTAGTTATTATTTTCTTTGAGTTTTTTCCATGTTGTATGGTGATGTTCTGCTTAATATCCATGTTGCGTGTTGTATATAAACAACATCGAACATCAAGCATCTTGGCGAGACAATTACGTTTCAACCACCGTGTTCTGTACAAACCTCACGAGAAGTCTGCGGTTGTGATGATGATTATTGTTGTAGTCTTCTTTCTTGTTTGCTATGGACTTTATTTGCGCTGTGGTTTTGTGATAGTTTTGAATGATAAAAAGTGTAATGACTTCCAGTATAAAGTACCTTTGTTAGTTCTTAACTCAGCTGTCAACCCTGTGGCTTATGCGTTTTTCAAAAGAGACATAAAGAAGGAGTTTAAAAGACTGATCTGCACATTGACTTTGAAAAAAGATAACAAAATAAGGCATTTAAATGACAACAACCGTGTTACTATAGCTAGCTCGACTTTGTAAGAAAAAGTTAGAAGTAATCGGGGATGTAAATTCGGGAAAAATGGAGCGTGGTTTAAATCAATGATGTTCAGGGAAAATCAACAGAAAACAACCAAAAAAAGATGGAAAGTTTGTCCGATAATAAAACTTAGGCATAAAGTAACTATGCAAGTAAATAAGTAAGAAACTTTATCCCCATATCAGATTACTTAAGCGAAATCGGATTTGTAATTCTAGATCATATAGATTCCTCACGACCAGAAAATATAACAACAACGAAAAATCTGACAACGAACGTATCATTTGCTGTGACGAATCAAGTAATTTTGACTCGGTTGTAATTTTCTCTCTAAGGTACCTTGTATTCGTCTACTGACTTAAATTATAAAATTCTCATCTTTAAAATCTATAATATCTCAGCGCAAACTTTCATAAAAAGTTTTTATTTTGCTGTTGTTGTGTTCAGTGTTGGAACATTCATGTAATAGCGTGAAACAAGTAAAAAAGTAATTGATTTGAAGAAAAGCATGCCAGTCCACCTGTGTTCTTTCCTTTTTCAAAACAGTGCAATAACTTTTATTTATACACGATAGTTTTTAAAGCATAAAGCTTGTGGGGTCGTATTACAACATAAGTAAGACAATAAATAATTAATAATAGTAAAAATTAAAATCCATAATTTACTTGTTTTTTTTTTCACTCGTTCTCATTTGGAAATGTTTAAGAGTACCATGAAATCGTGAAAATAAAGTGAGTTGAATTGTAAAAAAATATGGAAAATCGAGAACATATAATAAGGTATGTTTTTTTTTATCTACTGACTTATGCGCTGATCAGTTCGAAACATCAACATCCCCCCGGACAATGCCCCGGGTATTTTAACTTTTGAAGATCGACTTGTTCAAATTCCCCCCCCCCCCCCCCCCCCTTTGGCCAAAATTGCATTCAAATACCCCACCCTAGCACTGGATTTGACTGTCAGATGCCCCTCCTAACGATAAAATGTTTTTAGTGAGAATAAAAAATACACTTTGCATTCAGTTTTTCTGATTTATTCTAGATAGTGTTTTCCTCGAGAATATACTCAACTGAACTGCGTATACTTTGCATTTGATATTTCACGGCACTCCTGTGGACACCACGTCGAAATGAATTTTGTTATTGTTTGGGGATTTACTTTTTCGATAATTTTTTTAATTGAATAATTCCTCGTGTGATCAACAAATGTTGCAAAAATATTTAGCAAAGTGGTTGATTCATTTTTGGTGGAGCTGTTGGGTTTTGAACAGATCGCTTGCAAGCGTTATTCCACGAGGTGAAAATTTAATATTCTAAACGTCTTTTATAGCAACTTTCCTAATGAATTTTTTTGTTTGAGAGAGGTCGTTGTTCATTTTACAGTGTTTTTCGTTTCATTCAATGGCCGTTTAAGATCTACGGACAATACAGTCAGCCACCTTGACTTCGAAATCTAGTTCGCGTTGAACGGCAGTTGAAGCTATATTTTAAAAATCTATGATTTATAAATATTTAACATATGCATGTTAGTCCTCGTCTGCTGTAACTCGTTCAACGCTTCGCCTACTCACGAGTTAAAAACGATGATTATTTAACGGGATTTGGGCTTCCGCCCACTTGCAATGGATCAAAAAACAGTCGAAAGCGTAAAAGTTTTTTGAAAACGCTATTAAGTCATTACAAAGGACAGAGCGGTTTTCACTTGAGTGAAGTAATTACTCTGGCCAATCACAACAGACGCTCTACCCACTAAATATGAAATAAAATATGTACTTATTGAGTAAGTGGGAGGGCCGGATGGGAAAATATTTGGCCCGATGTCATTGCGTACGGACCGAGCGCAGCGAGGTCTGTACGCCATGACAGAGGGCCAAATATTTTCCCATCCGGCCCGACCTAACTTAGTCAATAAGTATTTTATCATTTTACCAATTTGGAGACAAACTTACTTGAAATTTTAACGCGCGAGGCCGTCCGCTTTTGTGGTAGGGCCGTACGGCTTTTTCCGGCCCCCCTCGCGAAAATGCGTACGGCCCTCATACGGGACTTTTATCAATGGTTTTGAAAAGAAAAGGTTCGTAGGGCCGTACGGGTCATATGATAATTATTAGGAATTACCAACGCTGATCGATCGGAGGGGTATCCAAAATAACTAACTTAGCAACAATCTATTTATATGTCATGCACAAAACGTTTTAATTAACAAAAATGGGCGTAGGGGAGAACAGATGTTTTTAGCAGTGACATTTATGGGGAACTAATCTACATGATGAGTAGTATCTGAGATGAATTACGTTGTTTTAGAAAAGTAAAATTAGTCATGGTTTGGATTTTTGGCTGCTCCGATTTCTATTGTGACGATAACAATTTATTTTTCCCTTCTCTGAGCCCTGCACCAAAATCAACTCTGTTGTTTTACTTGCTGTCGAAAAATTATGTGCTGGCTGTGAAATTGCAAAAAAGATATTGTCGCGAATATCCGTTCCAATATATTAATATTTTGTTGTCGCGAACATTTCATGTCAGAAGTTACCTTTTTTCTTTGTCGGGAATATCTGTTCCAATAATATTTTTCTATTAATACTTTTTTTTTCGCGAAAATTTGATGTCATTAGGTACCATTTTTTTCTTGAAAAAAGGGTCTGAAATTACTAGAAACGCAATTCAACATAACAGGAAAACCAGCTTCCTTGTAAAGGTGCAAAACCAACATCACGAACGAATGTGTGGAATGGATGTTTCTAAGTATACGTCTACTGACTTAAATGATAAAATTCTCATCTTAAATTTCTCTCGGCAAACCTTCATAAAAAGTTAGACGGAACGCCCACGCCGATGTTTTACAACTTAACAGAGTACAAGATGAATTTGTTTATAACATGTCATAGCGGTTTTCCATAGAATATCGAAAGTGATTTCGCGATTGCTTTCATTTTACATTACTACGCTTTGCGATTGGCTAAAAAACCTCGTACCACATTCTCGTCCAATCAGAAGCAAAACCTAAACCCATTTTATCTTGCATGCACGCGTTTCCCGCGTTTGGCCCTGGTTACATGAATTTGCTTCGAGTTCTGATTGGATCATCGGCATGTCTGCTTCTGATATGACTGCCCAGAGTGATAACTTTGGCCAGTCAATTTAAAACCACTCAACAATTTAATCAGTAAGTTAAGTCAAGACCAGATGTTTTAAAGAAGTTATTATTTAGGTGAACTTGTATTGTCGGTGGTCAAACACTTTGATGAAAGTTCTTTAACTGCAAAATGGAAATGGAACCGTGGTTTTGGATTCTTGGCTGCTTTCTTTCCATTCTGACGATAACTGGAAATGGATTTATTATCTTCCTTGTGTGCAACAAACGACAGCTCCGCACCAAAACCAACGCGTTTATCGTTTCACTTGCAGTGGCAGATTTCTGTGTTGGGATGAGCGTGGTTCCTTTGCTGTTTTTATACGAGATGACAAGTGATCGCAGCTACTCACGAGGTTTATATAAATGGATGTATATCATACGCTGGCTGTTTCAGGACGCGTCTGTGGTGAACCTGTGCAGTTTAGTACTGGATCGCTACATTGCTGTTGTGAAGCCTTATAAATATGTAACTTTTATGACTCGTCATCGCGTCATACGAATGATTTTCTTTTCTTGGACAGTAAATTTAATTTTTATATTGCTTGAATCATCACTGGTTTAGTTTAACATCATCTCTTATCGTGAATGTGTTTATTTGGCTGGTTATTATTTTCTTTGACTTGTTACCATGTTGTATGGCGATGTTCTGCTTAATATCCATGTTGCGTGTTGTATATAGACAACATCGAACATCAAGAATCTTAGCAAAACAATTACGTTTCAAGCACCGTGTTCTGTACAAACGTCACGAGAAGTCTGCGGTTGTAATAATGATTATTGTTGTAGTCTTCTTTCTTGTTTGCTATGGACTTTATTTGCGCTGTGGTTTTGTGATAGTTTTGAATGATAAAAAATGCAATGACTTCCAGTATAAAGTACCATTGTTAGCTCTTAACTCAGCTGTCAACCCTGTGGCTTATGCGTTTTTCAAAAGAGACATAAAGAAGGAGTTTGAAAGACTGATCTGCACATTGACTTTGAAAAAAGATAACAAAGTACAGCGTTTAAATGAGAACAATCGTGTTACTATAATCAGCTCGACTTTGTAAGAAAAGATGAGAAATAATCGAGGGTGCAAATTTGGGAAAAATAGAATGTAGTTTAAATCAATGTAAATGCAAATTTGAAAAAAAAATGGTTTCTGAATTAATGATGGCGTTTTCGTTCAGGAATATATAATAAAGTATCTTTTATTCGTCTAATGACTTTAATGTTAAAATTGTCATATTAATATATCTATTGGCAAACCTTCATAAAAAAAAGTCCACGCCGGTGTTGTACAACTAAACAGAACGCAATTTAAGTGTCAGATATGTTATAACGGTTTTTAATTAAATTTGGTAAGTAATTTCGCGATTGTTTCCGTTTTACATTCCTTCGCTTTGTGATTGGTTAAAAAAACTCGCGCCACTCCACTTATCATAAGCAATACCAAAACCAATTGTATCTTGCTTGCATGCGTTTTCCTGCGCTTGGCCCAGATGTTTTGAATAAGTTATTATTACGGTGAACATATATTGTTAGTGGTCACACACTTAGATAACAGGTCCTTTAATGGAATCGTGGTTTTGGATTCTTGGCTGGTTTCTTTGCATTCTGACGATAACTGGAAATGGATTAATTATCTTCCTTGTGTGCAACAAACGACAGCTCCGCACCAAAACCAACGCGTTTATCGTTTCACTTGCAGTGGCGGATTTCTGTGTTGGGATGAGCGTGGTTCCTTTGCTGTTTTTATACGAGATGACAAATGATCACAGCTACTCACAAGGTTTATATAAAGGGATGAAAATTATACGCTGGCTGTTTCAGGACGCGTCTGTGGTGAACCTGTGCAGTTTAGTACTGGATCGCTACATTGCTGTTGTGAAGCCTTATAAATATGCGACTTTTATGACTCGTCATCGCGTCATACAAATAATTTTCGTTTCTTGGACAATAACTTTTATTTTTATATTGCTCGAGTCGTCACTGTGGCTTAGTTTAAAATCATCTCTTATCTTAAATGTTTTTATTTGGCTGGTTATTATTTTCTTTGAGTTTTTGCCATGTTGTATGGTGATGTTCTGCTTAATATCCATGTTGCGTGTTGTATATAGGCAACATCGAACATCAAGCATCTTGGCAAAACAGTTACTTTTCAACCACCGTGTTTTGTACAAACCTCACGAGAAGTCTGCGGTTGTAATAATGATTATTGTTGTAGTCTTCTTTCTTGTTTGCTATGGACTTTATTTGCGCTGTGGTTTTGTGATAGTTTTGAATGATAAAAAATGCAATGACTTCCAGTATAAAGTACCTTTGTTAGTTCTTAACTCAGCTGTCAACCCTGTGGCTTATGCGTTTTTCAAAAGAGACATAAAGAAGGAGTTTATAAGACTGGTCTGCACATTGACTTTGAAAAAAGATAACAAAATAAGGCATTTAAATGACAACAACCGTGTTACTATAGCTAGCTCGACTTTGTAAGATAAGATGAGAAGTAATAGGTGTGCAAATTCGGGAAAAATGGAGCGTGGTTGAAGGTTACAGTGTACCTTCGGGGGTGTCTCCAGTATAACAGCTCTAGTGTCTTAAGATTACACTTAATATACCTAAACCCAGGTATCAAATTAAAGCTTATAGAGCTGGCTATCTAAATATGGAAACTATTTGGTAATAAAACGAATTGTCGAATTTTTTACGACGTCTAAATTCGAACGTCCGAATTAGCTTTAAAACGCTATAACTCAAAGCGATTATTGTATTTTGCTAATTTGATTTGTTCTCGGGTTTCCGGACACGAAGCGCTAAAAAAAAGTGTCGGCGATTTCCCATATTCAATTGCAGTGAAAAGTTACAGAATATTTTCGAAAAAGGGAGAAAAAAAAATTGGAGTGATCGCACGGAAATGGCTCTTGACGAAAAAATTTTTCGGAAATAAGAAATTCGCCGACACGTTTTTGTTGATTATATGTTAGCCTAGCTTCTGTCCAAATTTGAGGAAAATCGAACAAATTCCCTTTGAGTTGTAGCTTTTTAAAGTGTCCCCTACAAGCGAAAAATTAACTTTGAGAAAACAGCACTTAAAAAAACATATCGCTTCATAAACAAACTCCGCCCACAAAAGTTATACCGTCATTTCTCCGTCAATTTTCACTATCTTTCGATAATTTTTTGTTTGAATGAAAGTTGATTCTGTAAACTTTATTTTGACGCCAAAAAAAAAATTTCCATAAATTTTGTGGGCGGAGTTTGTTTACGAAGCGATATGTTTTTTTAAGCGCTGTTTTCTCAAAGTTAATTTTTCGCTTGTAGGGGACACTTTAAAAAGCTACAACTCAAAGGGAATTTGTTCGATTTTCTTCAAATTTGGACACAAGCTAGGCTAACATATAATCAACAAAAACGTGTCGGCGAATTTCTTATTTCCGAAAACGTTTTCGTCAAGAGCCATTTACGTGCGATCACTCCAATTTTTTTTCTCCCTTTTTCGAAAATATTCTGTAACTTTTCACTGCAATTGAATATGGGAAATCGCCGACACGTTTATTTAGCGCTTCGTGTCTGGAAACCCGAGAACAAATCAAATTAGCAAAATACAATAATCGCTTTGAGTTATAGCGTTTTAAAGCTAATTCGGACGTTCGAATTTAGACGTCGTAAAAAATTCGACAATTCATTTCATTACCAAATAGTTTCCATTTTTAGATAGCCAGCTCTATAAGCTTTAATTTGATATCTGGGTTTAGGTATATTAAGTGTAATCTTAAGACGCTAGAGCTGTTATACTGGAGACACCCCCGAAGGTACACTGTAACCTTAAATCAATGAAGTTCAGGGAAAATCAAGAGAAAACAAACAAAAAAAGGATGAAAAGTTTGTCCGATAATAAAACTTAGGCATAAAGTAACTATGCAAGTAAATAAGTAAGAAACTTTATCTCCCTATCAGATTACTTAACCGAAATCGGATTTGTAATTCTAGATCATATAGATTCCTCACGACCAGAAAATACAACGACAACGAAAAATCCGACAACGCGAACGTATCATTTGCTGTGACGAATCAAGTAATTTTGACTCGGTTGAGATTTTCTCTCTAAGGTACCTTGTATTCGTCTACTGACTTAAATTATAAAATTCTCATCTTTAAAATCTATAATATCTCAGCGCAAACTTTCATAAAAAGTTTTTATTTTGCTGTTGTTGTGTTCAGTGTTGGGAAATACATGTAATAGCGTGAAATAAGTAAAAAAGTAGTTGGTTTTAAGAAAAGCATGCCAGTCCACCCTCAGTAATGTTTAAAACAAATATATTTCATTTGTGTTCTTTTCTTTTTTTCAAAACAGTGCAATAACTTTTATTTATACACGATAGTTTTTAAAGCATAAAGCTGGTGGGGTCGTTTTACAACAAAAGTAAGACAACAAATAATTAATAATAGTAAAAATTATAATCCATAATTTACTTGTTTTTTTTTTCACTCGTTCTCAATTGGAAATGTTTAAGAGGACGATGAAATCGTGAAAATAAAGTGAGTTGAATTGTAAAAAAATATGGAAAATCGAGAACATTTCTTATAATAAGGTATGTTTTTTTTATCTACTGGCTTATGCGCTGATCAATTCGAAACATCAACATCCCCCCCCCCCCCCCCCCCCGGGCAATGCCCCGGGTATTTGAACTTTTGAATATCGACTTGTTCAAATTCCCTCCCCCTTGGCCAAAATTGCATTCAAATACCCCACCCTAGCACTGGATTTGACTGTCAGATGCCCCTCCTAACGATAAAATGTTTTTAGTGAGAATAAAAAATACAATTTGCATTCAGTTTTTCTGATTTATTCTAGATAGTGTTTTCCTCGAGAATATACTCAACTCAACTGCGTATACTTTGCATTTGATATTTCACGGCACTCCTGTGGACACCACGTCGAAATGAATTTTGTTATTGTTTGGGGATTTACTTTTCGATAATTTTTTTAATTGAATAATTCCTCGTATGATTAACAAATGTTGCAAAAGTATTTAGCAAAGCGGTTGATTCATTTTTGGTGGAGCTGTTGGGTTTTGAACAGATCGCTTGCAAGCGTTATTCCACGAGCTGAAAAGTTATTATTCTAAACGCGTTTTATAGCAACTTTCCTAAATGAATTTTTTTGTTTGAGAGAGGTCGTTGTTCATTTTACAGTGTTTTTCGTTTCATTCAATGGCCGTTTAAGATCTACGGACAATACAGTCAGCCACCTTGACTTCGAAATCTAGTTCGCGTTGAACGGCAGTTGAAGCTATATTTTAAAAATCTATGATTTATAAATATTTAACATATTTAACATATGCATGTTAGTCCCCGTCTGCTGTAACTCGTTCAACGCTTCGCCTACTCACGAGTTAAAAACGATGATTATTTAACGGGATTTGGGCTTCCGCCCACTTGCAATGGATCAAAAAGCAGTCGAAAACGTAGAAGTTTTTGAAAACGCTATTAAGTCATTACAAAGGACAGAGCGGTTTTCACTTGAGTGAAGTAATTACTCTGGCCAATCGCAACAGACGCTCTACCCGCTAAATATGAAATAATATATGTACTTATTGACTAAGTGGGAGGGCCGGATGGGAAAATATTTGGCCCGATGTCATTGCGTACGGACCGAGCGCAGCGAGGTCCGTACGCCATGACCGATGGCCAAATATTTTCCCATCCGGCCCGACCTAACTTAGTCAATAAGTATTTTATCATTTTACCAATTTGGAGACAAACTTACTTGAAATTTTAACGCGCGAGGCCGTCCGCTTTTGTGGTAGGGCCGTACGGCTTTTTCCGGCCCCGCTCGCGAAAATGCGTACGGCCCTCATACGGGACTTTTATCAATGGTTTTGAAAAGAAAAGGTTCGTAGGGCCGTACGGGTCATATGATAATTATTAGGAATTACCAACGCTGATCGATCGGAGGGGTATCCAAAATAACTAACTTAGCAACAATCTATTTATATGTCATGCACAAAACGTTTTAATTAACAAAAATAGGCGTAGGGGAGAACAGATGTTTTTAGCAGTGACATTTATGGGGAACTAATCTACCTGATGAGTAGTATCTGAGATGAATTACGTTGTTTTAGAAAAGTAAAATTAGTCATGGTTTGGATTTTTGGCTGCTCCGATTTCTATTGTGACGATAACGATTTATTTTCCCTTCTCTGACTGCCCTGCACGAAAAGCAACTGTGTTGTTTTACTTGCTGTCGAAAAATTATGTACTGGCTGTGAAATTGCAAAAAAGATATTGTCGCGAATATCCGTTCCAATATATTAATATTTTGTTGTCGCGAACATTTCATGTCAGAAGTTACCTTTTTTCTTTGTCGGGAATATCTGTTCCAATAATTTTTTTCTATTAATATTTTTTGTCGCGAAAATTTGATGTCATTAGGTACCATTTTTTCTTGAAAAAAGGGTCTGAAATTACTAGAAACGCAATTCAACATAACAGGAAAACCAGCTTCCTTGTAAAGGTGCAAAACCAACATCACGAACGAATGTGTGGAATGGATGTTTCTAAGTATACGTCTACTGACTTAAATGATAAAATTCTCATCTTAAATTTCTCTCGGCAAACCTTCATAAAAAGTTAGACGGAACGCCCACGCCGATGTTTTACAACTTAACAGAGTACAAGATGAATTTGTTTATCACATGTCATAGCGGTTTTCCATAGAATATCGAAAGTAATTTCGCGATTGCTTTCATTTTACATTACTACGCTTTGCGATTGGCTAAAAAACCTCGTACCACATTCTCGTCCAATCAGAAGCAAAACCTAAACCCATTGTATCTTGCATGCACGCGTTTCCCGCGCTTGACCCTGGTTACATGAATTTGCTTCGAGTTCTGATTGGATCATCGGCGTGTCTGCTTCTGATATGACTGGCCAGAGTGATAATTTTGGCCATTAATTTAAAACCACTCAACAACTTGCTCAGTATGTTAAATCGAAACCAGATGTTTTAAAGAAGTTATTATTTCGGTGAACTCGTCTTGTCGGTGGTCAAACACTTTGATGAAAGTTCTTTAACTGCAAAATGGAAATGGAACCGTGGTTTTGGATTCTTGGCTGGTTTCTTTGCATTCTGACGATAACTGGAAATGGATTAATTATCTTCCTTGTGTGCAACAAACGACAGCTCCGCACCAAAACCAACGCGTTTATCGTTTCACTTGCAGTGGCAGATTTCTGTGTTGGGATGAGCGTGGTTCCTTTGCTGTTTTTATACGAGATGACAAGTGATCGCAGCTACTCACGAGGTTTATATAAATGGATGTATATCATACGCTGGCTGTTTCAGGACGCGTCTGTGGTGAACCTGTGCAGTTTAGTACTGGATCGCTACATTGCTGTTGTTAAGCCTTACAAATATGTAATTTTTATGACTCGTCATCGGGTTATCCGAATAATTGTCTTTTCTTGGACAGTAACTTTTATTTTTATATTGCTCGAGTCTTCACTCTGGCTTAGTTTAAATTCATCTCTTATCTTAAATGTGTTTATTTGGCTGGTTATTATTTTCTTTGAGTTTTTTCCATGTTGTATTGTGATGTTGTGCTTAATATCCATGTTGCGTGTTGTATATAGGCAACATCGAACATCAAGCATCTTGGCAAAACAGTTACGTTTTAACCACCGTGTTTTGTACAAACCTCACGAGAAGTCTGCGGTTGTAATGATGATTATTGTTGTAGGTTTCTTTCTTGTTTGCTATGGACTTTATTTGCGCTGCGGATTTTTGATAGTTTTGAACGATCAAAGATCGTGCAATGACTTTGAGTATAAAGTACCTTTGTTAGTTCTTAACTCAGCTGTCAACCCTGTGGCTTATGCGTTTTTCAAAAGAGACATAAAGAAGGAGTTTATAAGACTGATCTGGTGTTTGAAAAACGATAACAAAGTACAGCGTCTAAATGACAACAATCGTGTTACTATAATCAGCTCGACTTTGTAAGAAAAGATGACAAGTAATCGTGGGTGCAAATTTGGGGAAAATAGAGTGTAGTTTAAATCAAATTTGAAAAAAAAATTGTTTGTGAATGATGTTGTTTTCGTTCAGGAATAAGTAATAGTTTTTCCGACATGATAACTGAGGCATAAATTAAGTAAGTAAAAATCTTTATTTCATTTGTGTTACTGTAGCAAGCTCGATTTTGTAAGATAAAATTGCAAAGTAAATGCAAATTTGGATAAATAGATTGTGAATAATGGCATTTTCGTTCAGAAGAATAGTTTTTCCGGCATTACAACTGAGGCATAGATTAAGTAAGCAAGTAAGTAAATAAAGAATTTTATTTTATTTCAATGGATGGTAACTTAGCTTGAGAGTTTAATGTGGAGACTACATTAATGAATGGTTCCTGATGCTAGATCAAGTGTTGCGAGCAGATGTTCTCGTGATGAAGCGTCATATTTCTCGATCAAGAAAAAATATTGACAAAAATATTGGAAATATATTAGGTAACAGTGTCCACACTATATGGTAATTTTAAAAGAGGGTGACGTTTACACATAAAAATCCTTTAAAAAAAGTAATAAATTCCGAGACCAAGCGACAATACACCAAAAGAGGGAGAAAAAGCCACATACAGAAATGAAACTGCAAGGTTGGCACCACATTAGAATAATTCCCTCCCCCCCCCCCCCCCCACTCCCCCTCATGGTGCCTGTTTATACGTTTGCATTTTCGATAGCTTTTTAACAGATGCTTCATACGTTTTAATGGGCCTTTAGTTTACTGATGAACGGTGGAGAACGCCCCGAAAATGAAGATTTTTAACACGGAGATTTCGTAATTTTGTTTAGTAGACGGAAATGAGCAAAATCAAAGATTGTTTTATTTTAATTTTTAAATGGGTATTTACTTATTCAGGATCAAAAAATGCTCGAAAACGTAAAGGTTTTTAAAATGGAGTTAAAGGCAATTTAACAGGGTTAATAACAAGGAGCACTAGTCTTTCCTTGCGGTCAGCGGTACTTAGATATGCGCTGTGCGTTGTAGCGTTTGACGTGAGCGTTAGCGTTGTATTGAGCTTGGAGCTTCTTTCTTAGGCCTCCCCCCCCATTGTCCTCCCTCTTTCCACTGTTTTATCAGTGTGACGGGTGCCTGCTCTCTTCCCTTTCCGCTTTCCGCTTGGGGGCTCATGGCTGGGTTGCCAGGATTGACAGCCATAGGAGCGGTCTCCATCTAGGAGCTAGGCACCCAACCTCCACTTTGCGAGGCAGTTATTAAACGGTAGTAAGTCATTACAATGGAGAGAGCGGTTTTCACTTGAGCAAAGTAGTTACTCTGGCCAATCACAACAGACGCTGACAATCCAGTGAACCAATCAAAATTCAAAGCCAATACACGCAGCCGGCGCCAAGCGCGGAAAACGCAAGGCAAGTCACAGTTGGTTTTGAGCGTAGCAATGCAAAACCAAAGCAATCACGGAATTACTTTCGACAGTCCATTAAAAATAGCACTGTGTAGCGTTTTCGGTCGTTATCAATGGTTTTCGTGAGGACAGTAAAAACAGATGAAAACGCCTTGTTATGAAGTGAAACGATCTTGTAAAATCTGCGTCTTCAAGTAAAAACAGAAGATTGTGCGGTACGGTATTTCTCTTCACGAATGCGAAAAAGTTTCCCCTATGTTTTTTTAGCAAAAGCATTAACACACCGTGAAATCTCGGTTATAAGTCCTGGGCAAATACAACTTTGTAAGGGTTTTTTTCTGGCTGGCAAGCAAAAAATATTGTGGTAAATAAGCGTTGTTTTAATTAATTTGGTGCAAGTTTTTGTAAAGAATTGCTGTTAAGGAACTGTGGTGTGCTTATATATAGAAGAGGGTACAACCGAAATAATGTTTTATTACCAAAGTGATGGGCCTATAATCGTGGCGGGATTATAGAGATTATAAGCGGGAGAAATTATAACTGGGATTTTACGATGTTTACGGTATTTGGATCAATGGTGCAGCTCGGTTTGAAATAACTCTACTCGTGCACTGAAACTATAAGTAAGTGTCTTTCCTGAGAAGGACCAGGGTGGAAATGGATTCATTTTGCCTTTGTATTCTGGAAAACGCGTCAAAAACTGATAATTGTTTTTTTTTTTTGAGAATTCATTTAATATATTTCTATTAGTGTTCTAGGACCATTTCGTGCACGAAAAAGGTAGTTTTTCATTTTCACCCAAAAACATAAAAGTCTCCGTAATATTGCACGTTTAATTTCTAAACAAAGTGGGTGTTGGCCAAAGGAGTCTCTAGACTCATAAACGAATTCTTGTTGTATTTGTCAGGGATTACACCGAGTGTTCGTCACGAGATAAAAGCCATCAGAAAAACACGTGGAAGCTGATCACGCTGTATTTGGACAGCACACAAGATGTGTTTGAACATAAAAACAAACAGGACTTGTCTGAATGTAAACTCTTGGGTAGGTGGTTAACAATATTGTTAAGGATGTCTGTAAACTTTGTTTGAAAAGGGCAGTAACGTAGTAATTATAAAGTTGAAGTCGTCGTTATGATCTTAGTTAAAAAAATTTCTAAGGGATCAGTTAATTTTCAAGGCAGATGCTTCTAAACTTACCGGAAAATACATTTCTGAGGTACTATTTCTTATACTTCACAAGGTTCTTTTATCTGTTAAGTCCTTGGATGAGATAAAGCGTGTCCAGTCGTAAGGCTATTCAGCAGTACTCACACTTCTTTGGCACTGTTTGTTATGCCGTCAGGGTGGTTAACTTAGTTTTGAGTCTGTGCATGAAGCCCTAAAGTGTGACCATTCAATTGAAACCTCTTACTTTCCTGTGGTGCTGATTATTACGCTGTACAAGGTGTTCTAACTTTTCAGTCTGTGGATGAAATCCTAAAGTGTGACCATTCAAATGAAAGCTACTGAGCAGTACTTTCCTGTGGTGCTGATTATTACGCTGTACAAGGTGTTCTAACTTTTCAGTCTGTGGATGAAATCCTAAAGTGTGACCATTCAAATGAAAGCTACTGAGCAGTACTTTCCTGTGGTACTGTTTATTATGCTTTACAACGTGGTTCTAACTTTTGAGTCTGGATCGGAAATCCTAAAGTGTGACCATTCAAATGAAAGCTACTGAGCAGTACTTTACTGTGGTGCTGATTATTACGCTGTACAAGGTGGTTCTAACTTTTGAGTCTGGATGAAATCCTAAAGTGCGACCATTCAAATGAAAGCTACTGAGCAGTACTTTCCTGCGGTACTGTTTATTATGCTGTACAACGTGGTTCTAACTTTTAAGTTTGTGAATGATCCTAAAGTGTGACCATTCAAATGGAAGCTACTGAGCAGTACTTTCCCGTGGTGCTGATAATTACGCTGTACAAGGTGTTCTAACTTTTAAGTTTGTGAATGAAATGCTAAAGTTTGACCATTTAAATGAAAGCTACTGAGCAGAACTAATGCCAATGTATAACCATTTAAATAACAGCCGTTTTTTAATATTTTGCCAAGGAGAACTTACCTTATGTTATTTCGACACTGTTGCAAGTGAAGGGTTAAAATCATTACAGTTTATTTTCAGTTGACTCTTTATTTGTTTTGTTTTGCAGCTAATGGATTTCAGTTTCTCTTTCGTTTTTGTCGTGATAACGAGCTGCGATATTTACTGATGTTTGTGCAAACAACCCTCGCCTCATTAACGTAGGTTGAACAATTTTTCCTTTCTAAGCAAACTTAATAAAAAATATTACAAGGTGGTAAGTAGCTTTGTTGTCTAATCACTCTGCGATGAAACGACAACAAAATAATTTCCAACTAAGCATAAGTAACAGAACCAGGGCCGAGTTGTTCGAAGGACGATTAGCGCTAATTCAGGGTTAATTACCATGACAACTCATATGTTCTGTTGACAGTTAATCCAGGATTATCGCTAATCAGGCTTTGAACAACTCGGCCCAGATGTATAGAATGGGGCATCTCCACATGGTCAGGTCAAACTAATTGCGTTACAGTTAAATTATTTACCAAGGAAAGTCAAAATTCTTAGTCAGTCATAGTTTAAAAATCTCACTGTTACATAACTGACTTGGTTGCAAAAATACAGAAAGAAATTTTATTATAATGTTAACGTGAAGTACAAGGTGTCGCCCTTTTTCTCCTGCACGGTTGCCGTTTCTTGTGACATTTTCCCACAATAGTGATTTTATTGTATTTTTTCCATTATCGTCCTTTCATTTAACATTACGCAAGAACTTGGCTTTTATTATGCTACAATGTTCCTTGCTTTGCCTATTGTATAAGTTAGTTGTTTCCCTTTTCAATATAGACAAAACACTAGAAGAAAAACAGACTCGTCAGGTAAGAAAACCAGTGACTTTGAAACAGCCTTTTGATCTCTTGTTGACGGAAGACCGTCTTTTTCAGTGAAACGATTTTTTTTCGATTTCTTTCTTTCTATAGTGAAACCTCAACTTTGGGACATCTCCATTAAGGGAACACTTCTCCGCCTGGTCCCGGCCGGCAAAACACTCATATAATCTTTTTAGTTATCACCTCTATTAAAGGGACACCTCTATTAAGGGGGCACTTCTCTTGGTCCTGGCCGGCAAAACACTCATATAATCTTTGTAATTATCACCTCTATTAAAGGGACACCTCTATTAAGGGGACACTTCTCTTGGTCCCGGCCGGCAAAACACTCATATAATCTTTGTAATTATCACCTTTATTAAAGGGACACCTCTATTAAGGGGACACTTCTCCTGGTTCCGGCCGGCAAAACACTCATATAATCTTTGTAAGTATCACCTCTATTAAAGGGAGACCTCTATTAAGGGGACACTTCTCCTAGTCTTGGGCGACAAAACGCTCATATAATCTTTGTAATTATTACCTTTATTTAAGGGACACCTTTATTAAGGGGACACTTCTCCTGGTCCCGGCCGACAAAACACTCATATAATTTTTGTAATTATATAGCAGTCAGTTAATCCAGTATTGTCAGCACGGCTATTATCCTTTAATTTCTCAGAACTGTCCAATTTGGGATTTAATTTGGACAGTTTTCAATATGGAGTTTGAGTAAAAATGCAGAACTGTCCTATTTGGGAAAAAATAGGACAGTTTGTTTCAACCAATGAAATCCGAGAAAAAACAATGGATTGTGAAACCAACCAATCAGCAGTGAGCAAACGTCAGCACTGAAAGCAGGACAGGTCGCCATTGTTGTTGTTGACAACATGGAGGAATTCAGTGAAGAAAATTTGCCAAATTTTTCCATCTTTAGCAGTTCTAACACAAATGAGAGATTTCCATGGTTGCAGGAAGAGGAAATTAATACTCTTAGAAGCAGAAACGAAAACTCAAACTGCCAAGAGCACAAAAACGTGGCTGAACGTTTTCAACGAGTGGAAACTCCAGCGTAATAACGAAGCGAGACGTTTTGAAGATATCCCTCCAGAAGAGCTAGATGCAATTCTCTGCCGCTTCTTTGCCGAAATTCGAAAAAAAGACGGCGGCGAATATGAACCAGAAAGTCTGGCAGTGATGCAGAGCGCGTTGGACCGCCATTTAGAAAACGCTGGCAAAAAACACAGCATCTTGCGAGACCGCGAATTTGAAAAGTCAAGGCAACAACTTGAGGCGAAAGCAAGAGAATTGAGAGTGAAGGGTTACGGAAAGCGAAAAAATGCATCTCACGCTTTGAATGAAGAAGACGAAGAATTCCTCTGGCAGTCAGGTCAGCTCTCATGTATTTAAAAATGAATTAAAATAAAAAAAATATTAAGATTTCAGTCTGTTTTTTATCAGAGACAGTTCCCATAGTTTTCCTTGCGAAGCTGTATTTTCTCACTAGCTATATAATTAATAAGTAATAGGACTACATGCTTGTCCAATTTGGAAATAATTGGATTCAAAAAATTCCTCTGACAGCCAAATTGGACTCGGCCTACGGCCTCGTCCAATTTTGGCCGTCCTCGGAATTTTTTTCATCCAATTATTTCCAAATTGGACAGCATGTAGTCCTATTACATATACTAATTATATTATCACCTCTATTAAGGGGACACTTCTCCTGGTCCCGGCCGGCAAAACGCTCATATAATCGTTGTAATTATATTATCACCTCTGTTAAGGGGACACTTCTTCTGTTCCCGGTCGGCAAAACTCTCACATAATCTTTGTAATTATCACCTCTATTATTAAAGGGACACCTCTATTAAGGGGACACTTTTCCTCGTCCCGGCCGGCAAAACGGTTATATAATCTTTGTAATTATCACCTCTATTAAAGGGACACCTCTATTAAGGGGACACTTCTCCTGGTCCCGAACAGCAAAACACTCATATAATCTTTGTACTTATAACCCTTATTAAAAGGACACCTCTATTAAGGGGACACCACTTTAAACGAGACACTTCTCCTGGTCCCGGTGGCGTTCCCTTAATGGAGGTTCCACTGTATTTCAAAATAATAAAGAAAACTTGTAGCGAGCTCGTGAAAACAAGATGTATCAGCCGGTCCCTTTTAATGCTTTGCTTGTACCTCATCTATCTAGTATGATTAGTATTGGTCATTCGTTTATTTAAACCCCTTGTATTTTCCTGTTAGACGCAGTCAGTGGTATGTGGAAGCACGTGTTTAGTCACGTGAGAGGCATTGTGTATGATGCACAGTGTATCCAGACTGCACCCAGTCCCTTGGCGGACACACTGGCCGCTTTTACTCTCTCCGCGCTGGAAAGGTAAGATATAGACAAACTGGCATGAAACAAAAGTTGACAGACAATAAAATGTTTAATAACACTTTTTCCAAGTTTGGCCCTTGCTCTTACACTATCAGTGTTATGTTGTTTAATGTTGTGGTTATTTTAACATGGTTGTTTTTAGCTACCCTGGGGAAGTTAAAGACTTAGCGGGTGTGTCATTCACAAGTCTTTTCCAGGAGCTTGGAGTTCAAGATGAAGTGTCTCCCAGGTTTGTAATGACATCTTCCTGCGCCTGACTGCTAAAAAATACACACATCGATAATTCAAACATCATTCGGTTTTTCTTCAATTGTCCTTCAGATAACGCGAGCCGTTAAATACAGAACTAATGTAAGGAGGTGTTTCTTTTTCGAGCCAGGGACTAAAACTGTTTCTTTAATTGTATTTTTTGTCTCTTTCAGCTTTTGTTGTCGGTTCCTGTGCCACATTTTACCTTGCTCAGGCGCACTGACGGCTATTCATGCAGACCACTTAGAAGGAAGTGTAATTCATACTTGGTTCAGATGTCTGTTGCAGCTCCCTTCCTCTCACGAGGGTTTAGCTGAATTCACAAGGTACTCCATCGCTTCCCTCCCAGAAACAAAGGACTATGTCACAATAAACCCCCTCACTTCCCTACCAGGAACAAAGGCCTCTGTCTAAAGGCACCTTCCCTCCCTCCCTCCCTTTTTGGCAACAAAGGGCTGTATCACGAAGTACCCTTCCCAGTAGTGTACGTTCACGATTTTATCCACCGACTTCGAAAATTCGTACCATCCATTAACATTAATCATGGTTTACCCTAGCCTCCAACGTAGGCGTCCTTAGGGCTTCTCACGCAATCCATCCTTACCCCCCCCCCCCCCCCCCCCCCTCCCCCAACCCCCCGAACGACGTTCGTGAATGGAATGGATTGCGTTACGAGCTCTGGATTGCGTGACGAGCCCTAAGATTGACCCTAGGAGTAACAGGCTTAATTTTTCGCCATTGCTTGTCGAATGAAAAATACCTCCATTCAAATAGGATAACCACTTTCAATATGGCGTGTTCATTTTTTGTCCTTACAGAGCAGTCAGTAAGCTACCCGAGATGGAGACGATATTGAGGAATCAGGTATTAAAGTTGAAATTTGTGTAAACCAAAGCAATTTCCATTACCTGTCTTCACGCGCTTTTCCTTGTACATGTTCAAGCATGTTGGGAGCAGTCCCTTTCCACTTCAACTTACCTGGCCACTCTATCACAGACATGGAACTCATCCCACTGAAATTACAACCCACTCACAGCACATCCCGCCGCAAAGCAAAAGAAGCATACCCCATATATAAAGGAAAAACTTTATCACCAGACGCCATAAACCGACGAATGAACATTGATTTAAATTTCGATATATTGCCTTAATTGTTAATATGCATACCTATATATCATGTTATCTTACGATGCTTCAAAAACATCCAGTGTCTGGATCTTCCTTCCAAAACGTTAATACATATGCAACAATATATAGAAATTAAGACAATAAATCTCTTGCCGATATTTCGTCTTTATTACAAAAGACTTCGTCATGTTATCTTGTTTATGTTTCAGTTGTATGTACTAGTCAATCATTAACCACTCGTGTATTTTTTAAATTCAAATTTAAGGAGCCGTTAATAGCATTTTCCCTCAGGATAGCCCTGGCTCTGAGTAAGGCTAATTTTGTTAGCCGAAATAATGGCCGCTAAATAAATCAATCCATTGCCGTAGAGCCAGCCTTGCATTCAGTTTGTCTTATGTTGTGGGGTATATTCTATGGTGTTCCAATTATCTCCTTTCAATGCACAGTTTCGAAATAACTGCACTATTGTAACAGACTTAGTAGCTGAGAGGGATAACCTACTAACCACTATGTCGTTATCTTGTAAACGGCCTCAGTGGGAATTTTTATGTTTTTGCTGTTTTTGCACCATTAGTTTTAATTTTAGCAAAGTCCTGAAGACCGTGCCAAGATTAAAACCAGAAGCTCACAAGAGAGATACGTGATAAGCTTCTTTTAAAACTTAATACGTTTTCTTAGTTCCTGGAAAAGTAAGAGGAAGATATTCAATAAATTTCCAAAGGAAGGACAAACCACAATCTATTTAAAGCAAAATTCCAAGGTGGTACAAGGATACAATCTATTTCCATCCTGGCCATCTGCAGCCCAAGACGCCGCTTACTTTACTCTTTGAGCACTAGTAGAGTTATGTTAGACAAAACTGGACCACTGGCTTTTTAAAGCAGCACTAAAAATAGTGACATACACTGTAGCCTCTTTAATGTCTGCTACTCTTTTGTTTTGCAGCCTGGATTTGGAACTGGTGAAAGCAGCGAAACATCACAACAACTGTTTATCATTGCGCTTGGACGTTACCAATCTTCGTTGGTGAGCATATTTTTTTGTATTCCAGTAACAGTTGAATAGTTGATAGTGAAAGTAAATAGTTTGCCAGTACTCATTTATACTTGTTGAGTGGACATGAATAACGTGTCACGTGATGTTAACCTTTTCACTCCTTAAGTCAAACCTTCAGTCATGCAATATCCTTACTTTTGAGTCTTTGGATGAAACCCTACAGTGTTACTCTTCAATCAAAGCTTTTCAACAACACTTTCCAATGGCACAAGTTGTTTTTGTTTTTGTGTATGTGTCTATTTTTCTTCAATATTATACAAAATGAAGTTTTTGGCCATTCGTGTGGAGCGAATAAGCTCGATTTCCAAAGAACAGTACTCGAACAACCCAGCCTCGTCCCAGGCATTTCCGGCTCGTTTAGGCCTGAACTCCACATTGAGTGTTGACGTCACCGGGTTAAGCCGGCTAAAGAATACCGTTCAGAAGGACGTCGGACACCTTATTGAAACTTATATAACGGAGTAACTGGTTAGCTTTCAGTTGATGTTATGGGTAGCAGTTTATATAGTTAAATTTAGGCCTGAACAACCCGAGAAGCTAGGTGGTACAGTGGCATAGTGGTACGGTAGGCTATCTAAGCCTAAGCCTAGCTGAGATCACAGGTTCAATCCTGAGTGGGGGATTTTAGATTTTCTTTTTTACACTTAAAAATTTATTGAAAATAAAATTCTAAGTGTCGACATTACGTTATATAAGTCTTAATAAGGTGTCCGACGTCCTTCTGAACGGTATTCTTTAGGCACAACCACGTCACCGATTAACATCACCTCCGCGCTCTCGTTTCCAGTACCTTAAGTAGATGTCGCTCTCGCTCGTAAGAGGAAGTGAACGCCTGGAGACTAGGCTGCGAACAACCGACCTTTATATCTGAAGTACGACTCCGTAACCGTAGCTGATTATTTTCTTATTTTTACAGACCAAGTTTGACGAGTCAATCCAGTTTCGAGAGAAGGTTCAAAGATACCTCGGTGATGTTATGAAGTATGTTGATCACGTGCTCAAAAATGCCGGACCTCCCGACCTTCTGAGGTACGTCACAGGCAAAAAAAAGAACCAAGAGTAATAATCATAACGTCCAATCTAAGACACCCACAGATAAGTCCTTAACGGTTATTGCTTCAGTATAACGCGTTGTTTTTTTTAGCTTCTGTTTCCAACTCTTGTTTCGCCTATATGTAGGTCTTTTGGTCAGAAACATTTGCACCTAGGCAAAGAACAAGAGTAGCATTCTTTTTTCGTTTTTATTTGTTTATGTCGCCGCAGTTTCATTAGAAATGTTGTTAGGTTTATTGTCAACACAACGTTAATTAAAGCGGGCATTACGGTTGAATTTTAATCAATAGTGAAGGATTTAAAGAAGGAATAGAAGGCGGTTGACAGTTGCCGTGATACCCACGCAAGAATACTCCAGGTTGATGGCGGACTATTTTAGTGTCCATCTACTAATTATTAGAACTGTAATTTTAAACTTCATCAATATTTCTTATTTCTCTAAATTTCACATTTCACAATCCCCCCCACCCCGGCTTCAAAATACTGTTAAATACACCAATTTCGCACAACATCACATAACATCAACCTACAAACTAATTGAGAAATTTTTGGATTGCTTGAGACGTTGACGAGATGATTGTTTAAAACCGATCTACGACAGCGCAAAAGTCGCATTTAACTGTAATGCCCTCTTGTGATATGGAATGCGGTTGGTAGTTGTTCAACCCTTTCGCTCACAAGATTGCATAATTTGAGTAAATTTTTAAATTTTCCAAGCAAAATATTGAAAGGGAAGTAAAGCTTGAAAGCTTTTATTTGAATTGCATGCCTAAAAGTTAGAAACGTTGGATCCATCTTTCTAAACGCAACTTTGTCATTTTCGTTGTCACTACTTGTTTTTTGCTATAGGTTAGCTTATCACGTGGCTGGACTGCTGACAAAACATTGCTACAAAATTATTTACAGCAAGGTAAGGTTTTATTGGGATTCATATAGAGTGGTGACAAAACATTAAAAGCTTTTGTTTCCCCGACCGGTGTATATATAGAAGGTCATGGGTTTGTCTGCCGTCCGGAACTCAGATTTTTTCAGTCTTTGTCCCATGCTCGTGACATGCTGAACACAGTTTACTTAACGTTTAAAATGATTAACGGCAAAAGAAAATCTCAAGCAATTTATCAAGGCACAACTTCGTTAACATTTGTCGCTCAACAAATTTTGAGTTGCAATATTATCCGCCAATTTAGCTTGTCTTGCGTCTTCGTTCCATTTCAGACGCAGCCTCGCTGTCTGTTTCCTCGCTTAGTGGACCAGTTTGCTCTTCCGTTACCGAACAGCAAGAAACCAGTAGCTCCTCTTGTGATGCAGTGCATCAAGACTCACTTACATCAGGTATTTAGTCTTCCTCTTTTTAGGAGTGTAGTGGTTAGGGCGCCGAACTTGAAATCCGGAGGTCCAGGTTCAAGTCCCGCTCTGATCATTAGGTGGAATTGTTTCACGATAGACCCGAGTTCAACTCCTCGACCATACTTGTTAAATAGCCAACTGGTTTGCCTCCATCCAGTTGGGATTCTTAACTTGTTTTGTTCAATTTGAAGTATTTGTTTCTGTTATTTGAATGCTCGACCCCACTAGCACTTGTGCTATAATCACTTACCGAGGGTATTAAAATCATATAGTTTATTTTTTTCCTAAAGTATTCACAAGAGTTCCGTCGTTTTCTTGTTGTGGTTAGATAGCACTATGCCTGCTCTACGTTTCTTGAAAACTGTCTGCGGTGGTCATTGTTTAAGTTTTTATATTCTTATAAATGAGTATTCCGTGAAGAATGTAACTCCTAAAACCAATTAATAACCAATTCTTTATTTTTGTATTTTTATTGTATTGTTAGTTTTGTATTTTTATTGTAGTAGGCGTTGTCCTCAATTGTAAATAGGTAATACCCTCTGACACGTTAATAAATTTCTTATTATATTATTATCCCTTGTGACTTGTTTGTATTCAGTTTATACATTTTTTTTATTATTGATTTACTACTGACAATACATGTGATCATTTAGATTAATTACGTTAATTACAGTGAACGAGTCTTAAGCTTAATTACTTACATTTTCACGAGACTTTTGTTTTTAATTAATTAATTAATTTTAAATTTACAGTTTCTACATGGTCTCTCTTGTCTGGATTTCAAGCGAGATGAGTTTATTCGAAGAAAAATCAAGCAAGTGTTTACTACGTATTTTCGGCTTTTTAACCAGGTAAAGGTTACATCGTCTTTGTTTGTGTTCAAACTGTTTGTTGCTTTTGTTGCTGTTTTACATTAGAGCGGTTTTCACTTGGTTGTCATAAAACCAAAACCAAAATCTCTGACTAATCAAAACAGAGGATGGCAATCCAATGTCCAATACATGTCGCCGGCACCAAGCGCGGGAAAACGCGTGCGCTCCAGGTTTTGGTTTTACTTCTGATTGGTTGATAAAGTGGCGAGAGATTTTTTTAGCCAATCACAAAGCGTAGCACTCACAACATTACTTTCGACACTCAACTGAAAATCGCTCGTATTGTAGCTGTATAGTTGGAGTTTTCTCAATACAACGCGCGCGTTGATTGGTTGATTCATGGTCACATGACATCTAACAAACAAACTGTTTCCCGCCAATTGTGCTCAGCGGGCAACATTTGCGAAAGCGGGCAACAATTTTGACGTCAGAGGGTAACATTGCACTGTTGCCCGCTAGCGCACGTGATCAGACCGTGACAAAAGGTGGCATGATTATGATGGATATGCTCGGCGCGTTTTCAAACTGTCTTGTGTTGTGCTTTTTTGTGTTGCTATTGTTGCTATATAACAAACCACCTAATGACTGATCCCTCGGGAAACAGTGAATTTCGTTTCCCTCGAATCTCGACGTTTCCCTCGACCTCGTCTCGGGAAACATCGAGATTCTCGGGAAACAAAATTCACCGTTTCCCTCGGAACCAGTCATTAAGTGTTTATTGTTAACAGTTGTTGTGTTTGGTCCAATTCAGTGTTTCTTTTGGTATTACTTTTTATACAATTTAATTAATGTGGCTGCATGTTTCTTTTACAGATGCTGCAAACAGCTTCCCAGCAGTCTTCCAATATTCCGACAAAGAACCCTTTTATGGTATAAAAATTGTTTCTTTACGCTGTTTGTTTAACCCTTTCGCTCCCAAGTCAGAAGCGAAAAATCCCGAAATCCTGAAACAAAAGAAGCAATACGCTGGAGAGTACTGCTCAGTATTGCTCAGTACTGCTCAGTACTGCTGGAGAGTACTGCTCAGTATTGCTCAGTATTGCTCAGTACTGCTCAGTACTGCTGGAGAGTACTGCTGGAGAGTACTGCTCAGTAGCTTTCATTTGAATGGTTATACGTTAGGATGCTATTAGGATTACACTTCTCAAAGGATACTTCTCCAAGTCATTAATCATTCATCAAGTTTGAAGAAAGAAAATCATAAACGGTGTTTGGAAATCCGATCTTAATTATCATAGATTATCATAGTTAATTAGCATAGATTAGCATAGTTAATTATCATAGATTTTGGCGATTTTATCCCTTCGTTTTTTCAGTATTTAATGATCAGTTTGAGAAGCTTTACCAAACACTCAAAAGAATGTTTCATCAGGTATCCAAACAACATGAAGTCGGTTACAAAACACTCAGCTGCGCCTTGTTTTTTTTGCCCTCTTCTGGGTGTTTGGATGAAACACTCTTCCTCGTGTTTGATATATTACAAAAATAACTGTCAGTTTGAATACAAACGTTTTCACCGTAAAGGATTTGATGTGTAATGTGTAGTAACACTGAATGATTTGTCGTTATGTCGATTTTTCTTACTTAAAACATTCGCTTTCTTCAGCTTGTTTTTTTGGTAACAATGATTTTGATTACTGTTTGCCTGTTGTTCTTTTATCATGGCAGGTTGTTCTGAAGGGTTCTTGTTTATCCAGTCCAACTCCTGAGAGCAGGTTTGTGAAAACAATACAATTTTCACCTTCTCTCGCAATTTTCTTTTAATATTATGCACTTATTGACTGAGTGGGAGGGCCGGACGGGAAAATATTTGGCTAGAGGTCATAACGTACGGACCGAGCGCAGCGAGGTCCGTGCGCCAAATATTTTCCCGTCCAGCCCGACCTAACTCAGTCAATAAGTATTTTATAATATGACTAGAAAGTACAAGAATAGTCGTGCAGTGCGAGGTCGCTTGAACTCGAGCGGGGCCGGACGGCTTTTTCCGGACCGGCTCACGTCAACCCGTCCCGCCCCGCTCACGTCACCTTGCGATTCTATTTTCTGTAGGATTGCGTCAGCGGGGCCGTACGGTCATATTATAATTCCTATTATTTATCCTGCGATAGACTAGCATCCCATCCAGGGGAAGTTGTGATACTCCTGGTAGCTTCTCAATACAGAAACCGTAGTTAAGAGCCAGTCTGGTGTGCACCATGATTGGATTTCAACTCGCAGTCACGGCTTGAATCGATGGACTAGCATCCTATCCAGGAAGGAGAAGTAATTCTCTTTGTCCACAATATGGTAACCGATGATCGGCGCTGGCCTGATGAGCACCAGTTTCGAATACACGGCTTAGCACAGCCGGCGATCGTCTAGTACTGATGACATCCCGGTGGGGGTAGGGGAGCGGGGAATAAAAGTATGCCTACTTGTCGCTTCCTGCTGTGTGAAACTGCAGAAAAATTCCGGTCTGACGAGCTGTGAGGCTTGGAGAAACACGATGCAGCATTGGGGGAGTATGAGAAAGGAGATAGACATTACAGTTACCTTCACTTTTCTATTTAGTTTTTAATGGCTTTACTGTCCTTGACTTTTGGCAGCGAATTCCGTCAGTTCACGATAGAGATCATCCGGGAATCTTTTCTTCATCTGCCGCAGCCGCCCGCAAACCTTACAGCGGTAAGTCTCTTAAAATATAGCCACGCAGAATGTATTATTTCATCGATAGTTACGGTGATGTCCGCAAGAAAGTACACAGAAAGGTCGGGAAACCGGCGTCATTTTGAATAAAATCCTGGTTCAGTTAGTTATTTTTAAATAAAATTGTTTTGCCTATCCGAAAGTAGAAAAAAAAAAAACAAGTCCCATCTCACGACAAAACTGAATGGAACTCGTTTGCTTATGTGTCCATTTCACACCCAGTGTTTTTTAATTATTTTCCATCTATGACAGCAACAAAGATGGAATACTTCCCGAAGTTCAAATTACCTTTTCGTTAATTTTTTTAATACCGTATGTTCTGGTGAACATATAAGAGAGATAAATGGTAACTTTCCTTCTGGTTGTTTAATTCCCTCGCAGTTGCTTCCCGTTCCAATAACGAAGAGATTAAAAAGGGTGGTACTTCGTTCTTGATTTTTAATCTTTCTCTGTTGCAGACATTGTATTTCTTGGAGCAGCTGTTCAGAAAGACACTTTCCACCTCCGAAACAGCCAGGTATGAACATCGACATCAACTGTAAAGTTTTGGAAGATAGCAATAGCCCTTATCGTAGATGAGTACGCCACGCCAACATCAGTGGTTTCTCGCTTTCTTGACCCTATAGTCTCGTTTTGATGTTTACGCTCATCGTCGTCAGAGGTTCTCGTAAACATCAAAACGAGACTATAGGGTCAAGAAAGCGAGAAACCGCTGATATGTTGGCGTGGCGTACTCATCTACGATAAGGGCCATTGGTGTTTTCCTTGTTTGCTATATGAGTTATATGTCGGGACTGCTTTCGAGGGAATATAGTTTATTTACTAATGTTTTCCTAACCGATTGGTATATCCGATACGTTTGAGGGGCCGTCAACCACGACGGCGACGGCAGCGAGAACGGCACAAAACAATAGGTTTAATTAGCAAAAACAATGCCTCTGCACGTGCGTTTTATATTTTGGTGTATCTCTTTGCCGTTCCCTGCAAAACAACAACGTCAAATGATAAAATTATAGGTTTTGTGGAGAAAGTGAACACGCGACGGTTAATTTTCCTTCTCTATTTGAACTTAAAAGCCATCCGTACAAATTTAGCTTCTGGACAATCCAGTCATATTAGACAAACTAAACAAATTGGAGCAACTGCAAAGTAGTTTAAAAAAGTGCGAATCCTTTTTTCAAGTGACGTTTTCCTTGGCGTTGCCGTCGTCGTTGCTTAAGCTCCCTATTACTAGCAAGGTGGGAGAGGGCTATTTTCGGGATGTTACGGTAATAGCGCGCATTGGTACTTCTTATATGAAATTAATCACTAATGTTGCTTGGAACCCATCATAAAATAGATAAAAAAGGTTTTTATTTTGCAGGAACACTCCCGTACTGCTGACGGCCATCACTGGTTGTTTGCTGGCATGTAACCAGTTCACCCCTGGAAACGAGCCGCCCGAAATAAGAAGACAAGGTAGAAGTTACTCAAACAACGTTTCGTAGTTACTTTTATCGTCGTCGCCGTTGTCGCTGTCGCTGTCGCTGTCGCTGTTGTTCAGTCATGGTCCCAGCCACCTAAAAACGCTTTATTTTTAACTTTTCAAAAGTGGACACTTCTCCTAATTAAACACTCAGTTATGATCCCAGACACAAACAAACACTACATTTTTAACCTCCCATAATTGGACACCGACAAGTGCGCAAGTGAAAATAGTTTTCCGTCATCTTTACCTTGCTAAGGCTTATTTTAGAATGAACCGATTTCCTTCTTTTTCTTTTTTCACCATTTTTTCATCGTTGTTTTTCCTCTTTTTCTTCAGCAAGTGAAATCCTCCGTTTGATGCTCGTAGCCTGCAGGACGACACAAGAAATACACTCCAGGTATAAAAGAACTGAGTGATATCGTTGTCAGAAGTTAATGGTCATAGCAAAAAATTGCAAAATTGCAAATTTCGTTTCAAAAGTATTGAAAAACTAGCATGCAGCATTATAAGAAAGTTCCGCTCTGTAGGTCATACTTTAGGATTTCATCCACTGACTCGAAAGTTAGAACTGCATAATTCGACTTCTGGAGTAAACTTATCGCTTGTTTTTCTCTCGTTTTGATAGAGATATTCTTTTGCCTCACCTGAGAGATTTCTTGTACAGTAACATTGCACGAGCCCAGGTAAGATTTCTGCAGCAGCCAGTTAATTTTGTCCAAAGTTGACCTGATTCTAGATATGTTCCACTGTGCAGTCGAACCAGTAGAGAGGTGGCCGTTATGCGGAGGTTTCAATAAATATGCGTTATTGACCAAGCGTGAGGTCTGGATATTGGACAAGAAGAACGAGGCCAGTATCCAGCCATCTTGATCGAAGAAGCTCAGTTAATAAAGGATTTGGTATATGGCTAAACTAAAATTTCTTGCGGGAACACAGTGGGAAATCCCGAGCGGGCGAGATAGCGTCATCTTGCCCTCTCGGGTGGCCAATCAGTACAGGATTTGCTTCATCTTGCCTGCTCGCAGAGCCAGCCACATAGTAAGAGGATTTAACAGAATCTGAATGGCTCGGTGGTCGGGACAAGAAAACACAGACGTTGTAGATCAAGAGAGACGCCTGTTAGTAGCGTTTCCATTGTATTTTATAGTCGAATTGTGCGCATATTTGAACGTTTGTAGTGATTCTGTTAGGTGCACGTTAAGTTAGCTAACCGAAACTTGTAATGAATAAGGGGGTTAGTTTCTAATAAAGAACTGAACTGTAGTGCTGCGTCAGTGGCGGAGTGAAACATTAAAATTTGGTTTTATCAACCGAGTTGATAAGTTAAATTATAACGTAGCTAGCAGAGCCGCGCAATCAAATTCAGTATACGTAAGCATGCTCAAAATCCCGCTAGTGCACGCTGATAGCGTGAGCAAATCGCTTCGCCAGAATTCGCGTCGGATCAATTGGTTCATGCTTTTAGCTGTGCACTATCGAGTTATGGAGCACGTGGGAAGTTTGGAGAGCACTCAAGAAGCTCTTTCGTGCTCTCCAAACTTCCCACGTGCTCCATAACTTGATAGTGCACGCTAAAGCATGAACCAATTGTTAATTGACCACCGTAAAGAGATTCAAAAGCTGACGTTCTGAGCGCAAGCTACTCTCCGTCAGGACGAATCAAGGACTTGTGGGTTGTGTGTGGTTTATTTATCAAACGGTGGAGCTACACTATTGGTGGAAACTGATGACATGCCAAAAGATAGTACAGCAAAAGTGGCGAGGCTCGTTACTTTCGGACCTTTTCAGTGTTTGTTTGCACTACAATAGTGTAGTTTCATGATACTTCTATTTTTCAGTGTTTGTTTGCACTACAATAGTGCAGTTTCATGATACTTCTTCTATTTTTCAGTGTTTGTTTGCACTACAATAGTGTAGACAGTGTAGTTTCATGTTATTTCTTCTATTTTTCAGTGTTTGTTTGCACTACAATAGTACAGTTTCATGTTATTTCTTCTATTTTTTAGGGTTCAGTGTTCAAGACATTTGAAGCGCTGGCGACATTCGACCCAGACCTCATGGCAGGGTTAATCCAAGCAGGAAAACAGGCCGTGATTCAACTCGAACAAAAAAGGGGAGTGGGAACGGATATGCAATTAAGGTTAGTTAATTCGACACAAATTGTAAAACATGGCGTGTCGTACTGAAATTTACACAGGGACGTAACGGTCAATAAAAGTCGTATTATTATACTTCACTAGTGAAATTTCGTATTTTGCGTTGGTGATTGGACGACGATGAGGAGATTACAATTAAATACCATTTTTGCACTACTTTAGGCCTACTAATTAACGCTAATCTTGATATTTAACTTCATGTTTAACTCTCCATCGTAGGTCGTCATTTAAGTCATTCCTGAGTAAACTTGGACATAGTGGTGAAGTGGCCATCAAGGCCCTGGAGGAGGAAGATACGGCGATGCAGCATTGATTGATACCCACAGATACAGATGTACATTCTTTGGCTAGGGGGTAGTTCCAGCCGTTTCCTTCAGGCGTTCCCTTTCCGGGCAGTTTCTTGGTTTTGCGGATAGTGTGATCACCAAATGACGTAAAACAAAAGATTCAAAAGACACTGAACAATACCCACACCACAACACGAAAGCTAACCAACAATGGCTTCCGCAAAATCCAAGAAACACCCCCTTTCCGCTCTTCCAATTTTTGGCGCCAATTTGTGACTTCGCCGAAAAACTCCAGTCGACGCGCAACTCGTTTCCAGGTCGTTAATGCGCACTTCGTTCTCGTCCGAGTAAGGAAAAGAAGGTCCTAAGGACTAGGTTGGGGTAGTCTCTCCACTTTTCATGGTTGTCCAACGAGAAGCGAAATGCGAGTTCCCACACATCTTTTCTTCCGCTCGCTCTTGCACATTCTTTCGCTTATCGCTTGACCAGAAAAGAGACTGTATTATTAATTTATATACATGTTGACTTCTCTGTGAGCTTTGAAGCTAAACACTGCTTCACACCTGGCATCTTCAACCTTTATGGCTTTCAGAGATTTTGTTTGTAGAGGATCAAACTGGATCTTGTCTTTTTTGGAGATTAATATGCATTCTGTAAAAAGACCACCAAATATATCTTGACCAACACTTCTTCTCCTGTTTATAAAAATCAAGGTACGGGTATTATCTCTTTATAGCAAGATGTAATTGTTAAAATAATAACTATTACAGAACTTTAGATATTGGATAGCGTATAATCTGTGAAAACTGTATTGTCTTTTACAATGCATAATTTTGTATATCCCCTGCCATAACCGATGTTGAAAAACTCAACTATCTGACGTTGTAAAATTACTGTGTTAATAAATAATTATGTTAATTAAAATAGGAAAAGAAGACCACCGTGTACAAAGAAGTATTGCGTTTTCTAAATAAAAGTGTGCCGATTTGTGGTTGTAATGAGTTAGTATTTCATTCCATCATTGTAGCCCCCTGGTACCCTGTCATTCCTATTCACTTCATACAAAGGAGTAAACTAATTGGAAAAATCTATCTCCTATTTCAGTCCTTTAAGGCGGGGGTAAACCTAAATTTAAATGAAATTTTAAGAGGTTTAAAGAAGGGATAGGAGAAAGAAAATGATTTTTGGAACACCAACAGACAGTTGATACCCACGCAAGAGCAGCCCAAATTCTAATTTTAAAAATTCACTAAATCTTCAATATTTCTTATTTCTCTAAATTTTACCAATCCTTTGAGAAAAACTATTTCCTCCCAACATACCCAAAAATCACCCAAAAAATTTACAGACACAGAGTTTTTGGACTGCTTGAAACGTGAACGAGATATTTCCATTAAAGCCATGTCAAGTGGCGGAAAAATGGCGTTCAGGTTTAGTCCCGCCTTAACCCTTAAACCGAAATATAAAAATACCATGTCTCCTTTCTCGATCTCATACATTTACTATCGCACTACGTAGGGAGAAGTTCTTAAAATATCAAATCTTGGGTGATCATACCCTTAAATTCTCATGACCTCTCTGATCGCCTAGGCATTGATATCAGAATGATAAATTTGATGCTGATCACTATTATGAGCTTAAAGGGGCGTTGTGAGACAGCTTGTAACAGTGTACAACAGGCGAAGTTAAGGTGGCTCGACTAGATTTTTTGAGGGCGATACTCCCTAAGTTTAAGCATTAACTACAACACCATTAACAAAGCTATGGGAAAACGGTCACCACAGCTGTATTAGATAAAGATGAAAATTTGTTAAGACCAGTGTTATATTAACATCGGAGTTGCCATAGCAATGCAATGACGCCATGACGTTTTTTACTTGCCGTCCTATTTCTCGGCACCAGGAGGTTTTTTCGATAATCGCTTAAGAGAGCTTGTACCTCCCATAACCGCCTCGATTATGGTAAAGATTGAATAAATTCTATAAGAGCGTTTTAGAAATTTTTGGGGATTATAAATACAGTGAAAAACATACTATTGACATAATTGGCTAATACCTAAAGAACACAATGCGCTTTGGGAATGCAGTTTCATCTCATAGTAGTTTGATTCCATCTGAGATCGTGTGTGAAAAAGTGAGGGGGATTGCTTTGGCCGATTGCTTTGGCCGATTGCGAGAAATAAAGATTTGATTGGTGTGCGTTCAGATGCTCTTGTTGCCATTATTGTATGTAGTTTGGTCTACGCCTACAAATGTGATGATAATTTGGAAACTGCTTGATAATTTTTTTTTTAAAAATTTGACAAGGTCGAGATTAATCATCAATTTATATGGCCTTCAAGTTTCAAGGACATTGAAACATGTAACACAATAAAATAGGGCCTCCAATGTACCATTTTTTTTCCCGCGGATTTCGTGTTTATGTTGTAGTTAATTTTTTATCTCAGGTAATTTTTATTTTTCCATTGTTTTTGGGTATGGTAATATATGCTAATAAATTTAAAAAAAAGGAAAAACAAAAATTACCTGAAATAAAAAATTAACTACAACATTTACAAGTGAGTGTCCTCATTATTCGCGGGTATTGTTTTCAAGTTCCATATGCACGTGCACAACTTTAGCAAAAATTTATGTGCATCGAACAGAACGCTCGATTGCTTTCCGAAGAATTTTCCGAAATATGCTAATAACTGCTATTAAATGGCGTCGTAGTTCATGCTCAAACTTGGGGGTATCGCTCCAAAAAAATCCAGTCGAGCCACCTTAACTAATTTTTACTTTCTGTATGCAAGGGATGTCTCGGTGGATTAGCAAATCAGATGAAACAGAATCACCCAAAATTGCGTGACACAGCAAATGCATCGGAACTATAAATCACGTACCACGCTCAATCAGGGTGACGCCATGCAAGCTGATTTCGGACCAGTGCGTGTAGTGTTGTTAATACACTGTATATCCGGGGGGAGCTCCTCAAAATTTCTGCTGTGTGTGTACGGCTGACCTCTCGAAATATTTACCCATTTTCAGACTAAAATAAACGAGTTTTCTTTCCATTTTCAGTCAAATTAGCTGTTTTCCCTTCCCTTTGTAGCTAAAATGTGTGATTTTCCCAACTTTTTTTCAGACATGACCACTGTAGTAAATCTATACTCATTAGGCAGATTTAGAAATGACAACGCGATGTAAATATTGAAGACGCGATAGTGCGGAATAGTCTGGACATTGTACATTTCCACTTTCGGTGCCTGCATGGTTCGTTTAGCGCAGCTTACAAAGGAGTACCGATGTTTATACAAAAACATTCCACAAAAAGAGTGTCCCACCGAAGCGATTTCTTTTGTTTTCCTCGATTTTTGCACGGGATAATTTTTGTTTTTGACTGTAGTGCGACCAGGCCCTAAGCAAAGACAACGCGATTTAATTATTCCTCGCGAAGCGAGGGCCGAAGGCCCGAGCGCAGCGAGGTTTATAAATTTGTCGGCCCTCGGGAGCTAAGCCGCGCGAATTCGAGCGAAAAATATATTTATATATATATCTAACTGGATTTGTTAAAACATAGCTCTAGAAATTGCTCTGAGATCGCTTTGTCGGGGCTTGTTTACTGTGTTGATTGTTTCTGTTATCATTATTTTTTTTTTACTACATATCCTCTTAAAAGCTGCAGTAGACCGTATAGTCATGAGTTTATAAACTGGCTTTAACCCAGCAAACCCCCCCCTCCTTCCCCATCTAAGTGCAAAGATTGTCGTTACTTCCCATGATTCTCTACTATGACAGAATCAAACGTTTCGAAGCGAGCGCGCGCGCTAGAGATCAGTGGCTTTCTCTGTCGGTTATTTTCAGTAGATTTCCTTTTGGCCGCCTTGAACAAAGTTTTCCCGAGGACATCATTAAGTCCCGTGAGGGAAAAAAAGCTGGCGATTGGCACAGTCTGTCCTCGTCCTTATATCTTACTGTATTTCGTCTCTTTTGAGGCTAAACGGGTTACACTTTTGATCTCGGGCCGAGGCGAAACGGTTATGATATTGTGCGCTTTGTTCTTGGCGTCAACAAGTCTTTGGCCTCAAAAAGTAGCCTTTACGGGTCATATGTATTAAACGGCAGGCGAATTGTTGGTGAATTTTGACCCTGCCAAAGACTTAGTAACAATTTGCTTTGAAGGCAAGAGGCTTTGTGGTGCCCTGTCAAACGCGAGCCTACATCCGGGAACTCGAATAAAATTACTGTGAAGGCAAATGTTTGTGGATGTTTATTTGCCAAGAGCGTGAGTTTTTTCGAGTTATTTGATGATATTTTGTTTGTGAGAAACGTGGAAAGGCTATGGGTAGTTTCCCGGAAGTTTTTCACTGCCGCAAAAGAATTTTATTGTGTGATTTCCGGCTTCGTCAAGTATGTGTTGACAAGTGATTGCTTATCAGCTACAGGTATGTCGATCGAGCTGCTTAGTATATTCTGTGCAAGGCATAAAACAGCTTCTTCTGTGTTTAGTTAAAACAATAGTGCCTTAGATAACCCATTCTGGGTTCAAGGAAGGCGAATTCTAGATATATCTTCGGCGAACGTTTTACTATGAACCGTATCGTTTGAAATACTAAAAGGTCATTATTCGTGTGCTTTCCAAATGATGTTAATTTCATTACAAATTTTTGTCACTTTTGCCGAGAGCAACTTGTCGTGAGTTGCCAGCAATTAAGATGTCATTTTAAGCCGTATCAAGATACTTTTCAATGTTTTTCATTCGCCTTAAGTGTCAAATTGTTGAAACGCACTTGAAATTTCTAGAGACACGTTTTAACAAATCCAGTTAGATATATATATATATATATATATATATTTTTTGAAGACTTGTGATTGGTCCCTCAAACAATGCTCCTCTGAGCCCATTACGTTATTCAAATGCGCGCTGCAGCCAATAAGGTTTAATTGTTTAATCGTATGCGAGTTCGTATTTGCAACGAACCGCATTTCCGTTAATAGCAAATTTTGAAATGTTGTAAGCAAGCCATAATGCAATAATTCTCCTGAAGAAGGCCGTGAGGCCGAAACGTTGAGAATAAATCTGTCAAAAGTCTTGACTGGAGTCGGAGCTTATTGTTTTACAAGTGAAAATTCTATATATATATATATATATATATATATATATATATATATATATATTTATATTTATATACTTGATGGTGTCCGGCAGTTGCCTGGCAACAAAAATCGCGACCGCTGACAATGGCGCACTCTCATGTTTATCCGTGTTTATTCATGGCGGCCGGGCCGACGGGTTTACCCTTACTCATCGTCGTTGAAACACGACCAATTTCTGATGCAAATCAGAAAGAACAACAACGCTGGATTCAACAAGTGGCTGGAAATCCTTGCCCGAGATAATTAACCACCGAAACTCCGCTGGAGCGAGAACGGCGACTTGAAATTCAGCGCGATCGAGCAACGAAGAAACAACGAGACCATCGATTACAAAGACTTCGAACAGCCTAGGCACACCGTTTGAGTACGTTCAAACGCTTTGAGAAAATGCTGCCATTAGAATTCTGAACGAAACCGATCAGGAGAGGCGACATCGACTGGAAGTGTTGGACAAAAAGATTCTGTTTATAGACGCAACGAGAGGCGGCAAGATTACACGATCAGCTAATATCTTTCATACGGTAGGGAAAAACAAACACGGATTACAGGAAAGGCTCAGAGAAGAATAACGATTAAGAAATCTAGCTCAAATCACCGCACTTTAATCCGCTCTCCAATGTTCTTCAATTCAAACAACCTACATTTAAAGGCGAGTAAGCTTAAGCTTCAAAAAACAAGATTTTAAGTAGCTAAACAACTGACAGGCAGATGATAAGAGGATATTTTTTCCAATATAATATATTAGTACTCGAACACTGGAAACTATTCTCTAAGTACATACTGTAAATTGATGTTTAATATTGAAATTCTCACTAAGGTCACTAAGGAACTTTGATTAAAGCTTAAAAGACATGACATTGTATGACAATGCTACATTTTAATTACTATTATCTATGATATGTTAGAATGTTTTACTATTCTATGTTACTGTAGTCTCACTGCTGTTTTTCAGTAAGATTAAATTATTATTTTTACTACAACTGCACCACCATTGAGTTGTTATTTTTTGTGCAACATCACTCTTCAGCAACAGTAAACTCCTGCGATCTCAACCATTCAGGGGGGAGGGAAGGGCCTGTGGACCTTTTGATACCCAGTCCCATAGCAGTTACAGCAACCCACAGCTCAAAACCCAAAACTGACCAGTACCAGCTCCCATTTATTTTATTTTACGAATACAGGGTACTAAGTAGAAGTTAAATGGAAGCGACTAGGAACGAAAATGTCTCAACTTTAAATTTCGGGGCCATTGCTGGCATGAAACTCAACCTCTTCAGTCAAATCACAAATTCAATCTCTCTCTCTCCCACATTGCTAAAATTTTGCAGTGCATCCTTCCCCGAGCTTCGCGAGGTTCTGCGAGACACGTATTTCTAGTTGAAGACGCGATAGCGCGGTAGTCTGGACATTTGGTAGATGCAGCTCAAGTTAATGCAAAAAGACGTACCGATGTTTATAACAGCGGAGATGGACCACAATTCTCAAGGATCCAAAAAGCCAGCCTTGAAGAAAGCCGTCTTCGAATGTAGAGTATGAGACTGTGACCATTTGCGCAGGTATAGCGAGTACTTTTTTTTTTCGTCCATGTTACGGTATGTCTTTCAAATCTCGATTTCCCGGGTTGATTTACGCGCGGTCGATAACAAACCATCAGACCAATATAGGATACCAATTCTTTCTTTATTCCTAGATCCTATTCATTTGGCCTTGAGGCGTCCTTATATCGAAGCGGTCAACTGAAATCATTACATTAAGAAAACATATAATCAAAACATGCGATGCGCACATGGAAATTAAGAAACTTAAGAACGGTGAAAATCTAGCAATAAATCTCGCTGTAGAATCACGAACTAACATAATATGATGACTATAAAACTATAAGTAAATTGTTGCTTACCAACGTTCGCGGGTCCTGATTATTAAATCGAGAATTTGTTCTAACTTGTCTTCTAAGATCTTGATCACAAGGGGTCTTAACTTGAACTGAAACACGAGCTATATGTTTTCCTAGCTAATGCGCTAATGGCTGTAAAACGTCAATCAAATCAGAAATATTTCACAGCTTATCGGAAGCTGTTACAGTCCAAATCGTATAAATAATGCTTGCCTTTGCGTGACTTGACAAATGACAAAAAAGTGTGACAGGGTTTCAACCGGAACTAGTTACCAGGTTATCAAGTAGTTACCGCGGTTTGTGTTCTATTTCTCATCTAGTTACCAGGTGTCGCTCGATCAGAATGACAGTGCAAGAAGTTCAAGTGTCCTTTTATATCTCGCTTTTGTGCGGTTGGTGCAGTGTTCACAGCCCAAGTTGCCATTCATAACGTTCAAAATGACCCACTACTCTAAAGGATCTGAAAAACCAGCCTTTAAAGAAGACCGTCTTCGTCTGTACAGTATGAGATTCTGTCCATATGCACAGGTATTAAATAATGATACATTCAACGTCGCCAAAACTTTGACTCGTATTGCTTTCGCCGATCACATTATTGTTGGCAAAATTGCCATAACCCCCATACATTAATTGTTCTGAAATCGCTCGAGCCCTACCATGATTTTTTTCAGTTTTATTTGTTCTGGTAAAATTATAATTTCGCATGATTGTCATATTGCATAATCTGTTTTACAGAGAGCCCGCCTTGTGCTAGCCGCCAAAGGAATTGATTATGAGTGTGTGAACATCAACTTAAAGGACAAACCAGACTGGTTCCTCGATTTGAATCCTCTTGGAAAGGTTCCAACGATCGAACACGCTGATGGCAGAGTCATATACGAGTCTGCAATTTGCTGCGGTAGGTACATGAACCATGATGAACATGGGCGGAGCGGGTCGGGGGGGGGGGGGGGGGGGGGAGGGGGGGGGGTGGGGAGGGTCGGTGAGAGGGCTTAATTCAAGGGGACGTTAACCTGTGAGAAAAAAAGGCAGGGATTAAAATAAGACAGGAAATAAATAGGATAAAGTTTTGCAATATTGCATAAGAGAAGTTGATAAATGCATGCTGACATATTAATTTTTCTTAATTATTTTAGTCAAGCAACTGTACAAGAGTAGGAGCCCAGAGTTAAGAATATTAAAAGTACATGAAGAAGTTGTAAGAACTTCTTGCTCTGTTCGTTTTTGTCAGAGGCATGATATCAATTCTTTGCTGTCTTCAAGAAGAAAATCAATGTAGCATGCTTGTTTCTGAGGAGAAAAACTCGGGGGGGGGGGGGGGGGGGGGGGGGGGGGCGGAGCATCATCATCATCTTTATTTAAAAACACGGTAAATAACATCAGGCATTAACAATTTACTATAAAACTACAACTTGATATGAAACTATGTATAGAAATTAATCTTCTATAATTTAAAAAAAAAATAGCTAACTATTAAAGAAAAATAAACTAAAATAAAGCCTGTTTTACATGAATGCTGTTTCGGAATTAATTAAGAATCGTCGGAAATTAGTCAGAGATGTTGCTTGCCTAGCAGCTGAGGGTAGACTGTTCCAGAGGACTGCATTGCTATAGGCAAAACTATTTTTGTAATAGTTAGTATGTGGCAATGGTAGTCTCATATATAAGCTATATGGGTATGTGCCACTAGGAAGAATATGGTTATCAAACAGTTTAGTTTGGGATAGGGTATAGAAATCAGAGAGTTGGTCTGGAATAGGGTATCATTTACTGGGAAACGATCAATGGTATGAAGATAGTAAGAGTTTCTGAAAAATAGTGAGTCTGGATATGTTGGGGATTTTTGGTGTGTAGTCTAGAATACGGTTGCAAAATGCAACTGGATGTGGTCTGGTGTAGGGTATGGGTATCAGAATTCTAGCGGCACACCACTGGGTGAAATTGCTAATACGTTGCTGATGCAATATCCCTAGGGAGTGGGAGTGCTAGGATGTTAAAAAGTGATGGAAATGAAGAGGGGTTAAAGGTTGGAGTACTCATTTTATTAGGGAGTATCTTCCCTTCCATTTGGTCATTTTCCATTTGTTTTTATCAGATTACCTAGAAGAATTGTACCCAGATAAGGCCCAGCTTTATCCAAATGATCCATTTAAAAAATCCAAGCAGCGAATACTGGTTGAAACCTTAGGAAGCATGGTAGGGAAACTTATTTTCTGCCTTTACATACAGTCTGCATGCATGCATGAAGGCTTTCTCTCTAATAATTGTCCCCTTATTGTGAATGCATCCCTGAAAACATGCCTTATTATTTTATATGAGCACCTGCTCTGTGAATAAGATAGTTAGGATTATTGTTAGAAATGTTACTCGTATTTCAAGAAGCTAAGCTGGGAAGTTCATCTTCAGTGTCAAATATAAATAACATGTAATAAAATTTACTAACACCACAGTGGGTGATTCACACTCCATCATAAGGGATGGGGGGAGTGAATGGGGGAGGGGGGTTGTCAGATGGGGGGGGGGGGGGGGGGCTGTTCCCCTAGGCCCCTCCTCTAGATCTGCAACTCTGCACCATGTCAAGAAATACTGCATTAAGTAAATAATTACAAATTTTTATTTGCAAAACCAGTGTTAAGTGGTTGGTGCAGCCTTGATGCCACAGGGGGTTATAACACAAAAGGTTTTTTTATGAGGAGGCTCTGCACCCTATACTAGTTCAAACCCTTATTCTTCCACATACCAAAGAGTTCCAAAGTAGCAAAAGCAACGACGGTTGTTTTTCTTGACACTTGAATAAAGTTTATGTATGTATATATGTATGTATGTATGTATGTATGTACCTTATTATAGGAAATTAACAATGCACTTTATTAACGCGATTTTACAAAATTCGCGTTAATTTAATGTATCTTAATTAATGTCGATGTAAATTTAATGCACGCTATTTTACAACATTGTTATTTTAAAGCACCTTTATTTCATTACAAAACCTTATTAGTTCATGACTCCTCTATTGGCTCTTCAGAGTCACTATCTGACAGGACGTCTTCGTTTAAAATCGAGTTCAAAATGTCTTTTGATTGATTTTGATACTCCTCCGTCTCCCCGAGAGGATAGCTCACTTCTTCAAAGTGCGAGTTTGCAGAATTATGAAAATCGCAGTAAATAAAGCAAGATGCTTATCGAAAAATTCGCGTTAATTTAATGCATGTAAACCTAACTTTTGAAAAATTCGCGTTAATTTAGTGTAACGTAAATTTTCTTTGCGTTGTCAACGTGCATTGTTAATTTCCTATAATAAGGTATGTATGTATGTGTGTGTGTATGTATGTATGTATTTTTCCACAAAGGGATTAATTGACAGCAGCCACACACAACACACCCCCTGTTCAAAGGTTACATGTACTAGGTTTTTGTTATTGAATTAGATTTCATTTTCACTTTCGATTGCTCTAGCAGACGCGTCGTTTTCTAAGTGTAGTTTTTCTGCCTATTCCAAAATTGCGCTCAGCAGGTTTGCTGGACCTTTTGATGTGATACCTTTTCCTGATGGATTTGTGGTTTCTCCACTAAACACTGTACTGAAAGGAGATCAAAACTAGCGCAAGGTCATTGTGGACTTACAGCTGTACATTGGCCCTGTGGTGCCTCAGTTAATGATGGGATCCCTGTTGACTCCTTTTTGGGCGAGCCTCTTTCGTTGTATTATCTGACTATTGATGCCATTGTGAATGCAGTAATTTCTGTGGGTCCTGGTTGCCTACTCTACGAATGGGATCTAAAAAGGCTTATCGGCAGTTTCCCGTGGACCCGAAAGACTATCATCTGTCGGGGTACACCTGGGATAACAACTTCTATTTTGACACACCTTTTAAATTACTATGGGGCTACACTCTGTGGCCATGGCTTGTCAATGGTCCACTTCAGCTGTTGCATGGATTTCGAAACAACCTTGGCATTCAGTTTGTTGTTCAATTATTTTGATGACTATTGGCGTGTCTTCTTCTTCTACCGCCAATACTGACTTTCAAGCCCTTGGAGATTTTGTTAGCGGCTGCTGGGCTCCAAGAATCTGCTGCAAAGTCTTGTCTGCCTGCCACTGTTATGCTTTGTTAGGATGTTCAGTTGGACAAAAACAACTTCACATTGTCATGCAGTAAGCCTCAAGCAACTTTGTGAAATTTAACATTTATTGGACCTAAGTGAACTGCTACTAGAACTGCTCTCCAGTCTCTTGTCGGCAAACTGGTGATTATTTCCAAGCATGTCCATCAAAGTCGAGTTTTTATTGCACAAATTCTTGCCCTTCTCCGCACATTGCACTTAATCATCACCATGCCAATCATGACATGCGGAGTCCAAATTTTTCAACAACAAATAAAATTGGTGCAAATTTATTTCATTCGGAAATAGAGCTCACACCAGATTTATTTAATCGTTTTGGAACTTTATGGTACTTATTTATATCAAAATGGTAACCCTTCCATATACCAAAACACAAATTGCACTCCATTCTAATTTTTTTTATACATAATCGAATGCAAGAAAAAAGAGATAAGATAATGCCATGTCATGCAAAAATGACCACAATTATCAAGAATCTTTCGTAATCTTTTTGTTAATATATAATTTTGCACCACCTCCATTTAAAAGCATATTTTGTTGCCCATGAAAAGGGCAGTATTCCTGAACTTATATCTGTATTTCACAGCTCTCATAAATGAACAGACTGATCTCACCACCACCACCACCACCCCCCTTCCCCCCACCCCCCTTCCCCTCACCCCCACTTCCCCCCACCCCCCTCCCCCATTGGTTTTACACTTAACCTTTACAATACAATACAATACAATACAATACAATTCAATACAATACAATAACTTTATTTAGGCGCGGTAAAAAGAATCACCAGGCATAAGAAAAATCATTAATAAACTACTAACTAATGCTAATATCAAACAATACAAAATCCAGTTAAAACAATACTATTAACTCTAATTCAGTTAATTATTAAAAAATGCCTGCTTTCCATGAATGCCGTGCAATACATTAGGATTATCGTTCATTTTGAAAGAAATCACTGCAGCTGGATTTAAAAGAGGAGAGAGTTTGCGTTTGCCTCAGCTCAACAGGTAGACTATTCCACAGCACCGAACCTCTATAAGTGAAACTGTTTTTGACAAAGTTGGTTCGGGGCAGTGGAGTAGCTAACTTGCCCTCGGAGTTCCTAAGAGAATAATTAGAGATTTCTCTTCGATATGTACACATCGAATGCAAATATTGTGGAGCGAGGCCACTGATTTAGTGACTTGTAAACCATAGCTGCTGTTTGAATATTCCATTGCATTTCTAGTTTTTTCCAACCCAAAGATATAAAAAAGCAAAGAATGCCAAATCTCAAAATTCAAGAAAAATACCAAATTTCATTTTGTGAAAAACAAACGACGGTTAACCATGCAAAAGACGTTACTTAACTGCCAAAGAGATTTCATTTGAATGGTCACACCATAGGATTTCATCCACAGACTCAAAAGTTAGAACACACTTCATGTCTCCATAATTGATGCTGGGAGTGAAAGGATTAAGCCACATTTATATGCTGTAGGTATGGGCCCCTTTCTCTTAATCACAATAATAATTTTTGTCATTGAGAGAATTATTGTGTCTACTTAGGGCCTGGTCGCACTTACAGTCAAAAACAAAAATTAGCCTGTGCAAAATGATATAAAAACAAAGCATTTCACAAAAAGCATGTCCCACCGGAGCGGTTTCTTTTGTTTTCCTCAATTTTTGCACGGGTGGGTTTTTGTTTTTGACTGTTGTGCAACCAGGCCCTTAGCAGGTACGTGTGGCATTTAGTCTGTATTAATAATCAGAGTATAAAAATCAAGTGATGTTTTCTCTGAAATCAGCACACCCCCAGTCTATACACGTACCCCCCTAGAGTGCCTAACCCCCACCCCACCATGCCACCGTGGGTACTAACTGTCATCTTTATTACTCTTTGTAGCTTATTTCTGCAACTTACAAAACCCTCCGTGGTAATGAAGAAGGCAAGGAAGAACTAAAAAAACAACTGGCTGCATTTGAGAAATATTTGAAAGAAAACAAGAAACACATTGGAGGTGATCGGCCATGTAATATGTACATGTAATATACCGCGGGACGTAAGGAGTGTTTCAGCAGTTTGTCTAAATTATTGGGGTTAAAATAATTTACTAGCTCTTTCTTTTGTTATTTTCTTTGGTCAGAGAAGTCCATAACCCGGGGCGGAGGGACTCCCATACAAAAATGAGGGGGTGCTTGTCTTAAAACACCCTAAAAGATATCAGAATCTTGTTTGATAGGTGTGGCTCAAATATATTTTTACCCCTAAGAGCTGGTACCAATTTTAAACAACACGAGACATATTCTATAATATTTTTTCTGCTCGTACCGTATAAGGTACGCGATAATTTAAACCATGGTCATTTTAGATTTTAGCACCATAAGTGGTACCAATCTACAAATAATGACCCCTAAAAGGTATGCTGAGCAGTCATTTTCATTTCGGAGTTTCCCCTCCCCACCCCCTCCCCAGGGTCCACCCCCCTCCCCACCCCCTCCCCAGGGTCCACAACTTGATGAACAAATAGCCTTGAAAAGTGGGACCCTCCCTCTTCCCAACACTTCATTTGTAACCGTTTTTTTTTTTTTGCTTATTTATTACAAATCAACTTTGCACTCTTGGATCTAAGGAAACAGGGGCAATTTGTTGCTCATGATCTAAAAAAAAAATGCTTAAAACTGAAAGTGCTGACAAGTGGTTCATATTAGCTTAATAAGGTTGCCGTGTACCTTCGGGGCGTCTTAAGATTACACTTAATATACCTAAACCCGGATATCAAATTAAAGCTTATAGAGCTGGCTATCTAAATATGGAAACCATTTGGTAATAAAATGAATTGTCGAATTTTTTACGACGTCTAAATTCGAACGTCCGAATCAGCTTTAAAACGCTATAACTCAAAGCGATTATTGTATTTTGCTAATTTGATTTGTTCTCGGGTTTCCGGACACGAAGCGCTAAAAAAAAGGTTTCGGCGATTTCCCATATTCAATTGCAGTGAAAAGTTATATAATATTTTCGAAAAGGGAGAAAAAATTGGAGTGATCGCACGGAAATGGATCTTGACGAAAACGTTTTCGGAAATAAGAAATTCGTCGAGACATTTTTGTTGATTATATGTTAGCCTAGCTTCTGACCAAATTTGAGGAAAATCGAACAAATTCCCTTTGAGTTGTAGCTTTGAGTGTCCCCTACAAGCGAAAAATTAACTTTGAGAAAACAGCGCTTAGGGCTGTCAATCAAAAGAGAAACTTTTACTTCCGTTTTTTTGGATGGAAGTTCATTCTGTAAACTTTATTTTGACGCCCAAACAAAAATTTTAATAAAATGGTTGATCTGAAGGTAAGTTCTGTAACTTTAATAGAAGCTCCTGGTTTTTAACCAATCAAGTAAGCAATCATTTTCCCACAGTAGGGGCTGGTCACAATGGTTGCAGGAGTTGAACAGGTCTCATGCATATAATATCCATTATCTAATATTGCATTGGTTCAATTTGCATCATTTGCTTTTTTGGATGATTTTTGCGTTTTATTTGGTTTTACAACACCTTGCTTAAGTAAGTAAACTTCGTTTAAACAGGGTGGCCCATGATGATAAGAAGTAATTAATTTTGAAGTTTAAGTGGTTTAATGAGACAGATTGAGGGCTTGTCTGTACAAAGAACAAACTTTAAGGTGATTCCATTGAAAAAGAAGTTATATATAATGACAATTTTCTAAAACTTTCATGTATACACAGTTGTTTGGGAATAGGGGGTGACTCAAGATAAACAGAAATGATCATTATTTAACGGTAAGAGGACATCAATGTCATAGTACTTAATATGCTATTCATTTTTACAACCTTCCTAGCTAGTCTGTCTGCAATGTAGTTGTTTACTCAACAAATGTATGGTTTTTTTTTTACTTTTTCTTATTTTCCACAGGAGACACTCCTGGCATGGGAGACTTCCTAATATGGCCATGGTTTGAACGTCTGTATGGTTTGCAATCATTCTTTGGGTGCGACCTGACCCAGTTTCCAGCCGTCTCAGCATGGTGCGCGGCCATGAGTGAAGTGCCCGCAGTGAAGGAATGTAGTTTTCCAGCAGAAATGCATCTGAAGTTCTTTGAAGGATACAAAGTTGGAGATCCAAATTCCCAGCTCATTGGCCTCGATCAAAAAGCATAATGAAAACGTCGATGTTTCCAGTTGATAATATTTTGTAGGGACTAGTGTATCCAAAAAATAGTAATTGCTGCGGTAAATTTGTTGTAATAATGCTGTTTTATTGTCTCGCTGGTATTACAGAATTTTGTCTTTCGTTTTTTAAGGGGAAGCAAAGCAAATTAAATGTAAACGGGATGAATCGACGAAAATTCCAGCTGATATTAAGACTAATTAATACCACGAGGAATACCACGAGGAAGGTGTGAAAATTTAGGTTAATTATTGATAGTGAGTATGTTGCGTTACTAGCTAGCCGTATCGTGTTCGCGCCTCCACGCGCTCAGCTCAGGTTTCGCGTCTCCACGCGCTCAGCTCAATTCAGTACCGCTGTCGGAGTGATTTCAAAATAAATTTGTCTTTTATTCCGTACAATCTTCGAAAATCTTTGCTATCCAACGGTCCTATCGCTATGCCTCACAGTCCTCGCTCAACTCGCGGTAGTCTTCGACTCTTGAGTTCCGATTTCGACTGGGACATGTTGGACCAAAATATTACAAATCTCGCAGCCAACAGCTTGAAACAGCGTGGCGCAGTGCATTCTGGCCCAAAATGTGTTCGTGGCGCAATGAATTCTGGTAAAAAGCTATCAATTCGAGATTTTTTGCTGCGGAACGAGCGTAGCGAGTGAGCAGCAACATAATCAGGATTTAAGAGAAACATATGAGAAAAAAATATAAACTACGAAAAATCTCGATTTGATCGCTTTTTACCAGAATTCACTGCGCCACGCACACATTTTGGGCCAGAATTCACTGCGCCACGAACAATAGCCTCGCTTGCTGCTTCAAGCTTTGTAATATTTTGGTCCAACATGTGCCAGTCGTAATCGGAACTGAAGTGTCTAAGACTACCGCGAGTTCAGCGAGGACTGTGAGGCATGGTGATAGGACCGTTGGATAGCAAAGATTTTCGAAGATTGTACGGAATAAAAGACAAATTTATTTTGAAATCACTCCGACAGCGGTCGATGAGACTGAGCTGAGCGCGTGGGGACGCGAAACCTGAGCTGAGCGCGTGGAGACGCGAATAAAAAAACGATACGGCTAGCTAGTAACGCAACATATTCATTATCAATAATTAAGTTAAACCTAAATTTTCACACCTTCCTCGTGATGAACGCGTCCTTTGCTCAACAATATTCTACAGACATTGCAAGAACTTGATGCGTGAATTACAAAACAAAATTAGTCTTATCAGCTGGAGTTTTCGTCGATTCATCCCGGTTACATTTGCTTTGCTTTCCCTCAAAAAACGAAAGAGAAAATTCTGTAATACCAGCGAGGCGATAAAACAGCATTTTTACAACAAATGTACCGCAGCAATTACTATCTTTTGGATACACTAGTCGTAGCTTATATTTTTTTCTCATATATTTCTGTTAAATCCTGATTATGTTGCTGCTCACTCGCTGCGCTCGTTCCGCAGCAATTATAGTAGCTTTTGTATCATCTTGCTGTAAACCACAGGAAAACCAAGCATAATGTTTGCATATTGATGATATTTGGAAACTGAATATTTTAATCAATTAGCTGAATAAAGTTGATGAAACACTTATTGGTGTTGTTTTCCATCTTTGTATTGTGTTTCTACGCCATTTGAGTGACCATTCTCGTCCCCAGAGCCCTCATTTTGTTTGGACAGCGGTTGAAACGTGACGCAATTTTAAAAAAACGTGGTGCACTGGGGACGACAATGCATTCACGCAGGTTAGACAGAACTTCTTGTGCTCAAGTAATAAACATTTGTGTTTCAAAAATACTTTGTTGAATGAGTTCTCCAACATCGTTTCCCAGTGTCTCTCTCAGGAAAGGGACCTGGTCCCGGTTGTTCAAAAGGTGGATAGAGCTTTCCACCGGATAAATCACCATCCAGCGGACAACACAAAGAATTTTGTCAATACTAATACTAATAGTGATAAGTTTTTCTGAGCCCGCAAACCGGCCCAGCCTGTGTAGTAAACGTAAGATTTTAATGATGATGAAAAACCGAATCATTGTTGACAAACATTCTGCACATTTGTTTTTTATACTTATTGCCTTCAAGTAACCTCACTCTAAATCTTCTTTTCGTTTTCTCGCGTTTTTATGGCATCTCTAAAACCATTCATTTGGTCAAGAGACCCAGATAAGTACAGTCAACTTCACCGCCGCTATCCAGCCTTTCCCAACTCGATGTAAATTTCATACCAGCAGAACTTGTTCAAACCATCCCTATAATTTTAGACATATTGCTGCCCAGACTAATGGCCTATAAGTTTTCCTTTTTCCCCCATCCTCCCCTCCCTCCAACGCCGTTTGTACGGGTGAGGCAGGGACCACTACATATCGCAGGCTCGATGTTACGCTTCGCGTATTCACGAGTTAAAAATGAAAAAACACTCGCGCGCGAGAGTCAGGATAATGCGGTTTTTAAACCCGCAAATAGCCAATCAAATTGTGGGGAAAACACTATCCATTGGTTTGGTATATACTGATGAAAGTTGTTTTCAGAAATCTAATTCCCGGGAATTCATCTCCTAGCCGTAATCATATAATCTTGGTGTCCTCTACTTATAATAATAATAATATTCAACCAAGGAGCCCACTCGCCTTAACAGTTATAGTGTGAAAGCGCGCGCAATATCGCCCGGCACTTAACCAACAAGGCCGTACGCCGATTCGGCTAAAATCACGCGATATTACGCAAGCGCAAATCCGAAAAAACATCGTTCCGTTCATAATCGCCAGAGCCTAATCTCGTACCCAGATCTCCCATTTCAGTACAGTAGAAGCACGAGTAAGATCTTGGTACGAGATTACGCCAGACGCGTGCGAAGAGCCTCTGCTTGTGTGTTTCCCGGGGGGGGGGGGGGGTACTCCCTATAATGGGCTATACGGGGATGCTCCGCCCGAAAGGGGTACCTTTTTGAGGCTGGAGGTATATGAAAGGGTCGGGATTTCACGAGTTGAAGTATGTGAAAGGGTAGGGATTTCACGAAGAATAAGAAATGGTAGCGAAAACACGAGTTGAAGCATAAAAAAGGTAGAGAAAACTGCAATTTAATTATTATAAAAAGGGCCTTTCAAAATATATCAAACAGACGCACGCAAAGGCTTTATGAAAGGGGTACCATTTTCAACGAAAGGTATATGAAAGGGGTACCATTTTCAATGAAAGGTATATGAAAGGGGTACCATTTTCAATGAAAGGTATATGAAAGGGGTACCATTTTCAATGAAAGGTATATGAAAGGGGTACCATTTTCAATGAAAGGTGTATGAAAGGGGTACCATTTTCAAGGAAAGGTATATGAAAGGGGTACCATTTTCAATGAAAGGTATATGAAAGGGGAACCATTTTCAATGAAAGGTATATGAAAGGGGTACCATTTTCAACGAAAGGTATATGAAAGGAGTACTCTCCCCCCCCCCCCCCCCCCCCCCCCCCCCCCCCCCCGCTCTGCTTGTGTGTTTGTTGTGAGTTCTGACAGACCACGTGCTACTGGTGCTATTGATCAGAAACGTAGTTTGCCAAACGGAACGCACGATCTGAAACCAGATTCAGATGCCAAGGAACGGACTCGGGACGTGGATCGTTCAGATTGCAATCCAAGATTGGTTTGTCGCTAAATGGAAAGGAAATCGAATTTTCGATCGCAGAATCGGGATTTAGATTTGATAAAAGGAACGCAACCTTATTATTATCTGAAAGATGATATTCTGGTTTACGAGGACGACGTCTGGCACTAATTTTTTTCCTACTTGCTGCGCGAGATATTTTGAGGAACAGTGTTTTCTGGTTTACATTAATTGCGCCGGCCTTGGCGGTAGTTTACCATTACCTGGCTGGTACAACTGAAATATCATGCTTCATCATCAAGACAGTGTTCTTGTCTAAAAAGACAAAATAAACAACATCGGTAAAGGTGTAACTCAAAACCGGCTAACCTTGGACGTTTCTTGTCCCTTGCCGACTCAAGGAAACTACTGAAGTGAAACATGTCCATTCTGCTCTTTTCGCGGATTAATTTTTGCTATCAGGTTAATATTAAATTTTTAAAAATTTGAATTTACACCTTGACAAGGTCTATTTATTTACTTTTATTATCACTACATATTTTATCCGCTGGATAGAGATTTGGAAGAAAACAGAGTTTGAAGCAATGCGCTAACTACTGGATTAACGCGCCTCCGCTATCCACTGCCTCGCTATATATTGAATTCTTTAAACCCTTTTTCAAAATATAAATTCTCCTTTCTTGTCCCCATTCATTTATTGTAGTAGTGAGAAGTTGTGACAATATTAGTATTACTGATTGATCATACCCTTAAATTCTCATAACCTCTCTGGCGGCTAAAGCATTGATATTAGAAGGTGAAATCAAACTATTGGGGCTAGGCGGGCTTAGGGTTAATATTTTCGTATGGCACTACGTTAGTCTGTTCAAAGTCAACCAAAAATTAGTTTAAAACGCGACATATTTCATGCATGAGTGTTCTGCACCTTTATAATATTTAAAAACTATCTAAGTTGAATATATTGTTATATTTTTTGTAGAACTTCAGAATATTGAGATACTGAAAAATGTGTTATCATAATTATGACGTATAAGGAAGTAGTAATTTTTAACTGTCAAGGGTTTCAAATGTTTTCTTTTCTAATGATTTAAAATATGTAATCGTGCACATGCAAATTTAAGATATGGGTCAAGAACAGTTGAGTGCTTTTGTGTATTGTTAATTTACGATAAAACATCATGGCCTCGCTAGCCTACAAGTTTGTTATTCCCCTTTATGTAGCGTTT
>JAJLRJ010000004.1:52564558-52819558 GCA_024195265.1 Dendrophyllia cribrosa
TGAAAAAATTCTGTCAACAGAGAAAAATATTACCAACGAATTCTAAAAAACGCGTTTTTTCTTTAAAATTTCTGACAGATTTTTTTTAAAGTTGGTACTCAGGTAGAACACAGGGGTCGAAGGCCGTATGCAAAATTTAAACAGAATTCACCGTGGAATTTTAAAGATAATTGAAGATATGTCTGTTTTGAGGCCCTACTAAAAAGCCCAATGGTGTTGCCATGGCAACGCCAACCTCGATACATGTATGGCAAATTAATACTGTAATATTATCTTCATTTCGGGGTAAAAAGTGATGACGATCCGCAAAGTATAACTCTAATTGTTTTGCCTCCAAATATACTATACAGGGAAATCAAAATACTATTTCGAGCCACCTTAAGCAAGTGCTGTCGTGTGACATTTTAAACGCTCCCGAGTCAGACCATTCCGCTATTACGTTCCACCTTAGATCTGAAGAGCTTAAGCAACACAACGGTCCTGGGTTCTGGAAATTCAACAGTTCCTTGCTTGAAGACGGTGTATTCATCTATAAGCTACGCTAAAACATAGTCCTCTTCAAAAACAAGCACTGTGACATCGATGATTTGGGATTAAAATGGGACCTAATTAAGATGGAAATTCGCGGGTTTCAAAGTCAAATACTCCAAAGTCAAGGCCAAAAAAAAAGGAAATTATACTCACTACAAAATAAAATGAATGAGCTGTTGAAAAAATCTGAAACAAATCCCAACAACAAGCACTTTTTAAATGCACTTTATGCTACTAAATTACTTGAAAGGTCACCCTAATAGGCAAAATAAACATTGTTAAAACGTTAGGTTTATCAAAACTAATTTACAGCGCCTCGTTATTGCCATATCGAATTGGTCTTGCAGAGAACATCAACAAAATTATCTTTCACTTCGTTTGGGATAACAAAACTGCAAAAATAAAAATAAAAACTATTATTGCTGAAAAAAGACGTGGTAGTTAAACGATGGTTGACTTCGAAATGATGGAACGATCACTTAAAATAGCCTGGGTTAAAAGAATTAAAGAAAACTGCGACGCTTCATGGAAAATCGTTCCAGAAAACGCTTTAAAGCAATATGGCGGAATTACGTTTTTCACCAAGTGCCAAATGAATAAAATACCAAATTGTTCGAACTACAACATCTCCCTGATTTCTATCGTACTATCCTGGGTTACTGGCAGAACTTTGAGCTCAAAATAAATCATGAAGAACCAGCGAAGAATCAGATAATTTGGAATAATCGTGACATCATCGTAGACGGAAAACCAATTTTCTATAGAATGGGGTTAGTTTCTAGAGAAACTGTGGTGCTGCGTCGGTGGGGGGATGAAACACGAGAATTTAGTTTTATCGACTGAGTCGATAAGGTAAATTGACCACCATAAAAAGATTCAAGTAGCTGACGTTTCGAGCGCTAGCCCTTCGTCGGAACGAATCAAGGAATTGTGGGTAGTGTGTGGTTTTATATAGTAAGCGGTGGAGCTACGCTATTGGTGGAAATTTGGTGACGTGAAAAACAAATGTAAATTAGTTGAATGAAAAGCGTTCGTTGATTCCGTGGGGTTTGAGAGTGCCGATTTGAAAGATGATTTTTTGTTCTAGGTTTTTACGGCTTTCTGTGTTACCCTGGTGTAGGGAAAGGCCGCAGATTGTCATGTGTTGTTTAGAATGGTTAGTAAGATTAAAATGGCGCGCGACTGGTTTGGATGCGTCTTTGTCATTTTTTTCAACGTCTCGGAGATGTTCACGAAAACGGTCGCCCAGTCTCCTTCCTGTTTCGCCAATGTATATCTTTTTGCAAAAAGTACATGTACATGCATAACATGTACTTTTTGCAAAAAGATATACATTGGCGAAACAGGGAGGAGACTGGGCGACCGTTTTCGTGAACATCTCCGAGACGTTGAAAAAAATGACAAAGACGCATCCAAACCAGTCGCGCGCCATTTTAATCTTACTAACCATTCTAAACAACACATGACAATCTGCGGCCTTTCCCTACACCAGGGTAACACAGAAAGCCGTAAAAACCTAGAACAAAAAAATCATCTTTCAAATCGGCACTCTCAAACCCCACGGAATCAACGAACGCTTTTCATTCAACTAATTTACATTTGTTTTTCACGTCACCAAATTTCCACCAATAGCGTAGCTCCACCGCTTACTATATAAAACCACACACTACCCACAATTCCTTGATTCGCTCCGACGAAGGGCTAGCGCTCGAAACGTCAGCTACTTGAATCTTTTTACGGTGGTCAATTTACCTTATCGACTCAGTCGATAAAACTATATTCTCAATTTTCTATAGCTCCTGGTTCACCAATGGCATAATTCGTATCAATGATTTACTCGATGAAGACTTTAATTTTCTATCACTGGTTGATCTAAAAGCAAAACTTAACCTTGAGGTACCCTTCACTACTTTTTTCGGTTTATTGAATGCCATCCCAAGAAAATGGAAAGTAAACTCCGCAATGCGGTTTCTTCAAAGGTACAACCTCTTTCAATTCCATCCACTAAAAGTGCATATTTGATTCTACTTAGCAAGTCCTATTCGGTTCCAACCGCTGAGAGTAAAGTTTTAAACCACGGCTTCACCACAAAAGACATCAAAAACGTCTATATGCTCCCTTTCCGAGTCTTGGGAAGAACCATAGCTTATAATCTTTCAGGTCAAATTATCCTCAACATCCTACCAACGCAGTCCAGTTTGTTTCGCGCAGGTATAAAGTACAGTGACATTTGCCCGCTATGCAGCTCCAAAAGCCAATTATTATTGCACATGTTGTTTACCTGTAATAATTCCTACACGTTTTGGAACCTCTTTACACAATGGTGGCAGAACACATTTCAAGAAATCGTAAATCTCTCTGAAAGCGTGATTCTGTATGGCTGGCACGAAAAATCGAATAACTGGTCAACGCTCAATTACACCCTCTTCCTTGCCAAATACCACATTTTTAGTACAAGTGTGTGCAATGGCAGCTTAGACTTTGACAGCTTTCCCTTACACCTGAAAAAACAAAATCGCCGTTATGCGAACATTAGCAGTTGCAAATAACAAATCAAAGGGGACAGACCTCGAATAAATGTGGCTACTAAACATATCTGAATTTCGTAACTGTTACACTTTTTTTCCAAAAAGTAAAAGAAACGATCAGCCCAATTAACAATGCAAACCAGAAACGAACGGAGGGGCAACAAAAACAGCATACGTGAAAACAGGGCGTAGCCGAGATGCCAACCAGTCCCATAAATCACTGAGCGATATAGCAACCAACAACCGAGCATAAAAACCAGCATGCAAGAGAGAGAAGGTCCGAATGAATCATCCGTTTGTATAAAAACAAAAGACACCAATGGCCAACCTCAATTGCAGACCAGAAAGAATGAACGGAATGGCAACCAAAATGACGCACAGAAAATCAGAGCATAATTGACAGGACGACCGAAGAACTATTTCTAAATTCTTGGGCTCCCGTTTTATAATTTGTATGCACGTATTTCCCCTGTACGTCTCGTCCAGGTGTGCACGCGCGTGTGTAACTGTGGGTGTGCGTATGTATAAATGATGTGTAAATAGTGTAACGTACGTATTTTCTTGTTTTTTTTTTTAAATAATGTTAAGTAGTGTGTAATAATGCAAGTAGTATAATGTAATTTGTTGCGCTGTTTACAATGTAACATAAGTTGCAATACTGTTTATAAAATAGTAATAATAATAAAAATAATAATAAAAAGAATTACAGCGTACAATTGCAAGTTTTCAAGACAATGCAAGGCGTTCGTGGATGGATAGGACCGTTTGTTATTGTGTTCGCCGCTTATAGCTGTGGAATTTTTGTTCCGGCAAGTTTTGTGTCTTATATAACTTGCAATTTGATTAGCGATCGAGTTTTGAAGTGTCGGCTATTGAATGTAGTGAATGTATAGTCTTACTTTTTAGACATATTTTAAGCTTATGTTTCTCCGTAAAAGCACTCCAAACACTCGAGAATCAATACTGCAATGAGGTAAAGACGCCACGAGTTTAAGTTGTGTACACTGAGCTTCTTGTCTTTATTGCTGCGGAACGAGCGCAGCGAGTGAGCAGCAACATAATCAGGATTTAAGAGAAATATATGAGAAAAAAAATATAAGCTACGAAAAATCTCGAATTGATCGCTTTTTACCAGAATTCACTGCGCCACGAACACATTTTGGGCCAGATTGCACTGCGCCACGAACAATAACCTCGCTTGCTGCTTCAAGCTGTTGGCTGCGAGATTTGTAATATTTTGGTCCAACATGTCCCAGTCGAAATCGGAACTGAAGTGTCGAAGACTGCCGCGAGTTGAGCGAGGACTGTGAGGCATGGTGGTAGGACCGTTGGATAGCAAAGATTTTCGAAGATTGTACAGAATAAAAGACAAATTTATTTTGAACTGAATCACTCCGACAGCGGTCGATGAGACTGGACTGAGCTGAGCGCGTGGGGACGCGAAACCTGAGCTGAGCGCGTGGAGACGCGAACACGATACGGCTAGCTAGTAACGCAACATAGTAACCTAAATTTTCACACCTTCCTCGTGGTGAACGCGTCCTTTGCTCAACAATATTCAGACATTGCAAGAACTTGATGCGTGAATTTCAAAACAAAATTAGTCTTATCAGCTGGAGTTTTCGTCGATTCATCCTGGTTACATTTGCTTTGCTTCCCCTCAAAAACGAAAGAGAAAATTCTGTAATACCAGCTGAGCGAGACGATAAAACAGCATTATTACAACAAATTTACCGCAGCAATTACTATCTTTTGGATACACTAGTTTTAACATGTTTTACAACGAGGTTTCTCATCATCATCTGTTCGTGCGCGCTCGGATGCTTTTAATTAACTTCTGCCAATCTTTCCGCTGATCCATAGCATTAGTGAGATCGCATTTAATCATTCCAGTGTAGGTCTCCAACTGGTCAATATATGTTCTTGCCGGTCGCCCCCTTGATCTTTTACCATGACTTGGGTCCCATAAGAGCAGTTGTGAAACTACTTTGTTCTTATCTCTCCAACAGTGGCTGAGTCTCCTTTCCATGATTGTCTCAGAGATAGGTGGTGTATCGTCACTATTTTATTAAATTGTTTGATCTGGTCGGTTATTTAAACGAAGTTTAGACGGTGTTTAACAAAACCGCGGTCCAAACCAATTTCTATCTGGCCAACCCTAATATTTAAACTTTATTTACTGTAAATAGTGTCAAGAAGACACATAGCACAGACTAGAAAAACATCTATCTACTTAAGGAGGCTCGTACCCATTTCTCAAGTCAACACCCTTTCAATTTTAATGAGCCATATCTTTTGTTGTAGCGCATAAAAAGTCAAGCCACTTTGCATGCAAACACACAATACATTGAACTTTATGGGAGTATAGGATTTGTTTACATCGGTGCTTCCATGGCAACGGAATGGTGATCCTCCGAAATTCACAAGTTGCGGAGTTTCTCTAGATCAAGAGAAATTTTTGTAAAACCCGCTAGTGGACTAGTTGATTAGACCATGGGCTTCAACTGGCCAAAGTTTAAAAGAAATGTATGAGAGCGTTTTTAAATTTTTTAGGGATGAAGTTTTGGGGATTATAAATACAGAGAAAAACATACTATCGACGACATAATTGGTTAATATCTAAAGAAAACGATGCGCGATGGGAATGTAGTTTCATCTCATAGTAGTTTGATTTCATTTGAAATGGTGTGTGAAAAAGTGAGGGGGTTGCTTTGGCCGATTGCGAGAAAAAAGGATTTGATTAGTGTGCGTTCAGCTGCTCTTGTTGCCATTTTTGTATGTAATTTGGTCTACGCCTACAAATGTGATGATAATTTGAAAACTGCGAGATAATTTTTTTTTTAAATTTGACAATCTCGAGATTAATCATCAATTTATATGGCCTGCAAGTTTTAAGGACATTGAAGGCATACAAGGCAATAAAATTGGGCCTCCAATGTACCAATTTTTTCCCGCAGAGTGAGCGTCCTCGTTATTCACGAGTATTGTTTTCAAGTTTCATATGCACGTGCAAAACATTAGCATTTGCATCGAGCAGAACGCTCGATTGCTTTCCGAAGAATTTTCCGAAACATGCTAATAACTGGCTTGAGAATTGTAATAACATTACGCACTCGATGTCGCGCTATTACGCTGTAAAGCAGCCATACTGAGGGTATAAAATTGCAAGACAAGAAGAACATATCCCAATTTGGAAATTTATAAACGAAATGCAGAAACAGTGCTTCTTTAATATGTCACACGCATGAACAGTGTGACAACTTTATATTTTAGCTGAGAATTCTGCTTTGCGCTATTTTATATCTAAAAAGGAACAGATGCTACGCCGATTGCAACAAATAACCAGAGTGAGACAATCATAAACCATTATCAAAGCGTGTTATTTCTGCATCCGGCACTTGATGAAACGTGACGTTTCCGACGTTGTCTTCATCAGTACTGTTGTCATTGCTATTCGTAACGCAAGCCAGTTATTAGCATGTTTCGGAAATTCTTCGGAAAGCAATCGAGCGTTCTGTTCGATTCAAATAAATTTTGTGCTAATGTTTTGCACGTGCATATGAAACTTGAAACAATACTCGTGAATAATGAGGACGCTCACTTGTAAACACAAAATCTGTAGGAAAAAATTGGTACATTGGAGGTCCAATTTTATTGCCTTGCATGTCTTCAATGTCCTTGAAACTTGCAGGCCATATAAATTGATGATTAATCTCGAGATTGTCAAATTTAAAAAAAAAAAATTATCTCGCGGTTTTCAAATTATCATCACATTTGTAGGCGTAGACCAAATTACATACAAAAATGGCAACAAGAGCAGCTGAACGCACGCTAATCAAATCCTTCTTTCTCGCAATCGGCCAAAGCAACCCCCTCACTTTTTCACACACCATTCAAATGAAATCAAACCACTATGAGATGAAACTACATTCCCATCGCGCATCGTTTTCTTTAGATATGAGCCAATTATTTCGATAGTATGTTTTTCTCTGTATTTAAAATCCCCAAAATTTCATCCCTAAAAATTTCAAAAACGCTCTCATACATTTCTTTCAAACTTTGTCCAGTTGAAGCCCATGGTCTAATCAACTAGTCCACTAGCGGGTTTTACAAAAATTTCTCTTGATCTAGAGAAACTCCGCAACTTGTGAATTTCGAGGATCACCATTCCGTTGCCATGGAAGCATCGATGTAAACAAATCCTATACTCCCATAAAGTTCAATGTACTGTGTGTTTGCATGCAAAGTGGCTTGACTTTTTATGCGCTACAACAAAAGATATGGCTCATTAAAATTGAAAGGGTGTGGACTTGAGAAATGGGTACGAGCCTCCTTAAAATAACCTATTTATAAACAGATGTGGATGTTCATTAATTATCTTAAACCGCGGTCTAAGTTAGACTTCGTTTAAATAACCGGCCCTATATCATTCAAAATACTATATTTTAGAAGGTACGTTATCATTTGTATTGTTACAGGAGAAGTTTAAGAAGCATCGGGGCCTTGCTTCCCCTGTTGGGTGTCTCGTGGTTGCTGGGATTTTTCCTTGAGTTCCACACAGCTCTGGGATACATGTATATTGTGCTGAATTGTACGCAGGTGCGATATGTTTACACTTTTTCTTTTCAGTATGGTCTATAGGGTGTTTGCGCGAAAATCTCCTACAACACAGATTTTTTCAAACTTTTGCAACAGCTTCGTTTTGGAGATAATACTCGTGGAGACTAACTTTTTTAGACAAATCTGATATAGTTGGGTCAATTGAGTGAACAGTTTTAACTAGTGTCATCGTTTCAAGTAAACGTGACCTTTAATCAGTGCATTTACAAACCCTGCACAGCTCATTTTAATTTTACAGAAAGTGTAGGAAATTGGTAAAGAAATCGATCTATCAAACAAAAAATTGGGAACACCGACCATCTAAGCGAGTTAATTCTAAGCAAAATTAATGCAACGGCTACCAGCTCTTTTATGTGTTTAGATTTCTTCCTTGTTGCACGCGCTCCCGGCGTATATGACGTGTGACATGACGTACGACAGAAAGGATGCGCATAAACAATTAGCGCGAACATCCTAAACGGAAATAAAACTATCCTTTAACAAGGCAACTTTCATCTTTTTTCATCCGCAGGGGATCTTTTTCACCATTTTCCATTGCTTTTTTGATGACCAGGTATTTAAACGCATATATATGTCATATAGGTTTTAAACAAATAGTGGGATAAGTTTGTAATATTATATATAGACGTTACATTGACTCCCTTTGGAGAAAAGAAGGCCGATTATGCCGAACTGGAGGAAGCGGAGAAAAGGAAAAATTGTATGCACCGTGGAGCGAAAAAATACCCATTTAGATTGCCTACCGTCTCAGGTTTAACTTACAGGGGCACCCAACGAACAATCTTTGGTAAAACGCATTATTTCACTCAAATAAAGTAAAATAAATGATATAAAAGCATTTCCAGGTGCTCTTCTACGTTGCTGGGAAAAATATATCTGTTCCTTTTTCCCAGCATAACACATAGGGAAATTCCCAGCCAGCTGGATATAAAAATGTCTGTTTTCCAGCCAGCTATAAAAAAATAAATAAATAAATAAACAATAATAATAATAATAATAATAATAATAATAATAAGTTTATACCAAAAGGGGCTTGGAAACTAATGAATATTAATGAGAAACTATTTGAAGCTTTTTTGTTTATTGTTTTGTACAAGTACTGCCGTCTCGAACTTAAAGCTGTCCGGGTGTCTCTAAGTACTGCTTAAATTTGTTACTACGGAGCTGAACCCTTTTAATCCCCAAAGTGACCAAAATCAAACTTCTCCTCATAAAATCTATACATAATCAAGAGAAAAGGTCATGAGAATTAATGCCGTTTGTTCTTGCGACTCCTTTCTCAAGTCAGCCAGCGCAAAAATGGTAATTAAAATAAATTTATATACAGAATATTTTGCCAGCCAGCAAGAATTCCGCTGGGGAACAGATAAAGCGAGGAACAGATTCGTTGGGTGCCCCTGAACTTAATACTCCACAGCGATTTGTATCTATAGCAAAATACCAGCAATCAAATCGGTTAATGAATGAAATACGGTGAAATGATAAAAACACAGAATTCAAAACTTTAAGACACCTGCATCAAAGAAAGATGAAAATGAAATAAAAATGCAAACAACATGTAGAGTTCTCCACATCACTTTTATTTAAAAACAAAGACAAACAGACTGATGAAATACAATGTAGTTGAATGAAATAAATAACTTGTACGTATTTGAAAGGTCATTTCAGATCTTCAACAGCCAGTTTATCACAGTTAAAATTACTCGTAACAAACCGTAAGTCGAAACAGAAGCTCATGATAGCTTCTGCTCGAAAACAATTAATGATAAGAAAACTTCGAAATTCCTCAAGCGGACAACCGCAATTTTTTAGTTTTGTCGAGATTTTGAAAACGTACTCCGTGAGTTCAGAATCTAAGCGATGCCACATTTACAAACAAAAAAAGTAACGCAACTCAGTTTTAAAAATAACGTGTTCCAAACTAAAATGTGTTTTTCCAAAATTGCAAATTTCGTCAAGAACTGCCTATTTAGCACGGAAGAAATGTGAAATTCCGCGCTAAACATGAAAACCTGACTGCAAGTAAAATATTTGTTGGAGGAAATCACTGGTAATATGCCTGAATTGAGGTTTAAAACGTTTGTTGAAATAATGTATATTTTGTCTGAACCCAATTTTACACTAAAAAGCCACAGGTAAAAACTACTGGTAATGGTTGGAGACCAATTTTCACCAGAAAAATTGCAGTGGAGATTAAAGAGTCTTGACTAAGAGTTAAAATGGGTCTAAAAATTGCATTCCATTTCATTAAAATTACACTGATAAAAAACCATGGTCGCAAAAATTCTGCAACTTTAAATAAATTCAGTTAAAATTATGTTAATACACCGAATGACTCATGTATGCAGAAATTCTGCATCGTTAAATAAATCCAGTCACAATCCATGTTAATAGCACCGACCAACTCATGTATGCAGAAATTCTGCATCTTTAAATAAAATAAGTCAAAATCTAAGTAATGGCACCGACTAACTCATGTTCGCAGAAATTCTGCATCTATGAATAAATTCAGTCAAAATTTATGTAAATTGCACCGAGTGAATCATGTACGCAGAAATTCTGCATCTATGAATAAATTCAGTCAAAATCTATGTAAGTTGTACCGAATGACTCACGTATGCAGAAATTCTGCATCTTTAAAAAAATCTGTCAAAATCTATGTAATAGCACTGAATGACTCATGTACGCAGAAATTCTGCATCCATGAATAAATTCAGTCAAAATCTAGGTAAATTGCACCGACTGACTCATGTATGCAGAAATTCTGCATCTTTAAATAATTCAGTCAAAATCTACAGGTGTACATGTATGTAATAGCACTAAATAATCCATGTACGCAGAAATTCTGCATCTTTAAATTATAAATTCAGTCAAAACCTATGTAATAGCACCGCATGACTCGTGTATGCAGAAATTCTGCATCTATGAAAAAATTCAGTCAAAATCTATGTTGCTATTGCCATAGTTGGTATACACACTTACGACATAAGCACGAAAGCCAGGCCTAAGGGCCACCAAACTTTCCGCAAACTTCAAACAAAGTAAATATGGCAGCGGAAACAAGAGCGATTTGTGATTTAGAGATTAACAATTAACCCCAGAAGATATTCCTGGAGCAGATATAGTACATTGTAAATGAAAGTCAGTTGAAAAGTGGACGGCGGAAAAACTAACCTTCGGTAAGGATCCTTTGAAAATGCATGAAACGTCAAGCGATGCAACATTTGTCAGAGAATTTAAATCGTAGTTATAGGCTGCGCTTCTGCCTTTTTAATAGCAATGTGGCCCTTGGGCCTCGCTTTCATGCTTACGTTGTAAGTGTGTTTCTATTTACTATGATATCACTGACTTGCATGTACTTCTGTATGCAGAAATTCTATATCTTTGAATAAATTCAGTCAAATCTATGCAAACAGCAAAACCATGTACAGTAAATAAGGCCAAGAAATAAAAACCTGATGATTAGACCACTCCTTCTGAAAACACTCACAGTGTGCTAATCTTCACAGATCCTAAGTTAAAATTTAAATAGATGACAAACAAAAGAGAAAGTCATAAATAAAACAATCAATCATGCCTTTTCGTGACTCAATCTTTTTGTCAGCTTTTCATCTCCCGGGGCTGTCTCTTGAAAATCTCTATAACATTTTAAGCCCAGAGCTACATTTTAAAATCAGTTGAAATTTGTTTTTACATTATAGATGATTATAAGCCGTTTTAATGGCAATTACAGTTAATCCAATTTTTGTGATGCACTTTTTGGTGAAATTAAAGGTCCAGTAGTGACCATTACACTCCCTGTGCCTTGGTTATTGTTATTTCTTTCACAGGAGCAAGACTTCTATTGTTTTTGCCACTATGTTTGTATACTGAGTGATACACCAATACAATACATACAATAGCCCATTTCACAGTCTATACACAAAAAGAACTTTGGCTGTGTTCAAGAATAGTGCCAAAAATCTGCAAAAGAATAAAATCATATGCAACTTAATTCAGTTAAGTTCAAAGCCACAACACATAAGCATAAGTGGGTTGCTTATCTCTGAGCGGTACTGTGCATCTTAGAATAGATAATTACTATTTTGTAGGTTCATATATACATACACACTATATTAACTCATCCTTGATAAAGCTTTTCAGAGTTAAATAAGCGTTAATGAAAGAAAGTACATGTAAACAAGCTGTTACCATTGATTTTATTGGCTGTGTTTTCACGAGCGATTTTTCAAGTCGCTTAGTGAGTGACAACTGGAAATCTCGTGAAAACAATATTGCTGTTCCAACTCGCTTAAAGTTAAGCGAGTAAGCTTAATTGAATTAAACTCTTGTTAAATTTAAGCCACCAAACCAGGTAGCTTAAGCGAGTCGGCAATTAATTTTAGCCAATGAGAAGCAACTTGTGGTTATTTATCCGACAAGGCTGTCAAATCAAAAATAAAATATGCGTTCTATTTTCATGCCTCCAGCGACACTTATTCAGTGGCCACGGCAAAAGCAACATGAAATACGAAAATGCTCTCGCCAAATATTGTTTGTGTACTGGTTCAAAACCATATGTTCGAACCAGAATTGTGGCCTTTCCAGAACCCACGCAACTTTCCTTCTCCAACGTATCTTCTGTACATGTAAATGAAAAAAATAAGCCTCCACTCTTCTTCTGTTTCTAATTGAAAGCAATACATGTAGCAGCCTTTGCTGAAATCGACTCCTTCATTGGATGACCACTAAGTGCATGAACACAGCAATGAGAATGAGAAGGACGTGCATGCAAGCTTCCTCTGCATTTCCCGCCATTATTCATTTTTTTAATTTGCCGCCGTGCTCTCCTCAAATTACTAGGGTGAAATATAATCTTGCTCATGAAAACACCTATCATTTTTTAAATGCATAACGGAGAGTGTTTTCTTAACACCTTCATGAATGTTAAGCAAAACAACTGCCTCGTGAAAACACAGCCATTAATACACAACATTAATTTTTAATAAAAATCTCTAAGCAGTTGACAATAGACATCTGTCACTCTTATCTTACATGGGAGGAGAAAGGAAACCAACTTCATTTTTCACTCTCATCAATTTCTTTTCGGGCCTCAAAAACTATATGACAGGTATTGCCCTCATTGCTTTGCAATTGGAGCGACATCGGTTTTTCCCTTGAAATTTAACTTGGAATTCACTTGTCAGGCAGTGAATGTTTCTTTGATTCAAGAAAGGTGTTGGGTTACAAGTTTTGGTTTTAAAATAAGAAAGCTCTGCTTTTGACAGCATTCTTTGTTTGTTTCTAAAGTACATGTACAACTGTAACTGGGGGACCGTTTCAATGGAAATTACTTTCAATTAGCTCAGTACAGCATGCTTGTTCTCATTAACTTCATTGTTTGATTTAGACAACTTGCTGCTTTTTCTAAACATGAAATATTGGTTAGCTGATAAGAATCCTCGCTGATAAGAATGCGAGTTTTCTTTAACATAATTATGCGATTCTTATTATACAACTGTAGTTCAATAACACATGACACTGAACTCAAAAGTATTTGTTTCTGATATTTCATTCACAAGGCCAAACAAGCTTCAACTTTTAACACAAACTACATACAGTACATTGTATATGCATATGCCTACATGTAGGCATAAATAAAATCAGTAAAATTGCTTTGCCTTTTAGTAACATTTATCTATTTAAGGGTAATATCCCAGTTATATAGTAGGGGATTAAATTTCGAGTTCCATTGCGTGTAAAGGAACAGTTACCTTTTAAACTTACAGTGTATTATAATTCAAAAGAGGTGGAGTTGAGAAAAGGAAGCTCAGGACAGACTGCAAAGTACATGTTTCGAGGGGACAGTTCCTTTTTTCTTATGACATGACAACTTTAGTTTATAAAAGCTTTTTGTAGCAATAATACAAATGCATGTATTGTTACTTACCACCCATCTTCGGCGAACTGTGTCTACATGTATGTTTTGGGGAGCTGTCGCTGAATATTCTTCGACGGCCAACAGCAACAAGCCGCGAGTCCACAACTCATTTGAGTGCTTTTTGATTCCCATCACATGCCACAAGTGATCCGTTTCATCCCGTTACACATGCAATCCATTTTCTGAAACGTTTCTTTGCTTGCAAGCTTTCCAAATTCGTGGATGAACATTTGATCGCTGTGAGTGACAACACGTGTTTTTGCTGTAGTGGTCTTCGCTTTTCTTTAAAACTCTTGAAAATTAAGTGGCAGTCCCGCTAAAAGCGGTCCGCTCGATTTCGCGACCAAAAATAGTTTCCCTTTATTTTTTGCTGGTGAAAAGGCTTTGGTACACATGTATGAAATACACAATTCTTTTTTTCAAATTCTTTATTTTCGCCCTACTACAAGCAAAAAAACGAATTCAGGCCGTCTCGGCCTTTTCGACGGTGATCGGAAGACTAAATTTGATGATTTTTTAGAGGCGCTCTACGTAGAAACAAATGTAGTTGAAGACATTTTGTTTAGGTCATGTTTCTAAGCTAATCTTGAGTACTTCACAGGCAAAGTGTAAAAAAATTCAATAAAATGTTAAGCAAGCTGAGGCAACTTAAACACAACCCACTCTGAAGCCTATATTCAGACACTGAAAATGGGGCAAGAACGAGGGAAAATTTCTCAAACGTTGCGGCCTAAACTTGGTTTCAAAACCACGTCACAGTAAAGTTCTTACCTTCTTTTATCGAGTTGTAAGCTCAAACGTGTGGGTATCTCCCGGGATCGCAAGCGAGAAGAGATTATAATCAGCCATTGACAACGTGTTTACATAATTATCGGTCGTGCCAAAGGTCACTTGCATTACTCTTCGGCTCTTCCAAAATGTTTCTATTGAGGCTTGAATTCGATTGTAGTTCTCAAAGATAAATGTCGACAACTTCTTTAATACTTCTGCGTCAGAATTAGATCGAGAACAGATGTAAAAGTTGCAATAAGTTGAATAATCTTCATGGCGGCGACACCGGGCTCGATCGACAACGCAAACAACGAAGCTTTTAGCATGTTTCGGAGAAATCTTCATCAAAATCAGTATTTGATCCAAATTCTCTGCTCCACTAACGAGTATTAAAGGTTTTCAACGTCCCTACAATAAAAAGAAAGTCACAGTTTATTCTTATCCACGATTTTATACTGTTGAAATTCACCCGTGGTAGAAACTAAACTTGAGCATGGTATGCAAATACTGTAGATATAATTTGAAAAAAAAATCGACGACAACCAGAAATTTCACTGCGATACATGAACTACTCACCGGTGAGAGGTTGAAATATATGAATAACTTGAGTTTCAGATTCGTTCTTAAGGGTTTCTTGCCAAGCGACCGCAGAAAGTTTTCTGAAAGTAGATCCGTTACATCGCGCGGCCAACTACCTTTGTCACGCGACCTTGATAACATTGTGTGACAAGTTATGACACAAGCCACGTGCTCGAAGACCTTGTAACGAATCTACACATTTTCAAGCGAAAAAACGTTTTGCTGTCGCTTGGCAAGTAGCCCTTAAAAACGAATCTTAAACTCAAGTTATTCATATATTTCAACCTCTCACCGGTGAGTATTTCACGTATCGCAGTGAAACTTCTGGTTGTCGTTAATTTTTTCAAATTATATGATATTTGCATGCCACGGTCAAGTTATGTTTCCTCCACGGGTGAATTTCAACAGTATAAAATCGTGGATCAGAATAAACTTTGACTTTCTTTTTATTGTAGGGACGTGGAAAACCTTTAATACTCGTTACTGGAGCAGAGAATTTGGATCAAGTACTGATTTTAATGAAGATTTCTCCGAAACATGCTAAAAGGCCTCGTTGTTTGCTTTGTCGAGCCCGGACCGTGTCGCCGCCATGAAGATTATTCAACTTATTGCAACTTTCACATCTGTTCTCGATCTAATTCTGACGCAGAAGTATTAAAGAAGTTGTCGACATTTATCTTTGAGAACTACAATCGAATTCAAGCCTCAATAGAAACATTTTGGAAGAGCCGAAGAGTAATGCAAGTGACCTTTGGCACGACCGATAATTATGTAAACACGTTGTCAATGGCTGATTATAATCTCTTCTCGCTTGCGATCCCGGGAGATACCCACACGTTTGAGCTTATAACTCGATAAAAGAAGGTAAGAACTTTACTGTGACGTGGTTTTGAAACCAAGTTTAGGCCGCAACGTTTGAGAAATTTTCCCTCGTTCTTGCCCCATTTTCAGTGTCTGAATATAGGCTTCAGAGTGGGTTGTGTTTAAGTTGCCTCAGCTTGCTTAACATTTTATTGAAATTTTTTACACTTTGCCTGCGAACTACTCAAGTTTAGCTTAGAAACATGACCTAAACAAAATGTCTTCAACTGCATTTGTTTCTACGTAGAGCGCCTCTCAAAAACCATCAATTTTAGTCTTCCGATCAACGGCGAAAAGGCCGCGGGGGCCTAAATTCGTTTTTTGCCTGTAACAGGGCGAAAATAAAGAATTTGAAAAAGAGAATTGTGTATTTCATACATGTGTACCAAAGCCTTTTCACCAGCAAAAAATAAAGAGAAACTATTTTTGGTCGCGAAATCGAGCGGACCGCTTTTAGCGGGACTGCCACTTAATCACTTTCCTTACATGAAAAAGTTTCCTCTGGCTTCTAACACTCCAAAAGTGTCAAAATACATTGCATTTATTTTCCGAAGCGACCATAAGTTCTTCGAGATGACCGTTACATGTACATACTTTTCAAGAGCTCGCCATGTTGGTTGTTGAGCAAGCTAGTTTCCAGGGAAGCCGTGAGTTCGGCACATGCGTATTGTGCGTTGTAACGTCACATGGGGCTTTTGAGCCAATGGGAAAGTGTGCGAATTTCAGTTTGACTTTCTCGCCGGCGGGGTGCAATTTACGTTGAAACGTTTCTACCTTTTTTCCGTCTGAAGTACTTTTCCAGTCAAGTTCAAAGACGTTGCATGAGGAAAAGGTAAGCATTTATAGAAAGCTAAGACCTATTGTTTGGTTCGTTTCATAATCTTTGTTTAGGCGGTTTATAGCAACCTCGTAAGAAGTAAGCTTACATGTAGCTACATGTTAGTGTTTACACGAAGCACAGCCATGAGGTTTGTTTGCTTGTACATGTATATTAATTTCATTTTCGTTATGTAGTTTTGTCGATTTGCAGACATAGAGCTTAAAAGTTTAATATCTGAAGTTAGAAGTTGCGTGCCATTCCATGGGATTCTGGCAGGCTTCCTGAGAGGAAGAGGGCACCAGTCAATTCATAATTCATAAATTACGTACTATAAACATCTTGTTCTTTCTTTGCTTATAGTTTTTGATTGGACCTTACGATCTTTTCCGGTTATTCAGCAAAGTTTTCGGTTGTATCAAGCTTTCAAGTGATAGGGTGTGATTGTAGCCTTATATAGCGTTCTTGCAACAGCTGAGGCAAATACCCAAGCATAACAATTGGAAGCTTAAATTCAGTATTCGACTGTGCAGTAATTTCTGTCCAGCCGATTTTATGGAAAATTGCTCACAGTAAAGCTTAAAGTCTTGGAACTTATTGAGCTTAATTAGAAAAAAAAATCTGTCGTCGTTTTATGAAAATATTCGCATTTCCTTCAAAAACGGGGTTTTCAAAAAACGCTTGTAACTTTTAATCTCATATCTTATATGCACTAAAATTTAAAGTCTGTATAATTTGAGGACTCCTTTATCACCCTACCAAAACTGACAAAAATCGGTTAACGTTTACATATCGAACATTCGATTTATAAAAGGGCGCCTCCGCGTCATTAAATAGCCGCGGGCCACCTTAAGGGCCTGTTTATATGGAGAAAAGTTGTCCCGGGTAGGAGGGTCATCCGCCCACCCGGGACAACTTTGCCGAGCGTGTGACAAAAAAGTTGTCACACCTGACTGAGCCAAAAGCTGTCTGTTCCAGTAAAAATACATGTACTCTTTCTAAACAATCGATGATGGGCTCAATCATGCTAGATGTCCAAGAGCACTTTTTAACTTTACCAGACTTTGAATTTTGCCACCATTTTGTTTATTGATGATAAACTAGCCAGTGCATGCCCAGATTATCTATATACATGTAGTTGACCAAGTTGGCCTGGTTAGCCAAGCCAAACCTTTTATAAGAGAAAAAGTTGGCTTGGCCAGCAGGGTCCCCTGCCATCGAAAGAGGGTGACCTGGCTAGCCGAGCCAACTTTGATAAACAGTTCGCTGCATTTGGTAAGAGGAAGTATGAAAACTTTAGTCTAAGCTCGCCCAGGGTGCATGTACATGTAGCTCAGCCTACGCAGGACAACCTTTCTCCATGTAAACAGGCCCTAAAAGGAGCCATTCTTATTTGAAATAAGTGGACGGGTATTCTTTAGTTTACATGTAGCCTTGTTTACCAGCCTTTCAATTATAATAATTATTGTCTTTGTATGGGAGAAGTTGTTTTAGTGATGATTTGCATCATCTTGAACTATAGCAAAAATTTATGGCCCATGGCAATGCGAGTTTTATTTTTAGTTACATGTATGTACGGTGTATTAAATACTGATAATTATGAAGTTAGGACCAGTATGGTCCATTAATCAGAGTGGGATATGACAATTTTTGTGGCAGCTTTGATGGATGGCAAAACAGTGCCATCCTTACTAATAAATCAAACAGACTATCAATTTCAATTTAATTAATTATTCAATATAATCATTTAATTAGAATTTCTACATTTTACATTATTTAATCAGTCAGTGATATTAAGATGTACAGGTACAGTTTCTGCATAATTGAGTCAGTCGGTGCAATTAACCAATATATTTAAACTGAATTTATTCAAAGATGCAGGATTTCTGCATACATGAGTTAGTTGGTGCAATTTACCTAGATTTTAACTGAATTTGTTCATGTATGCAGAATTTCTGCATACACAAGGCAGTTGGTGGGAGTAACAGATTTTGACTGAATGTATTCATAGATGCAGAATTTCTGCGTGCATGAGTTAGTCGGTGCAATTTACATAGATTTTGACTGAATAATTATTTATTCATGTATGCAGAATTTCTGCATACTAAAGTCAGTCGGTGGTATTAACAAAGATTTTGACTGAATGTATTCACTGATGCAGAATTTCTGCATACATGAGTTAGTCGGTGCAATTTACATACCGGGTAGATTTTGACTGAATTTATTCATGTGTGCAGAATTTCTGCGTACTTAAGTCAGTTTGTAATATTAACATAGATTTTGACTGAATTTATTCATAGATGCAGAATTTCTGCGCACATTAGTTAGTCGGTGCAATTTACATAGATTTTGACTGAATTTATTCATAGATGCAGAATTTCTGCGCACATTAGTTAGTCGATGCAATTTACATAGATTTTGACTGAATTTATTCATAGATGCAGAATTTCTGCGTGCATAAGTCAGTCCGTGTTGTAAACATGTATTTTTACTGAATTTATTTAAAGATGCAGAATTTCTGCATACATGAGTTAGTCAGGGCAATTGACATGTATTTTAACTGAATTTATTAGACGATGCCTTCATCGGTTTTTCTTGTGGTACAAAGTGATTAAAATATATTGCAGACCCATCGTAGTCGATAACACTGAGCGTTTAACTGATGTGGTTAAATTCAAGCATTTTGTACCAAATCAATGGGCTTGTTGTTGAGAATACTTGGTTTTACACTGACCCTCATTCAGGCTCCGAGAGATTTCAATGAAATTAGCGGAAAAAATCAATTTTGGAAAAACACATTTTAGTTTGGAACACGTTAAATGGTATGTTAAATTATTTCTCAAGATACAAATCATCAGAACTTTCTCTTACGAAATCATAAATTCGGAAAACAAATAGGCTCGAGAGCTAAATAAACATGTTTGAAACTAACTGATTTGGTATGCTCATTTCCTCTCAAAAATCGCTTTGTAAAACAATTATAGTATATACAAAGAAAAACTACGGTAAGAATGGGTTGACAAAGTCGGTGAAAGTTTTAAAGTGTTGGCTGTTTTATAAAATACAGCGAACTGAATATTTAACTTCAAGAACACCGCGCCACCGTTCATATTTCAAAATCTACACAACAAGTTTTATTCCAACCGATTGGGGAAGAAAAACCCTAAGCTCAAGTCAGACACGAAATATTGTATATTTGATCGATAAATTATAAGCGAAAAGGAAAGTAAAAACACTTTTGTTTTCAAAATAAAACAGAAAAACACATGGCATTGCGTACTGAATCATGAGATTTTGCTTCGCTTCTTCCGTACGCTTCAATCTCTTTGTTAAGTTAAAAACAATTCATATTTCGTTACTAACATAAAAACCTGACTTAAACAATCTTTCTAATTTGAAACTACATTTGAATAAGTAAAATACATTACCATATTGCACATGAAATTCTTTAAAGAACCATTTTAGTGGTGATTTGGTAGAGATGAAAGAAGGTTAAAAAAAAACTGAGTTGTCCATATTTCGCGGTGTTGAGCTTTTCGTCGTTCCTTACTCCGTCTTTATCTTCTTAGAACTACTAGAATATTCGATACTTTTTCCTCTTCAGTTTTGAACCTCAAAATGTGATTTGGTAGCGACGAAAATAGCCGTGAAAGTAAGGTGTCCATATTTTGCGAAGCGCTTGTGGTTTCCTCGAAGTTTTCTTGCCGATTTGAAAACCTCCTTCCATATAAGGGCAAAAAATCAAACCGTGATTCTGATTGGTCGGTTGGGACTTCTAATAATCCTCAGCATAGTTCTGAACATATAGGGGGAAGTTCCACGCTTCTACGTGATAAGCTTCTGGTTATGATTATAACCACCCTTAAACAGTAAGACAGGCGATATTTTTGGTGACGTTTCCTTCTTCTGATGTCTCTTTTCAGGTCCGTGGAGGTTTGAAGAAGCTGAGGGCAAAGCATAACGTGGTACCAAAGATAAACAGGTCGCCGGCGGCTACTTTGAACATGAACGGGCTCCAAACTCCAGGTAAGTTTGAAGCTAATTTGTTTTTAGTATATTCAAAGCCAGTTATTTTTTTTTTTCGTTCGCTCCAACTCGTGATGGTATGTGCCGTGCGGTTAAAGGAAGCAAAACAAACAAAGGAACTGCATGCATTATAATAAGATATCATATGACTTCCCTTGCGCTGTTCCCAATTCCCGCGGAAGTCACAAATAGATTAAGCAAACTTTGAATTTGGCCATTGTGCAGTTTATTTTTTTGTTAAAATCAAAACAATAATTCCCTTCAGTGTCGGTAAGTATTGTCAGATATTTGCATCAGCCACCTCCTCTGGGAGGTCAAATTTGTGAAAAAAAAAAAAAAGAGAAAACAAAATGACTTTTTCGAGGCTGGCTACAGGTTGGATAAGAAAAACTAATATATTCTCACCGGTGCAGGTGGCGACTATTAAATATATATTGAAAGTGCCCGGCCGTACGCTCTTTTGTCAGTGTATTAAATAGTTCCTCGAAACCTAACTTCTGTTTTTTACTTAACACAGCCGAAAAACATCTCGAGAGTGCAACAGTGGACTTGCCTCTACAGACAGATGACGGCCCTTACGATACCAAGCTGTGACGATGTTATCAAGGACCCATCAAGGGACGCTTAAATCGCTTTCGCTGAATAATGTTGTTCTGCATATTCAGATCAACTCTAAATCAGCTATAGATTTTATTGTAGCATAAACGAACACTAACCTCAATGTGGCACGGAAAAATGGACCGATATCTGTCCGCGGACATTATCTGTTGCATGGAGTGAACAGTGCTAATACATCAATAGAGTAACTCATTAAGTATTTACAATGTAAAAAATACTATCAATAAAAAGAAATGTACAAATTAACGAACTAATTATACAAGCTAATGGTAGTATAGCAATGGGTAAAATATGAGAAAAAGATATAATAAAACAAACTAACAATATAACAACTCAGCTACAAAAAATAAACTAATTCATTATTTAAAACTATTGACGATATGAAATAGGTTTGTTAAGAAATGCCTCAATAAGCGATGTCCACAGTTTTTTTAATGTACATTTTACATGTATCTGTAACAGAGACGTAGTAAGTAGATTACCAAGACAGAGCCACTATCTCAGGCTGCCATCCGTTTTGGTTCGAATGTACCAAGAAAGCCTTTTACTATCATGGATCATTACTGTTTACTGCCTGGAATTGAGTTCCTTTAAATACATTTTTGGTCACTCTTTATAAATAGAATTTTGTTTTTTTCAGGAATCTAGTATATTCTATGTATTCTGTTATTCCTAATTCAGAAACTAGATTAGTCCCAAGATATAGATGGAGTAACCTTCCTGATTATCTTCGTTTCCAACCCCGGGCGCATCCTTCTAGCAATAGTTAGATAGATAGTTGAAACTGTTTTGCGGTTCTTAACGATATTACGATAGAGTGTTTCTTACTCAGAGAACACAGAAAGTCGGCCCTAGAAGGCATTGCATCTGATCAGTGCTATTGAACCTCAGGAGCTCCACAAGGCACAGTACTTGGACCACTACTTTTTCTGTCGTATGTTAATGATTTTCCTACATGTCATCAACAACAAGATTATTTGCTGACGATTGACGATTGACTACTGACTACTGTATCGTACTATAATTTGTCCAACTGACAGCCAAATTCTCCAGAAAGATTTAGATGCCCTATCGTAATGGATAAAGATTGACAAATGTCATTTAATGTGGAGATATGTCATACAATCTGCTTCTCCAGACACTTAAGAAAGTCATCGCTCCATTCACATCAAGGGTTCACCACGATTCATATTAAGGTATTATACTATTTGAAGACTTGAAATAGAAAAGTCGTGTTGCACAAATTTCTCCAAGTGCTAAACAGACCTTGGTGTTATTAGGAGTAATTTTAGCATTCTTCTATAGAATGTAAATCCAAACTTTATTGTAGTCTGCCGGTGAGGCCTAAATTAGAATACGCAAATTCTGCATGGTATCCCTACCTTCGGAAATGACAAATACCAGTTAGACATGGTACAGCGCTCTGCTGCTAGGTGCTGCTTTAATAACTACTCAAGACAACCCCATGTTGTAAATAACACGCTAGAGAAACTGGGGTGGCCATCCCTTGAAAGTAGACGAAAGCTCCCTCGACTAATTATGTTCCATCATGTGTTAATAGAAATGTTGACATCGAGAGAGATCTGTATTTAATTCCTATTTCTCATGCCTTGAGGAATGATAACTCAATGTTATTTTTAAGACCACATTATAACTGCAACCAGCATGCAAAGAGTTTCATTCCACGGTCCATTAATCAATGGAACAAGCTCCCAGGCAATATTGTAAATATTCAGAACATCAACAAAGTTAAAACTGCTGTGCGCAATCATTTTATTGAGCTGGGTCAGTGGTTTTAATTTTACTTAAGTTTAATAATTATTGTACTATAGATTTTTATTGTAATACTGTAATTTTGTTTGCTTCTTCTTCTTGTGACTTATAGATTTTGTTCATTTATTTATTTGTTATTTATATTGATGTGATGTGGCAATGCTAATTTATCAGTCATTAAATTATACTAGAAGTAGAAATTTAATCAATTGATCTCATTTTTATCTTGTGAAAGCGCGAAGCGTTGAACGAGATATAGTATACGGGGACAAATATGCAAATTTTTACTCTCTAGTTCCATCGGCTGTAAACTCTTTTGCAATTCCCCAGTGTATTACGTCATCCAGTACAAAATATCAGCAAGACCACAGCGACTAACCGTTGAGTGGTGCCGCATCTCCCAATTGTAGACCTGGATCAGTACAATAATTACTTGTAGAAAATCAGAAAACGGCAAACTGATCCTTACGGCAAGGCGATGAAGGAGTAAACAAAAGAATAAAACAAAATATATATATTAAAACAAATTTGCCCAAAAAAGGACAAAAAAGGGCAAATTTGTTTTAATATATATATTTTGTTTTATTCTTTTGTTTACTCCTTCATCGCCTTGCCGTAAGGATCAGTTTGCCGTTTTCTGATTTATATATATATATATATATATATATATATATATATATATATATATATATATATATATATATATATATATATATATATATATAATATAGACTTGTGAATGGCCTCGCAAACAATGCTCACCTGAAATCTTTAATTGGAGGATCACTTGAGCGATCGTGGTGACTTGAAATTTGTCGTATAAACTTGATTTGTAAAGGTCAAGAAACCAACTCCAATTTAAATTAACGTTTCAATTAGCTCGACGTTTCGGCCGTCTCGGCCTTCCTCAGGAGCGTTATGATGATTTTACAGGTAATTCAACATAAAAGCTTCATGTAACGGAAAATAACGACTAACGTCTGTGTGACGAAACGGTAAAACATAATTCTATTGGCCAAAACAAGGTTTTGCAACATTTAAACTAACTATTAACTATGTGTCACCGGAAAAAGCGAGTGACTTATGTGACAAAACGGTAAAAGAAAATTCTAGAACTAATCCGCGCTTATTAAGTTAAATTGTTTATCGCAGGTTTTAATCTTCTTATCCAGTAGCCCTCTCTTGCTCGTCGCATCTCCACGGCTTGACTTCTCACTTTCTCGAGTACAGTCAATTTAAAATGCTGCAATCCACAGGTCCTAAATGGCGAACTGTTGGTATGTTCTTTTGACCTATTGAGATATCTGAGCGATGTTGATTTGCCCGTATTCTAATGCAGTTGCAGGTTCACCTACATATTGATCTTTACATTTCATACAAGTTATTAGATAAACAACGTTTGTTGCTTGGCAGGTTGTATGTCCGCGTAGTGGGATTACTTCGCCGGTTTTTGCGCTGTTGATCTTTTGTGTAAATTGACCATATTCTCGGCAGCAGGCACATCTTGAGTCTGTTTTGCACGGCCAGAACCCTGGTTGTGTATTGAAATCGGCGGGGCGATGCTTGTGTTTATGGGTGTAGTGGATTTTGAGATTTCTGTTGTTTTGAAAGGAGCGACCACAGATTTTGCATATGGTTTCAGAGGAGCTATTTCTTGGAGGTTGAGAAGAAAGATTAAGAGCAGATCCGTGCAAGAATCAAACAAAATCGCAAATCTTCGGCAAAGGTGAAAAAAATCAAATTAGCTCCTCTTTTGCATATACATAGTCTATAGTAAGTACATGAATGCCATGTAGTTTTTTTCCTTGAAATATCTATTTGTTTCCGAGAAAAACGAAGAAAGTCGTTATCATCTCAGGGCACAATTTGGCAATCCCAAACACATGCAAACAGGGTTGAAATAAGTCATGATTCACTCGACTCGCGTATCAAAACTACTGCGCTAGGAAAAGCTGTCATAGTTCCAATTTGTTGTATAACTTGTCATAGTCTAAACACCATGATTTCATAAAAATTGAATTAATCTAAGTATTCAAGGGAAGCAAAAAGCTTATGGCTCTCCCGTGCTCCGTAAAACGGTAGGCGAAAAACAACAATGATTTTGAGCATGTGCCTTTGTTCAGAATTTCGTAATATTACGAATGACAATACTAGAATTGACGATCTTTCAAAATATGTAAAGTTTGGTCTGGGGAAATGAATTTGAGATTTTTAAGAATTTGTTGAAAATCGTGAACGAAAGACATAAAATCACGCCACCTTGTGTATGCGTGACCAACAACAAAAACACTTAGAACGTTTTTCCTTGAGAAATCTTGGCAATTAAACTCTGACGCCAAAAAACAATGGAAATATACAAACCTTCACTTGGATATGACATTCTTGAATGTCCAAAATGTTTCGTTTTGCCGTCTGTTCACTTTCATTCGTGAAGTTGATCACGAACAGTGAAGATCAGTGAAGCCCGTAGCCACGATCAAAACCGCTTTACTTTTCGCTGAATTCTTCGTAGCTCACTTTGCACTTTCGTACTCTTTATGCTGTTGATACATTTTTTTCTGGTGGAAACTGTAAAAGGGCTCATAATAAAGCGAACTAGTTCAAGCATGTGTTCCCAGTTTTCCACCTTGCATAACCGTGAACCAATTTGAGACCATATGCAAATTACGTCTGAAATTTGCATATCAGGCTGAGCAAGCGTTCGTGACAGTCACGGTTGGTGCACAGGGTGGATATTAAGGTATTCTCAGTGGCCAAAATTCCATATTTTTTTTAAGTTTGATGAGTGTTGTTCGGAAGTCTTCAATTAATATAGTTCAAAACAGGAAAGAGATCTCGTGGGTTTTAAAATACAGTATTGACAGAAAACCAATATTTATTACATGGGTGGGATTGGGTTGGGGTGGATCTTGTCGGCCTGGATTTCACATGTTAAGCGACACAAATAATCTTTCAAACGAGAACGCAGGTACAAAGATTGAGAAATTTTGATCCATTTACTTGTCATTGTTTTTATTTTTAGAGTTTTATAAAGTCTTTTACTTCCGCTTCTGGCATCTGATTGGACTGCTATGGTAAAACAACAACAAAGACAGGCCAGCCCTAGTTTCATTTCTAGAGTGTGACAATTGACAATGCTTTAGTTGTGAGAGGAACATTCCTCCTTCATTGTCCCGCTTTTAATAAGAAATATTTCGGTTAATCTTCTCTTTAGCCGATACATACATGACTCGCGCTTTCCGCTCATTCCTTGCTCTGGTATTACCTTTTTCTGTTTTTTAAGGAGGAGGTCGGGCCAATAAGAAATCAATTCCTGCGAAAAATTGCAGACGAAAAAAAAAATAAACACAATAAAATTAAGTTAAAAACACATTAAAAACTAGCGGAAAAGAATCAATGCAAGGCACGTTTCATGCACAGAATTAAGAAATATAATTGATCAACTAATCAATTAATTAATGCCAATATAATGAAAAGAAAATAAACTGATGTGATATTTTTTTGGTGTTGTAGGAGAGCTATTAGGCATTTAACTCTAAAACACCCTTATGGACTACTGGTCCTAGAAAAAAAAAAAAAGGGGAAACCATGGAACAAAGAATCTTCCGCGTTCTGAATTCTTAGGGGTTTTTACAACAACAACAAACAACAACAGTTTTATTTGAAACCTTCCAATTACAACAGTACCTCCCATCTATCATACATACATAATTTCATTCCACTTTAAGCGAATGCTACGTCGCTTGTACAATATATGATAGTACAATACTCCCTCTGGTGTCGTATTCAGGGCCCATGCACCCCATTGGGAGAGATGGGTCAGAAAACATTTGGGAAAGTTCTGCTTTCTCTAGTTCAGGTACTGCGGTCGCACAGTGTTCAGAGCCTTAAGGCGGGAGTTAACCTAAACGCCACTTTTCCGCCACTTGACATGGCTTTAATGGAAATATCTCGTTCACGTTTCAAGCAATCCAAAACCTCTATGCTTAAAACATAAACCTATGTTATGGGGTGTTTTGTAAATTTTTGGGTGATTTTTGGGTATGTTTGGGAGCAAATAGTTTTTCTCAAAGGATTGGTAAAATTTAGAGAAATAAGAAATGTTGAAGATTTAGTGAAGTTTTAAAATTAGAATTTGTAGTTAATAATTAATAGACGGATACCAAGTTAGTCCACTAGCAACCTGGGGTGCTCTTACGTGGGTATCGACTGTCTGTTGGTGTTCCAAAACTCATTTTCTTTCTCCTATCCCTTCTTAAAACCTCTTAAAATTTCATTAAAATTCAGGTAGACTCCCGCCTTAAAGCATACCGCACTGTACATAGCGCGAGCATTAAGCCTTTCTAAAAAAATACATGAAACATATGGCAAAAAGACCCAATGAATACCTTATCCACCCATGTACCAACCGTGACTGTCACGAACGCTTGCTCAGCCTGATATGCAAATTTTAGACGTAATTTGCATGAAGTCTCAAAACGGTTCACGGTTACGCAAGGACGGGAAACTGGGAACACATGCTTGAACTAGTTCGCTTTATTGTCAGCCCTTTTACAGTTTCCGCCAGAAATCTGGTAAAAAAATTGTATCAACAGTATAAAGAGTACGAAAGCGCAAAGTGAGCTACGAAAATTCAGCGAAAAGTTTGTAAAAGCGTTTTTGATCGTGGCTACGGGCTTCACCGTTCATGATAAACTTCACGAATGAAATTGAACAGACGTCAAAACGAAACACTATGGACATTCAAGAATGTCATATCCAAGTTAAGAGGTTTGTATATTTTCATTGTTTTTTTGTTTTTTGGCGTCAGAGTTGCCAAGATTTCTCAAGCAAAAACGTTTTTGTTTTTGTTGTTGGTCACGCACACACAAGATGGCGTGATTTTACGTCTTTCGTTCGCGATTTTCAACAAATTCTTAAAAATCCCAAATTCATTTCCCCAAACTAAACTTTGCATATTTTGAAAGATCGTCAACTCTAGTATTGTCATTCATAATATTACGAAATTCTGAACAAAGGCACATGCTCAAAATCATCGCTGTTTTTCGCCTACCGTTTTACGAAGAACGGGAGAGCCATAAGCTTTTGACTTCATTTGAATACTTAGATTAAACTAATTTTTATGAAATCATGGTATTTAGACTGTGACAAGTTGTACAACAAATCGGAGCTATGACAGCTTTTTCTAGCGCAGTAGTTTTGATACGCGAGTCGAGTGAATCATGACTTATTTTAAGCCTGTTTGGTGTCGCCAAATCGAACCCCGGGCTGAAAACTAATGTTTTCGTTTTCCCAGAAACAAATAAGTTTTTCAAGAAAAAAACTACACAGCAATTGTATACTTACTAAAGGCTACCTGTATGCAAAAGAAGAGCGAATTTTAGTTTTTTAACTTTGCCGTATAATGTTTGATTTTTGCACGGATTTGCTCTTAATCGCTTGATTTTGTTCACTAGGACTGGGTGGTGCTAATCGTTTGCTTGTTAGTATCTGTGTGAGACTCCTCCCTTTTCGATAGGCAATCATTGTAGGCTCGCGAAAGACACTTTTGCACCTAGGCGATGTGTGAAGGATTAACTGATGTTGCTTGATAATCCTATGGAGTCTGGGTAGGGCTGGGTTATATGTGACAACGAGAGGTACCCTGTTGTTGCTGGGTTTGTCCGTGTCCGTGCGGAGTGTCTCTTCTCTTGAAAGTTTCCTGGCTCTCGTGATTGATTCCTTAATGAGCTTTGATCTGTAACCCCGATCAAGAAGAATAGTATGTAATTCTCTTGCTCTTTTTTCAAAAAACTCATTATTGGAGCAGATGCGGCGAAGTCTTAGGGCCAAGCTGTATGGAATTGCAGTTTTGGTGTGACGAGGATGGCAGCTCGTCCAACCAAACATTTCTAACACTCTACAAAAGCAACAATATGATACCACCAGGCCTTCAAATTAAGTTAACCCCGCAGGTCAGTGCCCTACAAAGTCACGTCCATGACATGTGGAATAATATAATCAACGAGACGTCAATGCGCCTAATGGACTTACTAATCCAATCTCAGAGAATTAATTGTGTTGAACTCTGGAAACAGATAGATACGAAACTGACCGCACTGTCGAAAAATCTAAGTTGTGAACAAATTCAGTCAGCTACATATTGGCTCAAAGCACAGGAGAAGATCATCCAAGATGATTTGACCGCTAAAAAACAACATAAATTTCAATATCATCTAGCCGCGTCTTAGAAATATATCCCAAACCAAATGATTCCTAACAAAGCCGCCAAAAACAAAACAATAACTGGTAACAAGACTCAGAAAATGCCCTTGAATGGAAACTCAGCAGCAAATTCAATGTGTATCGAACAAAATCTAGACTCTAGGAAACCAAGCACACAACATGACATGTCACGCCACAATCTTTCCAACATTCGTAACCACCGAAACAAGAACCACGCAGGTCAAGATGTGGGCAACAATAGATGCACGATAGAACACCGTAACTTACAATCAACCTCAATAGCAAATACATCCACCACTAACAGCAAGCACAGAGATAACTCTAGCGCTGACGCCTTTAATGCTACTACAATAGAAAGATCTAATGTGCCACCCAACCAGACCCCCAGACGGAAGCGTCACAGACGCTATCACCGAGGTAGACACAGCAAAAATACCAGACCCATGGGCAACAATAATCATAAAACAGTCATTAACCTGTCAGATCGTCAATTATCAGAACATGAGATTAGCATCCTCAGCAAAGGGTTAAAGTTCGTGCCAACTCCAACAAGTGTAAATAGAACTGAACTTGTAGCTGATATTAAAAACTGGAGCCGTCGCATGCGTCTTAAAGAATATTTTTGGAACGAAATTGATACGCAAGTGGAGCAACCGAACAATTACAAGAAACCTTCAACATGGACACCCGCTATCGGCAGGGACAAAGCCTTAGATTGCTACATAAGCGCTATGGAGAGGGACATTTTAGAAGGTACTACAGATGAAATGAAACTACGTTCTAACATCACGAAAAATGAAAGTAATGCAATCAAGGCGCTTAAACGCGACAAAAGTATTGTCATTTTCCAGGCTGATAAGGGAGCGGCAGTTGTGGTTCAAAATCGAAAGGATTATCTCAGTGAGGCCTACAAACAACTGAACGGCAAGGACGAGAATGATGAAGAAGTTTACCATCGCATCTCTAACGATCCTACAAGCGATTTCGTATTCCGAGTCAAAGAGGCCATAAAAGATGCCCTGGTTAAAGATGTGATTGATAGTGATACAGCTAACTACCTAGTAGTCGAAAACGCACGACCAGGCAACATCTACTTTGTTCCGAAAATCCACAAGCAACAACGTCCTCCACCTGCACGCCCTATCTGCAACACCATAAACTCAGCAACCACCAATATCTCTAAATGGGTTGATGACCAGCTTCAACCTTTGGTCCAGAAATTACCATCCTATCTGAAAGATGACAATGACTTTCTTCGTAAACTTGTGGAAATTAACAACAACCAGACTCTCCCTGCTGAAACACTGTTGGTTACCTGGGATGTTAAATCATTATACACCAACATTCCACACGATGGTGGGATGAAAGCATGTGAACACTTTATGCGCCTTAACAATTTTGACGAGAACAAAACACTGACAGTTTTAAAATTCACCAAGTTAGTTCTAACATGTAACAATCTAACCTTCCAAGGACAACATTATGTTCAACAGACAGGTACAGCGATGGGCACAAAAATGGCGCCCACATACGCTAACCTTTTTATGGGTTTTTTAGAAGAACAACTTCTGGAACAAACCACCCTTAAACCCTTAGTATGGTTCAGGTATATCGATGATATATTTTTTCTTTGGACCTTCGGTCAAGTCAAACTTAATCAGTTCTATGAATATTGCAACAACTTTGATCCTCATATAAAATTTGAACAGACAGTATCGTCCAGCACTATTTCTTTTCTTGATGTACAGGTTATTTTGAACAATGGCAAAATCGATACTGACCTCTATACCAAACCCACAGACACTCACCAATACCTTAATTGGACGAGCTGCCATCCTCGTCACACCAAAACTGCAATTCCATACAGCTTGGCCCTAAGACTTCGCCGCATCTGCTCCAACAATGAGTTTTTTGAAAAAAGAGCAAGAGAATTACATACTATTCTTCTTGATCGGGGTTACAGATCAAAGCTCATTAAGGAATCAATCACGAGAGCCAGGAAACTTTCAAGAGAAGAGACACTCCGCACGGACACGGACAAACCCAGCAACAACAGGGTACCTCTCGTTGTCACATATAACCCAGCCCTACCCAGACTCCATAGGATTATCAAGCAACATCAGTTAATCCTTCACACATCGCCTAGGTGCAAAAGTGTCTTTCGCGAGCCTACAATGATTGCCTATCGAAAAGGGAGGAGTCTCACACAGATACTAACAAGCAAACGATTAGCACCACCCAGTCCTAGTGAACAAAATCAAGCGATTAATCTTTCTTCTCAACCTCCAAGAAATAGCTCCTCTGAAACCATATGCAAAATCTGTGGTCGCTCCTTTCAAAACAACAGAAATCTCAAAATCCACTTCACCCATAAACACAAGCATCGCCCCGCCGATTTCAATACACAACCAGGGTTCTGGCCGTGCAAAACAGACTCAAGATGTGCCTGCTGCCGAGAATATGGTCAATTTACACAAAAGATCAACAGCGCAAAACCCGGCGAAGTAATCCCACTACGCGGACATACAACCTGCCAAGCAACAAACGTTGTTTATCTAATAACTTGTATGAAATGTAAAGATCAATATGTAGGTGAAACATGCAACTGCATTAGAATACGGGCAAATCAACATCGCTCAGATATCTCAATAGGTCAAAAGAACATACCAACAGTTCGCCATTTTAGGACCTGTGGATTGCAGCATTTTAAACTGACTGTACTCGAGAAAGTGAGAAGTCAAGCCGTGGAGATGCGACGAGCAAGAGAGGGCTACTGGATAAGAAGATTAAAACCTGCGATAAACAATTTAACTTAATAAGCGCGGATTAGTTCTAGAATTTTCTTTTACCGTTTTGTCACATAAGTCACTCGCTTTTTCCGGTGACACATAGTTAATAGTTAGTTTAAATGTTGCAAAACCTTGTTTTGGCCAATAGAATTATGTTTTACCGTTTCGTCACACAGACGTTAGTCGTTATTTTCCGTTACATGAAGCTTTTATGTTGAATTACCTGTAAAATCATCATAACGCTCCTGAGGAAGGCCGAGACGGCCGAAACGTCGAGCTAATTAAAACGTTAATTTAAATTGGAGTTGGTTTCTTGACCTTTACAAATCAAGTTTATATATATATATATATATATATATATATATAACCAAATATTGAATAGAAATCCTCATCGGCTATTAGAGTGCTCAATAGTTAGACTAGAGCAATAAATAAGTAGAAACGTAGAGCTGGATTATTTGGTCCAAGTCATTTAATTGCTACTCAGAGTTTCATGCTCCTCACGAAGCAATCATCAGGCAACTGCCAAAAAATAACGGTTACAATCAGAAATATTCAAAAAAACAGACAATGCATGCTAGTTATGGCGTGTGGCGCGTGGCGTGTGGCGCGTGACGCGTGGCGCGTCAAGTAGGATCATATCGCTAATTAAGTGATGGCGGTTTTCAGCAGGAATTTTCTTGAATGTCTACAGCACGATGTGAGTTCATTTCTGTTGTTAAGCATATATAAGTCACTCTCTTTCTCTCTCTCTCTCTCTCTCTCTCTCTCTCTCTCTCTCTCTCTCTCTCTCTCTCTCTCTCTCTCTCTCTCTCTCTCTCTCTCTCTCTCTCTCTCTCTCTCTCTCTCTCTCTCTCTCTCTCTCTCTCTCTCTCTCTCTCTCTCTCTCTATATCTATATATATATATATATATATATATATATTTGTGGAGGAAAGAAACAAATAAACTACGCTTTCATCCCGACAAGCCTGTTTCGTGGTTGCCCACTCATCAGGGGATTTAATAAGAATATTCTTTACCATCGTAATGAACTCGTGTCTTCTTGCCGCCACAGAAACAAAGCCCTCCTTCGCAACAGCTGAACTGTTAAACTTCGCGCCGCATAGATTAGATATATGTTTGTTATTGTTATTATGTAAATTATTTTGTATATAAGAAGCGATGGTAAAGAATATTCTTATTAAATCCCCTGATGAGTGGGCAACCACGAAACAGGCTTGTCGGGATGAAAGCGTAGTTTATTTGTTTCTTTCCTCCACAAACATATACTTCGCTCTACATTAATGTATTGAGCACTGTTTTACGAATATCTAGTTCTACACTTTATATATATATATATATATATATATATATATATATATATATATATATATGTATACCCCTGTAACCCGGAAAACGGGTATGTCACAGTTAAGTTCCTTTCTTCTCCCTACGTCACGCCCTTCTCCTCTCGTACCCGCTGACCCTCTTCGCATTGTGCCCAGCGCAGACTTCACCAGTCAATCTTATCCATTCAACCCTGTTGTTCACAACTGACTGCCATACATCAAGGACATTGCCACACTTAAGAGCTCTTTTGCTAGTGTCCTTGAAACGATGCCTTGGTCGACCTACTGAGCGAAAACCATGAGCCAACTCACAGTACAGCAGGTGCTTTAACGGTCTGTTATCGTCCACACATATTTATGTCACGCTAAGATTTTTTCATTGTTTTAATTATAGTATTATAGTGACAATAAATTCGGGACTTTGATAACTTTCCACTTAAAAGAGGGTGGCCGCTTAATACGGTGGCCGACTGTACGCTTATTTTAACATAAATACGGGCTTAATATTGACATTTAACGATTCAAATCACTTGTGTATTTGCTGGTCCAGTGAATACCAAACAACGTTCGGACCCTCACCTCTGCTACGCGTTTTGCTGTACGGATGTCCTCTTTAGAACGGGAAAAATATGTGTGCAAGCCTTATGTAGTGATCAGCGAATTTCACCGGAAAATAAAAGAGAATTCGTTTCTAAAGCTATTGATAGCGGAGCTTTGCCTCATACTCATAGAACCTATGCCCGTCATTTTTCATGGTCATGGCTAGCGGAATGTACATACATACATACATACATGCATACATTCATACATACATACATACATACATACATACATATAACTTTATTTAAACTCGGTAAAATCATTCAGTATATTTTTTTAAATTTATTTTAGAAATTTAGGTGTTATTGGTGCAGTTGTTGCAAAAGTGTTGATTGGCCTTTTTTCTTTCTTTCTTTCTTTCCTTTTTTGTCCTTCTTTCTATTGTATTATTTGTAATCAAGGCTTCCGAATCACAAGCCTAATCAGTTAATATTCAATGTGTAAATGTCCTTGTTAAAAATTTTGTCGCTTAATGTTTGAGGTCTAAGAAATCGTGAGAGAAGAAAGTCAATTTTTTCATACTTGAAAAACCAAAAAGCTGATGTTTATCTTCTTCAAGAAACGTTTTCAAATTTAAAGGACGAGAAGATTTGGTCGGCGGAATGGGGAGGCCAGATATTTTTCTCTCACGGCTCGGATCACTCCAGAGGTGTGTGCGTTATTTTGAAATCTAACTGTTTGTTCTCTGCAGAAGAGCTAGAAAGTGACTCGAATCGAAGATTTATAGTACTACGTCTAAAAATAGGCGACAATACTTTCAATGTTGTAAATATTTTTGCTCCGACAGACTACCGTGCACAATTGGAATTCATAGATTTACTCAGTTCGAAAATCATATCGTTGAGTGATACCTCCAACCTAATAATCGCAGGTGATTGGAATATAACTCTAAATGCCATAGATAAGCAAGGTGGTTTGCCCTGGAAAGAGACAAACTATAGAAATTCTTTAATTTATCTCATGAAGGAAGTTAATCTTGTAGACATTTATCGTGTAATTCACCCAAAAACTAGAACTTTTACATACGAATCTAAAGCCAAGAAGCTAAAATCACGTATAGACCTTTTCTTAGTAAGTGGTAAATTCATTCCCAATATTAAAAAAGTGGAAACGCGGGCTTCGATCGTACCCGATCATAAAGCGATTTTTCTTAATATGAAACTGGATGATGAATTTAAACGAGGTCCGGGAACCTGGAAATTCAACAACACTTTACTGCAAGATGAAAACTATGTAAAAACGATCAAAGATTACTACCCACTCATTTTGCACAAATACCATGAAGTTGAAAATAAACAATTGCTCTGGGAGTTAATCAAAATGGAAATAAGAGCGGAAACAATGCGCTACTCCAAAAGAAAAATGAATCAATCCAAAACACGCGAGTCCACTATCCAACGTAAAATAGAGGAGCTGGATTCGAAAATTTGTAATGACGTTTGTCTCGATCAACCCTTGTTATCGGAATATGAAAACTTAAAAAAAGAGTTGCATGAAATGTATGAAATGAAGGGTAGGGGCGCAATTTTTAGATCTAAAGTCAGATGGATCGAAAAAGGAGAAAAACCGACAAGATACTTCTTCAACTTAGAGAAAAAGAACTTTGAAAAGAAAATTATCACGTCAACTGAAAGTCGGAGATGATGAGATTGTGTCCGACTTCAAACAAATAAACAAAGAAATTGAGAACTTTTATAGTGACTTTTACAAATCAAACTTTGATATTCAAAACAAAACCGACATACAAGAAAAGTTTAAATGATTTGTAGAAAACTTAGAAATCACTAAACTCTCTGAGGAAGAAAAGGAAAAGTTAAAATGTGAACTAAACTTAGAGGAACTTAAAGATGCTCTGAAGGGTTTCCAAAATAACAAAACTCCCGGTGACGACGGCTTCACAAAAGAGTTCTATGAGACATTTTTCGACCTCTTAGGCAACGCTCTACTGGACTCTCTTAAAACGGCTTACGGCAGCGGAAAGTTATCAGTATCACAAAAACGAGGAATTATTACTTTAATACCCAAAGATGAAAATTACCTGATCGTATTAACAAACTGGCGCCCAATAACACTACTAAATGTAGATTATAAAATTCTTAGTAAAGCCATTTCCAAAAGAATCGAACCAACATTGCCAAAACTGATCCACTCAGACCAAACAGGTTTTATTAAAGGAAGATTTATTGGGCAAAACGTTCGATTGCTAAATGATCTAATGGAATATGCAGACGTTAAAAAAAATTACAGGAATTTTGCTTTTCGTTGATTTCGAAAAAGCCTTCGACACAATAGAACTATCATGATTTAACTTTGGCCCGGTAACTGAAGAAAATGGATTTCAGTTCTTTGTAACGATATAGAAAGTGAGGTAATGAATGGTGGTTTTATGACTAACCTATTTAAGGTCTCAAGAGGCGTTCGTCAGGGCTGCCCTTTAAGCCCGAACTCGGTAGAAGCCAAAATAAGCCAATTTGCAGACGACACCACTTTGATATGTAAAGATGTAAACGCACTGAAGGAAAACATGAAAATTGTTAGCGAATTTCGTGACATCTCTGGTCTCAAATTGAACAAGAAGAAAACTAAAGCAATGTGGATCGATTCGGCTAAAGAAACTAAAACTAAACCTCTAGATTTTCACTTCTCTCAAGAACCAATTAAAACGTTGCGTGCGAACGTATCTTACAATCAAGATAAAAACAATAATTTAAACTTTTTTGTTAAAATCCACAAGATGAACATTAAGCTCAATATGTGGCAAACGCGAGATTTAACACTTTTCGGGCGTACGATGTTAGTTAAAACATTAGGGATCTCTAAATTAGTCTATGCGGCCTCTATGCTCTGTGCTCCTGATCCAGTGATCAAAACAGTTCAAGAAAAAATATTTAAGTTTTTATGGAAGAACAAAATGGATAAAGTAAAACGTTCAGTTATTCTCCAACCCCTCGCGTGCGGCGGGTTAAATTTTCCTAACTTTAGAACAGTAATCAAATCCTTACGTTTATGTTGGTTGGGAAGGTTATTAAATAGCTCTAATGAGGTTTGGCAAGCAATTCCAAATGCGTTCTTCAATAAATACGGAGGATTATCTTTTCTACTTAAATGCAACTATGTCTCCAAACATTTAGACAAAAACCTTCCACTATTTTACCGTGAAATGTTAGACTTTTTCAAAGAACTACATGACAATTATCCTGATGTATATGAAAGTGAACTTACTGTTTGGAACAACAAAGAGATAACAATAGAGAATAAATCCATCTTCTGGAGACAACTTTTTGACAGGAAAATATATTTTGTTCAAGACCTGCTTGATGAAAATGGTAAGTTCCTATCCCTTGAACAGTTTCAGCTTAAATATAATCTGCATTTAAACTTCGTACACTATTTTCAACTCCTTGCCGTATTACCTAACTTCTTAAAAAATAAAGCAAAAGAAAGGACTGCTGTAAATAGAGACATTATTGAGGAACTTGATATATTTCATCTATCCGAAGAAAAATCACTTATATTAACTAAGCTACGCTGCAAAGACTATAACAATTTATTTCAAGAAAACCTTAAAACTGAACCTACTGCCATTAAGACCTGGTCTAAACATTTTCCCAATCTCTCTCAAAACTGGAACGAAGTATTTAAGCGCACTTACAAAACGACTAAAGACAATAAGCTAAGAGAATTTGCCTTTAAGCTGTTGCATCGAATATTGGTAACAAATAAGGAGCTCGTGAGATTCAAAATAAAAGATGATAATAAGTGCTTTCAATGCCAGAACACTGACTCGCTAGAGCATACCTTTTTAGAGTGCCCTATTAATATTGAATTTTACCAAAACGTTTTATCGTGGTTTAACAAATTAAGGTGGTTCGATACAGTTTTCTGGAGACCATACCAAAATTTTTCAATCGGCTTTTAAGCGGTCTTCTCCAAGTCAGATCAACGTGAAATTTTCACCACTAACTGGCTTTGAATTTAAGTTTGGCAAGATATATTTTCTGGTAAAATCGATATTACTATGACGACGATAAACAAGAAAATTAGAAATCAGTAAAAGTGAAATTTAGAGTGTTTAAGATTTCGCATTGAAAATCCCACATAGGCATCTTAAAATATGGTATATGGCATATATATTTTGCAAGATTAAAAAAATTCTGTATGTTTGAATTACAATAAATCGCAATAACATTTCAAACCTTGCTATTTGTGTACTGGTATTAAATTGATCGAGAGATTAACACTGGTTTTGTGAAATTATTTAATGATAATGTCAAAAAGTAGCTTGATGTTATTTTTGTAAACCTTGAAAGTTTTGTTTACTGTCTCTTTTGCGATCTTGAGAACTACCTTTTTTCCTAACATCGCATCATGTGCAATTTTTGGGTAATTTTCGATTTTAATGGCTTTTGCAAAAATCTGAGAAACGGCTCGATGGATTTTTTTAAAACATTCACTGTGCATGCTTACCGATGTGCAAAATATTATCTGAAAGTTTCATTTGCATTGATTCACTGGAACGCCTTTAAATTTAAAGATGAAGACGACGTACGAACCGGCCGAAAAAATGGCGTTACAAATTTACTTTGTTAAGTTATTCTCAGTAATGATTTCAAATCAATGCGCACTACATTCTTCCGTGATTGAAACATTGAAATGTACGCTCGTTGATGCAAATTTCTTTGCATCTGTTTTCTTTTGCGTTCAAAACGCCTGCTGTAAAAACGTTTTCAAAACGCAAAAGGGCATTTATTGCTCAAAATAATCCTAAAAAGAGACTTAAGGGAATCTGGAAAGTAGCAAGGAGAGTAATAAGGTACAATCATGCTCGAATATAGATAATAATAGATGCACAGTAGATCACAACGAAAGTATAAATCACGGAGGAATGCAGTGTGCATTGATTTTAAATCATTATTAAGCATAACTTAATATGCGCGAAGCGCCGAAAGCTTCGAAAGCATGGAGATCGTTCTGACAGGGGGTTCAAAGTTATCGCTGAGATGTCAAAAATTGCTAGACAGCTCCACCCATTAGTACATTTGATACGGCTCGATGTCAGCAACAACAAAAAAATTGTCAATTCCATGCAATAATCAATTAAATAAAGGGCAATAGGCGCTTCAATGGCAATACGACTACGAATTCACAAACACTTATCATTGAAAAGATAAGCTTACATAAAAAGGCTACCATGTGAAAACAGTATGCAATTCATCCATAACAATAATGTTCAACGAGCGACGAAAAGGACAGTCTTCTTTCTTCAGCATTAACGTAAACTTTCCGATTAACACTTGTTCGCCAGCAGCATAGACGATCTGAATTTCACAATAACGAAGAACATTAAAATAAATTGCAGATATAGTTAGCCGAGGCTGAGAAAGAGTTCGTTAATTTCATTGTGAATAACGATTCTAGTTCTCTTTCGACGCTGCTAAAAACTTAACCTTATTAGAAAACCTATAAAAAAAACCTATAAAAAAACTTTACTAGTTCCGTCCACGTTTCGTTACTAGTTTTAACTAATTTTGGCTAATTTTGATTAATTGCTAGATACTGTTTCACGGTGTAAGGAAAATCACTCTAAATGTGTAGCCTGCGATAAAGCGCTGGGTCTCGGGGGCGGGATCATAGCGAATGCATACGCTTATTTGTAAACTGCAAATGGAATTAAAATGGGAAGTTAACATTTATCATTTTACTGTTTCTTTTCACTCTTTATTTTAGGTTTATTCGCTCAAATCGCTGTCCGCTCGTGTCTCAAATCACTCGCGCATGTCTGTTAGCGTATTTTATAGCGTAAAATGACCCCTTTCTCCCTCTTCGCTTTCACTTATAATTGTTAACTGCGGATTGCAGGGTTTTTTGTAATGTTAACTGCCTTGCTGGCTGAAACAATGAATAATAATCAAGGTCAAAGGATTGTCAAAAGCTTGAAACTTAATTACAAAACATCAAGATCATAAGAACAACTAAAATTTTAACCTTACTTTTTTTCTTATTCATGAGATAGGTCTTAGGGCCCTTTGATTCTAAAAGAGCTAAAATAGCAATGAATGAGAACCGTACCTATGACAACAAACTATATCCCGCTGCGTTTTTTTTTAATTTATGCATTTAAAAGTAATTATTTCCTTTAATTTAAAAATATTTTCTTAGTTTTATTAAGAGTGAATATCAGAAATATATCTTTAATATTTGACGCTGTAAGAAATAAAATTAAACATTGGTAACATATCAACTTTTGGTCCCGAAAATATTCGAGGAGACGAATAGCCACATTAAGGTTCTGGGAGGTAACTTTTCTTATGTGGTTTGCAAAACACTGGAAGCCGACAGAAACTTTTATTGTCTCTTTCCTGTGGCCGCACTAGTTCTGCGGGATATACTATTATTATTGATTCTTCTGTGTAAGGCGTATTTGGCAAGGCTTTGTGTTTATGTTTCGTTTCGTCCAATTGCAAATTTCTGTCAATGACACATATCATGTTTTGGCAATGCATTTGTTATGTTGTCTGTAAACAGACCTTCCGTCAGCCTTATAAGCTGCTTGGTCGACGACAAATCCATTCTACAAAGAAAAATTGTGAGTATTTATAAAAACATGTTAAAAGAGCAGTTATCCTTCAGGAGCACGCGCTTTAATTTTCTGGGAAATGCGTCAGGCGTTTCTTATGAAAATTTCCTTCACTTTGAACATGGCGGAGGGTTTTAAAGCGCAGCCTAAATTACCGTGACTTTTATAACTTACTCGAAATAGCAGGTTATTTAATGTTGACTTATCAGATTCAAGCCGTCCAGTTTTAAGACGCTAGCCAGGGTTTTTTTTTTCTTTTACCAAACTTAACGGATAGGTATTTACCTATATCCGTAAAATATATAGTGGTATTACATATTAAATCGCCGAGTTACGCTTCAAAATTTCAGATAACCAGGAAAACAAGAGTGCAAACTGAAGAAACCATGACACTTGAAATAAATTATTATCACTTATTAATTTTCATTCTTTTTCGACGGTTATTTACAGTTTAAATACAAATACAATCCTGGCATCTAATGACTCCTTAACTGTAACTGAAAATGTTCTTGAATCTGTTTCGCCATTTCTTGAAGTTGGTTTTTACTATTTTGGACTTAAGCATTTCACTGCTATTAGGTTCTCAGAGGAGAATCGATAAATATCAACCTGACCCGTTTGTTTTTAATCCAAATGCCCAAGGCATTTATTAACATTGACATTATTGGCTGAGTCTCCCATCGTCAGAAAAGTAATGGGTTTTTAGCTGCTTAGATAGTCCAGCCCTCACTTGCGGACCGACAACTTGATGACGGCAAAATGTTTTAACAGATTTTAGTAGCCGATAGATGGAACTTTCCCTTGATATGCAGGGAAGCCTGTGAGTACGAACCACTTTTGAAATTTTTCCCCCCTGAATTTGACTCAAATCGCATGTTGCGGTAAGTGCCCAAAATAAATAAACTTTATATCCTCGGTTTTATTATTCTAATTAGTGTTTATGATTACAATTCTTTCTACTTATTATTAAGATAAGGGGTTACTGTTTATAGCTAGCGAATTTGAAGGTTCAAGTGAACTGTTTTGTCAAGAGCGAATAGCTGTAGTTTTGCCAAAATTCACGATCTCGTTACTGAGTTTCGAAGACAGTAGGGGGCGCGGAAAATGTATGGCAGAAAACTTTTATAAAGCAGAATTTCTCCGATATAATTTCATATTTGTTACTTACTTGTCACTAGAAGTTAACAGAAAAATTATCAGCGAAATCTATTTCCGGAGCGATCATCAATATGAGGATCTAAGGGAGACTGCGTCTTAAAAGTAATTATTTTGTTTAAAAAAAATTCTTCTTTTTATTAAGAGGAAATAACAGAATCATATCTTTATCATTTGGCGCTGTAAGGAATAAAATTAAACATTGGTAACATCAACTTTTGCTCCCGAAAAAAGAATTGAAAAAAAAGAATAGCCACATTAAGGTTCCGGGAGGTAACTTTTCTAATGTGGCCAACAAAACACTGAAGGCCGACAAAAACTTTCATTGTCTCTTTCTTGTGGCAACACTGATTCTGCGGGATATACTTTCATTATTGTTACTGATTCTTCTGTGTAAGGAGTATTTGGTAAGGCTTTGTGTTTATGTTTCGTCTCGTTTAATTGCAAATTTCTGTTAATGACACATAAACATGTTTTGGCCATGCATTGGTTATGTTTTACTGGGCGTATTAGTTGAAATGCCGGCATCGGTTGTTTCCCTTTTATCCTCTTTGTAGCCTGTAAACAGACCTTCCGGTTAGCTTTCGCCTTATAACTGCTTCGTCGAGGACAAATCATTCTACAAAGAAAACGTGTGAGGTATTTGTAAAAACATGTTAAAAGAGCAGTTATCCTTCAGGAGCACGAGCTTTAAATTTCTGGGAAATGCGTCAGGCGCTTTTCATGAAAATCTCCTACACTTTGAACATGGCGGAGGGTTTTATATCGTAGCCTAAATTACAGTAATAGCCCACGTACAAGAACCTGAATTTTTCAATTTAGCCTAAATAGGTTCTTATATAAATGGTACTTAAAGCAAATTTAGGCGAAAAAGGTTCTTAAAATAGGTTCTAACATTTTCATATGAATTTCATTTAAATATATTATAGTATATTATAAATATCATCTTATAATACAATATAAATCATTTATTTGTACCAGTCTTGTACCATACAGCAATGCCTATAGGCATTTCAGTGCAGGTACAGTATACAGTATGTCCTTAACAAAACATAACAAACAAACTCATGTTGATACTACCTATACACTTTTACAGCAACGTAACCCCACTGATAAGAACCTAACTTAAAATTTTAGCCTTAATAGATTCTTATGAAGAGAGGGCTTAAAATGAAACTTTTAGCCTAACAGGTTCTTAAAACCCAGGTTCTTATACGTGAGCTATTACTGTACCATGACTTTAATAACTTTCTTGAAAAAACATTATTTAATGTTTATTTATCAGATTCAAGCTGTCCGGTTTTAAGACGCTTGCCATGTTTTATTTTCTTCTACCAAACTTAACGGAAAAGTCTTTACGCGTATCCGTAAAATACGCTTCAAAATTTCTGATAACCAGGCAAACAAGGAGCCAAACTAAAGAAGCCATGACACTTGAAATACATTATCACTTAGTAATTTCATTCTTTTTCGGCGGTTATTTACTGTTTAAATGCAAATACAATCCTGGCATCTAATGACTCCTTAACTGTAACTAAAAATGTTCTTGAATCTGTTTCGCTATTTCTTGAAGTTGGTTTTTACTATTTTGGACTAAAACATTTCACTGCTATTAAGTTTTCAGGGGAGAATCGGTAAATTTCAACCCGACCGTTTGTTTTTAACCCAAATGCCCAAGGGATTTATTAACAATTGTTGACAATATTGGCCAAGTCTCCCATCGTCAGAAAAATAATGGGTTTTCAGCTATTTAGACAGTCTATCAGGTGACTTAAAAAAGCGAAAACACGTTAAAGAAAGATGCCTAATTTATGGAAATCTCCCGGCAAAAGAAGCTGGCATCTGTCTTGCAAAAGAAAATATTCTATTGTTGTCAGTTAAAGACCCACAAAGATGGTTGTTTGTGTTCTTAAAATTTAATGCTGTCTAATTTAATCACTTCATTGCCGGATATTCTAGCCAGCTTTCCTCCGATAAAACATTTTAGTTGTAAACGTTGTTGTTTTCTACTGCTTCCCAAAATCAATTATTGTTCCTTGCAAATTTGAAGGGTAATGTCATTTTAAAGCTGTTATCATAAGCCAGGCCAAAGAATTCTGTGACTTATAAGTATATTTTCAGATTACGAAAGCAAGGGAAAAAATACATTAATTTTTTGTTACACACTATATCATACTTTCCAAGCTTGCACATGACGCAACGGCATTGACTTTAAGCCCATTTTAACCATAAGTTAGTCGAGGACAGGGGCTGAATATAAAACCTTGCAGACCTTAATGGTGTTAACAAAGGAGCCACAAATTATTTTTTTTGAAAGTCGGTACTACAAACGTACACATCTTTTGTTTCTCGATCACACACTATGGCTGAATAACGTTGTTCTGACAAAGTTCAAAATATATTGTTGCTGTGCACGGTCAAAGCCGAAAAACGCTAACAAAAACATCGAAAAATAAATTTCTAAAGTTTCATAACCATTGCGCTGCGCATGCTTTAACAGGCAATATGAGTTTAATTTGAACAGACATCTAGCGTGATAAGACCTCTCACATTCATCCAGAGCCCGCTAGCTACTTAATGTGTAGCCCCCCACTGGTACTAAAAGTTTTACATTTTCAACATGTTTTATCGTGGTCACCTTATCCCAACCAAAGTATCGATAAAACATTTCTTTCTCTCGTACATGCGTCATCTTTTTTTATCATGTTATTAGTTTTGCGTGACACAGTTGTATCTACTCTTTAAAAATTGTTTCATTTTTTATATTGTAATTCAAATTCCGTTCTGGGGTTTTCAATTTAAATCGAGACGAGTTGAGTTTATTATATTGTTTAGCTCACTCGATGTTTTATTTCAAGGCTAAAACAACAGATCATTATGGAAGAAGACTTGAAAATATGCTTGACTCTGGCTATTGTGCTGATGTCTGCCAACAAAACAGGTGATACAGTTTTGAAGTTATCGTAAAATACAGCCGAATAATTGTCAAAACTTGTTCAATTTATACTAGATGAGCAATTCTCCTCTTGTTTTATTATTTTTAGCGGGGAACGCTACAGCTTCTGCTGTCGTTAGCACTTTAAATAGTTTGACAATAAACCCATCTCAGTCAACCGCTGCAATGCCATCCACAGGTAAAGTACTCCCTCGTTTTTTTAAACATGTTTTTATTGTAAGTTCACGAAAAGGTTATTACAGGCTACTACTTACGTAACATTAAAGAATAATGAAAAACAGAAGTTAAAATGAATTGAGGAAAGTAAAGAAACAAAACAAACCAATAAAACACTCAAGCCAGTGAGCGGAAAAATAAATTGTTGACAAAATGTTGTTGCGACAACCATTAAATAAATATAACTGACTTGTTTTCCGGCTTTATACTTTTGCTTTCACAATCGTTTTTACTTTAACGCCATCGGCTTTATGCTCATTAACTTGTCTGGTGAACTCCTGTAGACCATTTTCCATTCATTGCACAGTGTATCTCATCGTCGACTGAACGGACTGTTTTGAAATGGCTCTGACTCTTCAATTCGTCTTGGTTAACTTCTGGTTTTTTTTTCATATTTTTTTAACAGGCAGGCTTACAGCTTTTCCTCTTACTTTTACCTTGAGTAGCTTGGCTGTTAACCAATCTCAATTTACCCCCGCAGTTCCGTCAGCAGGTAACAGAATATGTATGAAATATATTCAATCACTGAGTAACCGTACTGGGCTGTCACTAGCAACGACGGCCTTAAATGTAGTCCGCTTTGCTGTGCGATGGGAGAGAGACTTTCTCTTTTTCCCACAAGAGGGCGTATAACGAAACGCCAACGTTCGCCTCTGACTACGGCACAATGAATTGAACTAAACTTCGATGTGAAAATTTTCATTTTTATCAAAAATACGAGAAACGAGGTTAGTTTGCAGATTTGAATTATAATCAAAATATATAATTATGTTCTATGACCGTGTAGTAATATTTCCTAATGCGCGGGCGGTCCAGCTGAATTAAGAGCGGATGTCTGTAAATATCGATAATCCGCGGACAGAGGCCAAATTTCGAATTTCTTTTTATTTTACCAAAAGAACATATTTAGTGACCTATTTTCGAAAATGGGTTTAAAAGGTTCGATTTCATTTTGCTTTTTTTCAAAACTTCGATAAGTCGAAAATTAGCCGCGGGTACTTAATTCATGGACCATTGAATTTTGGCCATTTTGGACCATTTTCAACACGCTCCTGTTATCGTAACATTCGGCGTCCTACAATGCCTTTTACACAGTGAATTAAACATCTTTTTAGCTTTCTTTTGCAATAATTTTGCCGGAAATGTTAAGTTTAAAAATCATTTTGGTCTTGTACAAAACACCTATCTTCGCCATGTAAACAAGAAGGCAAATTTAAGCAAACTTCGAATTGGTAAAATGCAGTCTGGTATATGATTTTTAGGCGAAATAACAACACTACATCATAGCTAAATCTGTCTTTTATTTATTCTGAAATTATTTTTGGTGGCCCGCAAATACAGCGCTACTGAGAAATTTATCCGTGAAGGCTATTTTTGGCTTGATACCAACTTCGCATTATAATTGAGCTGGAAGTATTTCAATGACGGCGAGCTTAAGAACGAAAATAACTCAAGGTACTGCGAAATTGGCCCTTAAGCAGGTCTTTAAAATTATAAAAACAACATTTATATGTTTTAGGCTATAATATTCATATGTTTTTGTTTTTATCTAGGACGCATTCAGTTAAAATATAAGCTATAATCATGTGTATTATTGATTGACTTTTATGCCGACGTATCAAAATACGGCATAAGTCTTCGAACGGCTCAAGTTAAAATAATGTTTAAGTTAGCTTTTCTCGCCTCTTCCTTGTTGTAAGCAGCAAAAATACAAGAAGTCTTACAGAGCTATCTAACAAAAACCATGGCTTGCTTGACATTACAGCATTTGATATTCGCAAAATGTTGTTACAGTTTCATTATTTACACACAGTATACTCACATTGCGAAAATATCTGTTGACTTCCAAATGTCGCAGACATAAAATGTAAATGTACGAGAAAACATTAAGGACAGAAAAATATCTTCACATTTAGCGATACAACACATAGAAATCCCTTCATTTCCCAAGGAACCATCACTCGTAAATAATAAGAGGTCAGTGAAAGGTCATAAATGAGTTGGTTGCGTGACCTAGTCATTTTCCCGTCGGAACCTCTGTCCGTCGCTACCATTGCCATGCTAGATGCGTACTTTCTTACAGCATACCGTAAAATACCGGTTATACCAAAGGGGTTTTCAGTTAGCTTTCAAGGGGGGATGGGTCTTATATCCGGGGGGGGGGGGGGGGGCTTATAGGCGGCATAAAAACCGTTTCAGGATGAGATAAATAATAAGAAATAAGTCGAGACAGCATAATCAGACTTATCAAAATACGTTTTTCACTTCATTCAATATTGATCTGCACTATGCATACGGTATGCTTTCCTAACTTTTTTTTTAAATGGTATAATGTTCTGTTAAAATGTTTATATCAAGGAAAGAAAAGAAGGGGAGGGCTTATATCTAGGCCGGGGGCGGGGGGGGGGGGGGGGGGGAGGGGCGGGGGCTTATAAACGGAATCTTATTTTTATTTTTGTTTGCAGGTGGATGGACCTACATGTTGGGGGGGTGGGGGGGGGGGGGGTTATAACCGGTATTTCACGGTATTCAAGTAAGGCAGTGTAAGGCGCTTTCCTCCTCAATGCTGGAACTGTTACTGCCAAATTAAGGCCTTGTCCTTGCCCTGGCTGATAGTTTCTAACGTCGAGCATCCAGCTCACAGTATTTGATGATTCCAGCGCCTTTCACAAATCATGGGCATTTTTCTGCTAAAACGTCTCTTGACACTAACGTTGCAATTTCAGACATTTTCTGAAGATACCGTTGTCGTGTCCTTTCACTGATTCAGAAACTGATTACCCTGACTGATTTTATTATAATTTCATTCAAGACACAGTACTCCAACTGGTTGAATTCCGTCAATACTACAGCAACCTGATTGGCTGGAATTTATACCTCCTCTGTCAGAAGAATCCTGAAAGGTTTCATCATTAGCTTTCTGAGTGGGTCGGTTGCACGCTTATTTCCGGTTCCACACTTATTTGTGGTTGCACGATGATTTCCGGCTGGGATAAATTATTATTTAAAGGCAACTCTTTTCCTTCGCTAGTTTTTGAATGTGCCTTCTTTCCGATTCTTTCGCCCTTTCAATCTAAAAAAAACCAATCCATCCCGACAAGACTTACACTGCTTTACTTGGAAATACCAGATTCATCCACCTGCAAACAAAAATAATATACGGTGGGCACAGATTCACTCGAAATCGCTCGCCATTTCGCGATATAATAATAACTTTTTCCGTTTTGATGTTGTTAACATGAAATTTCACAACAGCACAGAACTTATCATTTTCACAAATTAAATATTTTTTGTTTTTCCATTTTTGCAATTTTTGGCGGGAAAAGTTGGCGCCCAAAAAATAACTTAGTATTATGGGATATGAAATGACAATTTCTGAAAGCACTCGCCGCAAGCATCTCAAAACTGAAGAAATCTCGTAAATACGTTGATCCGATCAAAAGATATGACGTTTCAAAATTTGAACTCCTCACACATTATCTGCGGGGGTCAAAGGTCATTTAGAATCAAATCGACTGAAAAACTTGCGCTTCATTGAACTTTAACAGTTTTGAACCTAGGAAGCTGAAATTTTACAACAATATAGAAGTTATCATTCGCAAAAATCGTATGTTTTTTGTTTTTTAACTTTCAAGTATTTTGGCGGGAAAATGACGTCACAAAGATGGCGCCAAAATTTGAAATTAGTATTATGGGATATCTGATGACAGTTTCTTAAAGTACACGTCATAATAATTTCAAAAGTGAAAAAAGTTCGTTAATATGTTGATGAGATCCAAAGATATCACAGTTTCGAAAATTGATGGGCCCCTCGATTTCCGCCATTTTGTTAGCACGCGAATGGTGCGCGATTTATTAGCCCTCCCCTTCTTTTCTTTATTTCCTTGATATAAACATTTTAACAGAACACTATACCATTTCAAATAAAAAGTTAGGAACGTATACGGTATAGTGCAGAGCAATATTGAAATGTAGTGAAAAACGTATTTTAATAAGTCTGATAATGCTGTGTGTTAGTCTCAGCTTATTTCTTATTATCTCATTCTGAAACGGTTTTTTATGCCGCTTATAAGCCCCCCGGATGTAAGACCCCTACCCATAACCGGTATTTTACGGTATGCTGTAAGATAGTACGCATCTAGCACGGCAATGGTAGCGACGGACAGGGGTACCCACGGGAAAAATGACAAGTGGTTTGCAGTGTTGAATCAGTTCTTTCAGTTTCGGCCTTTATTTTCGTTCGATTCCGGGGTTGTGGGAGTCAAATGCAATTAAGCCTTTCTGCGGCCCCATTATTAGCTTTTTCGGCGTTTAATAAGTAATCTCTCCCCGCCGTCAACTGGGAGTGCATGTGAACGTGACTAGGTCACGCAACCAACTCATTTATGACCTTTCACTGACCTCTTATTATTTACGAGTGATGATTCCTTGGGAAATGAAGGGATTTCTATGTGTTGTATCGCTAAATGTGAAGATATTTTTCTGTCCTTAATGTTTTCTCGTACATTTACATTTTATGTCTGCGACATTTGGAAGTCAACAGATATTTTCGCAATGTGAGTATACTGTGTGTAAATAATGAAACTGTAACAACATTTTGCGAATATCATATGCTGTAATGTCAAGCAAGCCATGGTTTTTGTTAGATAGCTCTGCAAGACTTCTTGTATTTTTGCTGCTTACAACAAGGAAGAGGCGAGAAAAGCTAACTTAAACATTATTTTAACTTGAGCCGTTCAAAGACTTATGCCGTATTTTGATACGTCGGCATAAAAGTCGATCAATAATACACATGATTATAGCTTATATTTTAACTGACTGAATGCGTTCTAGATAAAAACAAAAACATATGAATATTATAGCCTAAAACATATAAATGTTGTTTTCATAATTTTAAAGACCTGCTTAAGGGCCAATTTCGCAGTACCTTGAGTTATTTTCGTTCTTAAGCTCGCCGTCATTGAAATACTTCCAGCTCAATTATAATGCGAAGTTGGTATCAAGCCAAAAATAGCCTTCACGGATAAATTTCTCAGTAGCGCTGTATTTGCGGGCCACCAAAAATAATTTCAGAATAAATAAAAGACAGATTTAGCTATGATGTAGTGTTGTTATTTCGCCTAAAAATCATATACCAGACTGCATTTTACCAATTCGAAGTTTGCTTAAATTTGCCTTCTTGTTTACATGGCGAAGATAGGTGTTTTGTACAAGACCAAAATGATTTTTAAACTTAACATTTCCGACAAAATTTTATTGCAAAAGAAAGTTAAAAAGATGTTTAATTCACTGTGTAAAAGGCATTGTAGGACGCCGAATGTTACGATAACAGGAGCGTGTTGAAAATGGTCCAAAATGGCCAAAATTCAATGGTCCTTGAAAGTACCCGCGGCTAATTTTCGACTTATCGAAATTTTGAAAAAAAGCAAAATGAAATCGAACCTTTTAAACCCATTTTCGAAAATAGGTCACTAAATAGGTTCTTTTGGTAAAATAAAAAGAAATTCGAAATTTGGCCTCTGTCCGCGGATTCTCGATATTTACAGACATCCGCTCTTAAATGACAAATTTGTTTGCACAGGCGAGGGGTCTAGGTTTTGACTGCTGAGGAACATATGTTTGAATGGTCACACCATAGCATTTTATCCTCAATTCAAAAGTCATGAGAAGTTAGAACCACGTTACGCGAGTCAAGGTTTGGGTGAGAAAGGTATAACCTCCACCGCGATCAAACGTCCGAGGCGTTTTTCGTTATATTTAGTGGGATTTCATTTAATATTAAATGGAAATATGGGCAAGGATGTATAAAAAAAATAGTTGACGTTACTATCTTTTAATTTTTCTCAAAATGGTGAGCTTTTTTCCGTTGAAAACTGACCAAAACTTTATGCGCCTGATCAAAATTATGTCGGCAAATGGCGCCGACAATTCTGCAGTTCACAGTTTTTAAACGCTTAGAACTTTTTTAGTAAACTTTCAAAACGTTTTGTAAATTGACAGTGTATTGGCAATATATTAAACTTTAAACAGTGAAAATGACAACCTTAACTTTTGCAAATTTCTCTCGTTTGACCGCGGTTAAGGTCAACCATTCAAAATGTTACAAACTTTTATTGTCTAAGTTTGTTTGGTTCAGAGGTAAAAATATTTACCGTATGGCATGAAATTTTTGCAGGAGTATTTTTTGCGGATTGGCGATTTTTTGTGTTTTGCGGGAACAATGTTTTGCTGTTCGAGATGACTGAAATTTCTGCCGGGAACTAATTTTTGCGATTTCCTGTTCAAGTAGCAGAACATTAACAAGGAAAAAACCTTATTTTCAGCTTCTATTATTTGTTGAGTCACGGTACGCTCGACTTACAGACATTTAACTTAATTATTACTAAATATTCGAAGGTGATACAATACTGGACCTAAAGGACTGACGCAACAACAAAATCAAACAAACAGCCTACCTCTGCCCCCTGCCTTGGTCAAGAAAAAGATGTTATTACTATCGCAAAAAAACTGTTGTTTTCTATTAAAAATAACGTAAGCAAGCAGAGTTCTTTATTTGACTTAAGGGAGTAAATCTTTTGCGGAGTATTATTCTGCGAGAGTTTTTTTTTCTGCGGGAACGTATTTTTACGTTCAGTTTTTTTGACGTTGTCGAAACGTCAGTCAATGTCAACAACAGCATTTTTTTGGAACTACACTAACACGGACGATCACACTAAACAGACTACTGATACTGATACTCCATTTACAAAGTGCATGTGGAGAAATTGTGGACATCGGCGGGCGGAGTTTAAGTTTTGCGCTTCATTAACCTGCCAATCAAAACGAGAATAGTCTCGCTCGCCATTGGCTGGATTGGTTTTATGACGTAATTGGTAAAGCTATATTCAATATGGCGGCCAAAAGTAAAAAAAGTAAGCACTCGGAAGGATTCTCTCGAGCTCTAAATAGCCTTTCCACGGCCGACGTCTCACAGAAAAGGAAGTGAAGATGTAAAACAATAGAAGGTGGTCGATTTTTTAAGTTTGGAGAGGATCATAATTAGCCGGAAAGGACGATTTGTAAGTTCAGCAGTTTTGCAGTTTTACGTTTTTAAGTTTTTATTTGAATTAAGGCAGTAAATTTTCGCGGAGTACTGATTCTGCGAGAGATTTTTTCTGCGGGAATTTATTTTTGCGGATCGAGGGCAATCCGCAAAAATTAAAACCCGCACTGAAAAATTTCATGCTACACGGTATCTCGTTCTTTTCTTTGTTCACATGTGAATCTCACGCTCAGTCAATAATTATAACAGAGGTTAGTTTCTAAAGCAACTGTGGTGCTGCGTTTTAAGCTGCAAAAATAATAAAAAATAAATAAATAGTTCTAATAAATAATTTCAGTTCAGAGTTCGAACATTTTCTCTCCTTTTTCAGTCTCTCTTCTTGTGACGTTTAGCAATTTTCGACCTTGTTGTCATTTTGCCTGTTGTTGTTATTGTTGTTGTTTGGGAAGTTTAGCCTAATTTAGGAGTATTTCTCCTCAAAATTATGTCAAATCTCAGTTTATGTGTTGCTGCAAGGATTCATCAAGGTCACGAATGTTTTAGTGACGTTTCATGTTTTATGAGGTTTAAAGCGCTGTTGTGTGCTCCGTCGTTGCCAGTTGCGCAATGGTGGGTCGGATTGAATTGTAAAGTAGTGTAAAATTAAAACACGATGAGTAGTTAAAGCTCTACAGCTTGTACATGTGGGGTCGTATATAACTGAACTATGAAAGTATAACAAAATTATAAATATGTAAATATGTGTTAAAATTTATACCTTTAATGTGGCTATAAAATATTAAAAATATTTCCTTAAAAATTAAAATTAAATGCAATGTAGTTAAGAAAATTTGACTGATATTCTTCAAGAGACGATTGTCTGTATTTCAATGCTCTTGAGAGTTAAAAAACAACTTATTCCAGAGTTAGCTTTTTATTCAGCTGACATGATTTAGAGCATTTCACAATCGATTATAATTATTGTTGCAGCTGATAATGACTTGAAAATACGTACAGTATAGCCTTAAACAATGTAAACACAAGCAAATAATCCATTGTTACAGTTCATTAAAATTGCTTTGACTCAAATGCGGCAGTTGATATTTAGAGCATTTCAGAATCGTTTATAAATGTTGTTACAATTGACAGGATAATGACTTGAAAACACGTTTGACTTAGCCTCATACATTGAAACACAAGCAAATTCATGGTTACAGTTCATTAAAAATTGCTTTTTACTGAAATGCTGTAGCAGTTGATATTTACACGTATGACTTACTCTAAGCCTTAAGTAAATAAAAACATTAAAAACATTAAATAAATTATTCTTCTATTACTATTAGCCTAATAGAATGTAAACACAAGCAAATTCATTGCAAACCAGAAGATAAGAAGACTCTAGGTATAAAATTTGTGTGGTAAACGGTTATTTAGAGTACGCGAACTAAGTTTTAAAAGTCGTACTCGTACTCAATCTCGTACTCGTCGTCCGATCTAAAGTCCCCTATTATGATTCTCAAGAGTGCAAATAGTTTGGCAAATCTTTTTCAAATGGAAGTGCTGATGATTTTCACTACACGACGTCCAAACTAAAACTCACTTAAAACTTCTAAATGTGGCAGCACTTCATTTCCAATATGGAACCGCTAGATTAAAACATATCGAGCCGTGTTTATAATTTAAACGTACCTCAACATTGCGTTACGCGTTGTAAAGATGAAGTTGGCAATGTTATCGAAAGTGTTACTTTATAAAATAAAGCTTCCATGAACTATACTCGAGTGTTTCCTCAACCCATGAAATCGACTGAGTACATGTCTGCATTCAAATTTCTATTTGACTACATTTCGACACCTTTTTGTAGGGAGGTTCGCTCAAATATGAGCCAGGGATATGTAGAGCACTTCGTATGCATGAGTTCGCTCGCAGGAGCATTTGATCTATTTTGGACGCTCTCAGGTTTCAACCACGAAATATCTTCTGCGTCACGGTTATTTTAAGAGCCCTAAGGTTTCAAAGAAATAAAGAGCTGGTAAAAAAAGCTTTTCTTTGTTTTGATTCCACTACACTTCATTATTTTTTCTCTCAACAGTACCACCCAAGGTAATGTTTAGAGATAGTAATCTGCGTGCACAACCAGGCCACACATTGTCATGTTCATCCACTGGTTCTCCTCCAATATACACAGCTCTAATAAGAAACTCTACAGTACTGGTAAACACAACAAACACTGCAAGCATCCGAGTATACAGAGGAGGAAACTACACTTGCATGGCAACCAACAAGTACGGACAGGACTTAAAAGAGATCTCGGTCATTTTAGTTGGTAAGATTTTGATAATGTTCCTTTGTTCGCCTGGTTGTTTAGTAATGCCGTCTTTAAGCACCCCCGTTCGGTGGGCTGATCTGATTTGAAACGCGATATATTAGAACTTCATCAAACGAAAACGTTTCAACAGAAGAACATACTGTTCTTCCTAAGGGTCTTTATTAGAAACGCATGCCAAGTCAGATCCCTTTTATCACAGAATTTTGTTAAATAGCAAATAAGGATGACCAATATGTCCATGAATGAATGCATGTGTGTCATTTGTGACATGTACTGTTTGACATTAACTAGTTTTGAGTGATCTTGTTAAAAACCTCTGGGACAATTGCGGCAAAAGTGTTTCTGCAGAAAAGAAACTATCTTTTGAGTTAGAAAGTGTACATTAAGATATCCTACTTGAAAGTAATCAAGGAAGCAAATTTGTAAATCTTACTCACATCTATTATTTATATACCTTTTCGTTACAGGTTGTGGTTTATTGATGGACAATTCATTGAGAAGTCCTGGGTATCCTAACAGTTATCTAGGCAACATGGAATGTCATTATCAGATTCCTATTCCACAAGGAATGATGATGAAAATTTACTTTGCAGACTTTCGCCTAGAGTATCACATATTGTGCATGTAAGTCATCTCTGACATGTTAAGTGAGGTGTGCGTTGGGCGAAATCTGTGAATAAATTAATATGTGTTCTTGAAGTCCAAATTACAAAGAAACAAGATAAAGTTCTGACCTTACTGTACGAGGATCGAACTAATGATCTTATAGGTACCCATGAGGATCGAACTAATGATCTTATAGGTACCCATGAGGATCGAACTAATGATCTTATAGGTACCCATGAGGATCGAACTAATGATCTTATAGGTACCCATGGGGTGGTCTTTCAATGGGCTATGAGCATTTCGTAATTTGCAATGTCTCAGAACTACAATTACAGACAGAAGAAGTTTGGAAGGCAGTACAAAACTAGTAACCTTAGTAACAGTATGATTGCAGGTTTACAAGTGACACATGTCGTTTAAGACTGCAATGCTCAATGATGTAACGTATATATGTAAATTATATTAAGATGATTATTTGGGCTAAATTAATAAATAAATGTGTGCTCTACAAGTCAGTGTCCAATGTTTGTACAAATGGTCAAGCATAGGCTTCAAATACATTATCATTTTATTATGAAGTGATACTTTTAGAAGTATTCACTGTAACGTTTTTAAGTACATCGTTTGGGATTTTTGGTATATACCTAATTCAATAAAGGTTGCTTTGGTCATTGGTAATTGGGCATTGGGTAGCTATTGTCTGGCGGTCACTCAAGAAAAGCATTGCATATAGTTGGTGTGATGTCTTCGGATTTTACCGACTTATTAAATGTAGATGTAGATATATAGTGTTCCGTATGCCCAAATGCCAATGCCCAATTAAATAATGACCAATTGCCAAAGCAACCTTTATTGAATTAGGTATATTCATCTTTATAGGTATGACTATTTGATGATTAAAAATGAGAACGACGATGACTTTGGTGTTTACTGTGGTTTCGAGATTAAAAAGCAGGTTCTGGTAACTGGAGACTACGTCGTTTTAAAATTTCACTCAGACAGCATATTTGAAAACGCAGGATTTCTGTTAATTTTCACTGCTGTTCCAGTTGGTAAGTATCATAGGCACATAGTTTGATGGGTTACAGCAAATAAAACGATAGTAAAGGGAGATGAATGTTTTTTATTTGGGATGAAAAACAAACACAAAAAAACTTGCTTTGTAAATTATATCATCGCTACCCACCAGGTTACCTAGTAGAGTATGACCTTCAACGTGTAGACGCTAAAATTTCACATGAAGAAAGGTTGAGTTAACTGTACATGCAGTCAACTCTCTCTTAACGGACACCTCCATAAGACGGACACCTGGTGTTGGTCCCTGCCGTTTTTCAGTCATTTTACTGCAACTAAACTCTCTATAAGACGGACACCTCTCTAAGACGGACAACGGACAATTTGAAACCGTCAAAGGACACTTGAGAAGTGCTTTTTTAGTGAAAAATACTTTAAAACGGAAATGTAGGTGCTGAATACGAACAAACAAGTGAATCTATCTATGTACATTGGTTCAGCTTTATCATCTCAGAATTACTGGTGTCATGTTACCTCGACTCTCTATAAGCAGGAAACCTCTCTAAGACGGACAGTTGGGGCCGGACCCGACGGTGTCCGTCTTAAAGAGAGTTGACTGTATCTAAAATTATAGCAGGGTGCAGTAGACACATGCAGCCTATATTAATAATTTGGGCGCTCCCAGGTTTCAAACACTTGTCCAGGTTATTTTGAGCACTCTAAGGTTTCAAAGTCAAAAGTAGCTTTTCTTTGTTTTGATTCCACGATACTTCAGTCTTTCGTTTTTCTCAACAGAACCACCCAAGGTAATGTTTGAAGACAGTAATCTGCGCGCACAACCAGGCTACAAATTGTCATGTTCATCCACTGGTTCTCCTCCAATATACACAGCTCTAATAAGAAACTCTACAGTACTGGTAAACACAACAAACACCGCAAGCGTCCGAGTATACAGAGGAGGAAACTACACTTGCATGGCAACCAACAAGTATGGACGGGACATTAAAGAGATCTCAGTCATTTTAGTTGGTGAGATTTTGATAATATTTTCGCCTCGTTTTTAACTCGAAAATACGCGAATCGTTCAACGAGTTACAGCAGACGGGGAAAAATATGCAAACTCTCACTCCTTCCGTCTGTTCGTCGTTCCTTCCATCTATCGGCTGTAAACCTTTCTTGCTAATTCCGCTGACCAGTGCTTAAAGCTTCGAGCTATGGATGACTTTCTTAAAATGGATTTTTGTAGACTTGGAAAAACAGTACAGCACGGTAAATATTGTTTTTATATGTGTGATGTTTCGCTGCTGTCTTAAGCAATCCCGTTCGGTTGGCTGATTTGGAACGCGATATATTAATATCTTATAGTACATCATCGAACAAAAACGTGTCCTATAGATAAAGATACTGTTCTACCCAAGGGGCCTTATCAGAAACGACGCCAAGACATGTACAAATCCCTTTTGTCACAGTATTTTGTTAAATAAGGATGACCATTATGTCCAATAACGAATGCACATATGTCATTTTTGACATTTAGGTGATTTTGAGTTATCTTATTAAAAACCACACGGAAAATTGCAGCAGAAGTGTTTCTGCAGAAGAAAAATTATATTTTGAGTTAAAAATTAGTGTACATTAAAGTCCTGTTTGAAAGTAAAATAAGCACATTTGTAAATCTGTAGGTTGAGTTTTTTGTTGGTTCTCTCCTTGATCCGAGAGGTTTTTCTTCGGGTATTCCGGTTTCCCCTCTCCTCAAAAACCAACACTTCCAAATTCCAATTAGATCTGTAAAGTGTCCCCAATTAGTACTCGCGTGCTAAATACCTTTGACACTTAAATAAAGTGATTTTATTTTATTGTTATCTTAATCACATTTATTTTATATATACCTTTTCGTTATAGGTTGTGGTTTATTGCTTAATAATTCATTGTCAAGTCCTGGGTATCCCGACAGTTATCTTGGCAACATGGAATGTCATTATCAGATTCCTATTCCACAAGGCAAAATGATGAAAATTTACTTTCAAGAATTTCAGCTAGCATGCACGTAAGTCATCTCTGACATGGAAACTGAGGTGTGCGTTGGGCGAAATCAATCAATTGAGTCCAAATAATAGAGAAACAAGATAAAGTTCTGAGCTTTCTAAACGAAGATCAAACCTATGATCTTCCAGGTACTGATGGGATGGTCTTCCACTAGGCTATGAACATCTCGTAGTTTCACTGTCCCAGAACTACAATTACAGACAGAAGTAGTTGGGAAGGCTGTGCAAAACTAGTAACCTTTCTAACACTATGATTACAGGTTAACAAAAGTCATGTGGTACATGTCGTGTAAGACTGCAATGCCCAATGATGTCATGTATATAATTATGTAAAGTGACATGATTATTTAGGCTAAATAAAGAAGTAAATACGTGCTCTATAAGTCGGTGTACAATGCTTGTTAGGAACTGTAAAGCTTCAATAATTATAATAATAATGATTATTATCTTATTATGGAGACTAATCTCTTGTTTTAAAAGGATTCACTATAACGTTTACGGAGTGAGTATATCTTTTGTGATTTTTAACATATTCATCCTTTTAGGTTTGGTTCCGACTATTTGATGATAAAAAATGAGAACGACGACGACTTTGGTGTTTACTGTAGTTTCGAGATTGGAAAGCAGGTTTTGGTAACTGGAGATTACGTCGTTCTAAACTTTTACGCAGACGGCTTTTCTGAAGCAAAAGGATTTATGTTAATTTTCACTGCTGTTCCAGTTGGCAAGTATCATAAACACATAGTTTGATAGGTTACAGCAAAGGTAAAGATAGGGAGATGAATGTTTTCTATTTGTCTATTTCGGGCGAAAACCAAAACCTTGTTTTGTAAAGAGCGACCAAAAACCGAAGTAAAGAAACTGATCGGGAAAGAACTCTTCGTCAAAGCGTAGACCAGAAAGGGACATAAAGGCTATCTGTCAAGCCACAGAATTGCAAAGCCATGATATAATTTAATGGTCGACTTGTTATGCAAGTGTTTCGAATAAGAATATTTAATTAAAAGTTGATCAATAACGGTTTGGTAATGCAAAGACAAGCAAAAGCAAACGATATATAGAAACCGACGTTTCTGGACGTCATCATAACGTCATTGTGAAGGTAATTAAAATATGCCGGGAAATATTCTGCGAGTATAAGAAGCAGCGAACTTATCGTTTGTTTTTGTTTGTCTTTGCATTAAAAATAAAATTTTGAAATCCCTAAGCAGTTATGAGGGGTATGATTTTGGACAAATTTTTGGGATTTCGTAATCGGCCTCGGTAATTTCGCGTGCGTTTCCGTTACTCTTCGGTACAACTTCGTAATTTCCAACAGACTAGCTTCGTAAGTAAGCTCGGGTTATATTATGTCGTACGCAATTTCCCACACACGGTTTATTTTTAGCTTGACGTAATATTTGCTTGCTGTAAAAGTTTGTTAAAAAATGAGGTGGTGCCGGTGCCAGTCTACTCACATGTAGGTGCCGATAAAGAAAACTGAGGTACAATTTTTTGAGTGCGCGATGCGGTTTTCGCGCCTTGCGAAAAAAATGTGTGATGGTTCAAAAGGTAGGATGTTTCAAAATCACTGAATGGTCATTATGCTGTACGCCACCGATATCTGGTATAGTTTTAGCTTGATGTAATAGTTTCTTTGTATACAAGGTTTGCCGGAAAGTTTGATAGTTTACAAGTGAAGGTCATTTAAGGGGCCGATCAAGCGACCATTGTGTTGATTTTTGTTGTTGATTTTTTAATATTATGACACAGCTTTTAGCAAAAAATATTCCCGTAGCAAAACCTAAAAAAGAAAATATATCAAGAGTTGAAAAGATAATCAACTAGCCCCACCAATGGTTGGCCCCTAATATTTTACGCGGGGGCGATATTTCTAAAAAGCTAAAAATACAATATTAATATGTTAGAATAAAAAATAAAAATAAATATAAATAAAATAAATTGAATATCACATGTATATCATATAATTAAGTTTAGAAAATTAGGTTCTGTCTTTACGTTCTTTACGCTGCACTATATATAATATATAAAGTGCAGCGTTTTGAGTCAACACAATTATAAATTAAAATTGTCAGTTTTGCTGAGTTATATAAGCGGTGAAATATGTTTTGAAATTTTTTGATTTATTATACTATGCTGTTCAAAATGCATTAAGTAGGTTGTTTGGGAGAAATGATAGAAATTTGTATGATATATTGCTATTCAAAGAACCGTATTGTAAAAATATAAATCAGTTATCCCCCAAGGTCAGGTCATTAATGGTCTCGGATTGCATTTTCGGTCCTTTTTTTTTAGCAAGTGCTACACAACTTAAACTACGAAACAACGAGAATCCATAAAAAGAAAAGGATTCGGTAATTGTCCCCGCCGACAACACATCAACAACACAGTTTGTTTTTGGCCAAGAGAGAAGTTTATTTCCACATCCGAAGACACGAAATATAAATCAATAGAACATCAAAAGAAATAAACCTCTCTGCCACCTACCCTGTCGCTAAGAAATACAGAAGACAGGGAGGGTGGGTGGGAGAAAAACAACACGAGGTAGAAAAACGATGTGACCGTAACAAAAGTGATAGAAAACTGAAATACAAAACGATCTACAATCTGTATAAGCAATGCCTATCAATAGTGGGTGTGTCGCGTGCGGTTGCCAATTAATCCCTTTGAGCGGAAGCGCCCAGAGGAAAACAATGAATGAGGGATACGTCTGCAATTTTTTATATAAATTCGAGATCACTGATATAAGCAGAGATTTTTAATAGTTGAATGCGGCTTTTGTGACCCATTGTTTAAGAGTGTAATCGGCTTCAAACATCTTTAAAGTAGTTTAGAGCTGATAGTTGTGAAATGGCTTTCAGTTATCTGTTATCATGTTTTAACCACTCTAACACATTCTAATCTAACTGACCATTGTTTTATTGATCATTCACCGCTATGATTGATACTTTCCCCTCCCCGGACCGGACAAACAGACAGAAAACCGTGAGTCCGATGGGGGAATGTGTAAAATATAAGGCAAACTAAACACACTGCAATCAGGCCCAATAATCTGAGATGTGCTCTTTTATTATTGTGTGACCCTTTGTTGTTTTCATATTATTTTACAATATCGCGAAAGAGATAAGCTGCAAGAATTTTGCTTGCTTTGATAGGTCCCACTTGTATAAGTACTGTACCAAAGAAATAATGGAACACATTGTCTTTTTACATACCGATTTCTATAGTTCAGTCGTCAACCTCTACTGCATAAAAATATCATTTAAATAAGAAAATCTACGATACATAAAAATACCCCAAGCTTCACTTTTGGATGAAAAAAAAAACACAATTACTTTCCTATACCCCGTGTTCTCTATTGTGTAACATTTATCTGTTTTGTTCGTCTTCAGGTTTTAACCAGAACTAGATAAAACTACAGGGTGTCCCAAAAGTTTGTTCCTCTGATTTATATTAAAACAACTTTTGATTCACAAGCGATATATGCATCAAAATACCAGCAGTTCTTAACTGTTATTTACACTATTTTCATTCGTAGTTTCAGTAGCCTGAGTGGCCTCCATTATGTTTTATCACATTTCGTAGCCGCTCCGGCATGGAGTGTGATCATTCTTGTGGCGTGGAAAAGGGGATGTTTTCCCATGCTAGTTTGAACCGCTGTTTCAGGTTCCTTCATGGTCTTCGGGATAGGATCTTTGTATGTGAATTCATCTATTATACTCCAGAGATTCTTGATCGGGTTGATGTCTGGTGAATTGGCTGGCCACTCTGTTTTTTCGATAAAATTGGGAAAATTTGTTTCGCACCATGTTTGCGTGGCCTTAGCTGTGTTAGCTGGTGCCCCGTCTTGAACGAATGTCATGTTACGGTTCGAACGGAAGAGTTTTCTTTTCACAGTTGTTTCACTTGAAGATTAACGACACAGAATTGTTGTGATAGCTGCCTTGTTGATTTTCCTCGTTTGTACTTTGCCTTCTCAAGGACTTTTTTTAGCCTTATCGCTGAAGATCTTAGGTCTCCCACTTCGTTTCTTGTCTTCAAAATCTTCGGCTCTTGACGACCATTTTACTACTCAACGTTCGCTTTTTTCCATCAAGTAAATTGTCGATTTGTTGAAAAGAAAGACCAAAAGATTTAAGTATAGATGCTTGTGCTCGTAAATAGGAGATTTTTTTGGCTCTTTGAGAGGATTCAATTTTATAAGCCACTAAGCAAAACACTTTCAATTAATTCAGAGCAGCTCGCGGCTGTGAAATACCGTAAAATAGCGGGGAATTTTCGCGCACGCGCGATTTATAATCTCATATTTTAGTGCAAAATGAAACAAAGGCCTGCTGCATTTAACCCCGTAAGTAATAAGAACATTAAACTAGATTGTTTTTGTTAAAGTTTTCATTAAAAGCCTATAACATGAGTCAATACAGAATAAAATACAGGCCTGTAAAGTAGAGGAACGAACTGTTGGGACACCCTGTAAATTTCAGTCTTTTGCTTTCCTCAACAGAACCTCCCAAGATAATGTTTGGAGCTGATTCTGTTCTGTGCGCAGCACCAGGCTACACATTGTCATGTTCATCCACTGGTTCTCCTCCAATATACACAGCTCTTATAAGAAACTCTACAGTACTGGTAAACACAACAAACACCGCAAGCGTCCGAGTATACAGAAGAGGAAACTACACTTGCATGGCAACCAATAAGTTTGGACGGGACTTAAAAGAGATCTCAGTCATTTTATTTGGTAAGATTTTAATATTTTTTTTTTCTCCGCGTTTTTATCTCGATCAGGACTGCGTAAGCGCGAGATTTTGAGATGACAAATGATCATGCGACGTGTTCTGACACTTACGTTCATGTAAATGATGAATATATTAGACACGAAACTTGTTCCTCGCGCGATCTTCTTGAGAAGTACATTTCATATAAACCTGCCATCAGGCACAATTTTAGCAGCACTTTTACATAATTATGTCGTCTTATGTAGTCGCTCTCTAATAGGGCGTGGTACAAACTCTTATAGGACCCTGTGAGAATCTCGTTATTTCATTGGCTGTTAAACAATAGGCACGTCAACGGAAGTAAAAGGGCTCTGATAGCTTTCGTATGACAGCTATTGCGAAGGGACAAACCTTCTAAAGTAGATGGTAAGTTATCTTGGCTCAGGGATAATTCTTATCGTTTTTGGAGAATGTTTTTTTTTGACATAATTTCTTTGTCTCTTGGGACTGGCTTTCGGTTTTACGCAAGCTGACGCTTACCTGGAGCAGAAAAATCCAACGTCAGTGAATGTGTGTAAGCTTATGCATCGCATTATATCTAGAAATTTTGATTTGAAAGTGAAAATAAAATAGCAGAGTAGCAATTTGTTTGTACGTTTTGCTAAAAGATTATTCAGCAAAACGTCCATCGAATTATCGAGACCCGCAATCAGCAGGATGGTGTAAATTACGGATAAGCTTATTTAAATAATAACGATTGTTCTCTCTTACCTGCAATCGATTTTGCATAGACAAAAATTTAACACGGGTTGGGATGTTGGGAGGAAAACACAATTCCCGGCAATCTTTGTCCCGTATGTTCGGTCCCAGTCTCTTTCGTCCAAACAAAAAGTCTCAACTGAACTGTTTGGAAAACATATCTGAATTGTTAAAAATCACAACTGAATTGAAAGACAATCTGCATAACTGCACTGGGAAACAAATCGCAACAGAATTGGAGAAAAATTACAACTAAATTGGAAAAAATCGTAGTCATAACTGGACTGGGGAACAAATCGCAACTGAAGTGGAAAATATCACAACTAAACTGTGAAAAATCACAACTAAACTGTGAGCCTTCTGGGCCGTCGTAGAATACAGTGGCATCCCTTTCGACGAAATTAAGAAGCTGAATAGAAAACAACCTTACACAGAACACTCAGATTAACCAGGCTAAATAGTGAAATATTTTAGTTTTGTTTTGTTTTGATTGCAGGCCGGGGAATTAAAATGTATATATTTTTCTTTTAATAGGTTGTGGGTTGGTCATTAACAATACACTGACAAGTCCTGGATATCCAAACTGTTTCCCAAGGAACATGCCGGACTGTCATTATTCGGTTCCTATTCCATATGGCATGGCAATCAAGGCTTACTTTAACGATTTTATTCTGGCGAAGTACGTTTTCTACATATCTATTCATTTTCTGTTACGTGATACTGTAAATTAGACGATACAATCAAATCTCCATAACGCAGGAGAAAAAATTTGCAGACGGACTTTGAAGAGGCATAGCTTAGCATCTTATAATTGATGTAATGTTTATATGTTACTCTTAGACCAAGCTGTGGATGTAACAACAAATCGAAGTGTCCTTTTTTATTTGTAGGTGTTCTCATAAGAGAGATAAATGCATAGATATAATATACTAACCTCCTGTACGTGGACACCTTTGGGAACATATTCAACATCCTAAAGAGCACGTTCAAGTGTCCACTTAGGATATGTGTTCGCTTATGGGAGGTAAACATTGTAATTCTAAACCACTTAGCAGGGATATCACCGAGTGTGTTTTGCGTATCTGGGACCAATGTCCATTTAAGTAGGGGTGCCATAGAAATTGTTTAACTGACATTTTTTTCGCTATTGGTATGGGCAATTTAAAATAAAAATCAATACAAAAGCGTGACTATACCTTCCACGTTTTAAATCAATTACTAACAATATAATTATGTTAAGCCATGATTCCGGTTAAACTTTAGATCTATACTTACCATAACGTACAATTTTTTTGTAGCTATAACTATCTGGTGATTAAAAACGAGGATAACCAAGTATTTGGTTGGTACAGTGGAAACAAGACTGGAGAGGTAGTTTTGGTAACTGGAGAGATCGCTACGATACATGTATTATTCCATTCAAATGCACATTTTGAGAATACAGGCTATCTGATACGTTTCATCACTGTTCCACTTGGTAAGCAGCAGCAGCAGCAGCAGCAGCGGTAGTAGTATAGCAGCAGCAGAAGCATTAGTAGGAGTAGTAGTAGTAGCAGCAGCAGTAGTAGTAGTAGTAGTAGCAGCAGCAGCAGCAGTAGTAGTAGTAGTAGCAGCAGCAGCAGCAGTAGCAGCAGTAGTAGTAGCAGCAGCAGCAGTAGTAGTAGTAGTAGTAGTAGTAGTAGTAGCAGCAGTAGTAGCAGTAGCAGCAGCAGCAGTAGTAGTAGTAGTAGTAGTAGCAGTAGTAGTAGTAGCGGCAGTAGTAGTAGTAGTAGTAGTAGTAGTAGTAGTAGTAGTAGCAGTCGTAGTACTGTAGTAGTAGCAGTAGTACTGTAGTAGCAGCAGCAGCAGCAGCAGCAGTAGTAGTAGTAGTAGTAGTAGTAGTAGTAGTAGTAGTAGTAGTAGCAGCAGCAGCAGCAGTAGTATGTAGTAGCAGTAGTGAAAAGGTTACATTATATTTTTTTAAGGAGGTCAACAATAGACGATCAATACAGGTAACAAAGTCGCATTTCTTCCAAAGTTGCATCAATGCCAGCATTAGATGTCTTATTTACTTTTATATCTGTTACTTTATTGTAGCCTCATTTCCCGATTGCCTTTTACCCAACAAAAGAGAGGTTAGACAGATTGGTATACCATGGCTCAGTAACTCGACAACAAAGTGCTCTTGTGACATGAACTTACGTGCTGAATGTGTAACTCTTGACAAGCCAGCATGCATGGATATTCGTGGAACGATACGAACTAACGGCGAAGAGTGGATTAATAGTTCATGTGTTCAGTGCACTTGTGTAAATGGAACTGTTGGATGCAATAAGTATGAAATTCTCAATGTCACTTATGGATTGTTCAAAGTGGATAAAGTCGTAACTTGTGAACAATGCGATCATGATCCTTTCCAGACGCCAGAAGCAGTTTCTTCCTGTGACGGTAAAGTTACTTGTTATGAATCACATTTGATACAAAATTTATTCGCGTATATTCAGGTTCGGAATCTCGTTTTACGGATACCTTCTTTTTACAGATATTCACTGCTAAGACATGGCATACTCACTCACCGAGTAGTTCGGAAGGCCTCAGTCATCTTAAAAATTCGTAATTAATTATACTGAAAAGTAACAAAATATGACATCATGCAAACTTTCGTAACATCGGAAAATTTAACGCCTTTTGTTGTCGGAGGAATTCAAATTCCATTTTAGTCAGCTCGGATTTTCGGAAAGGCGAAAGCAGTTTGTAAATTCGGGGATAAGATTCCTTTCCCTAAAATTTCCTGCCGCCGTAGTATTCAGCCGAAGAACCGAAGAGCCGAAGAGCCGAAGAGCCGAAGAGCCGAAGAGCCGAAGAGCCGAAGAGCCGAAGAGCCGAAGAGCCGAAGAGCCGAAGAGCCGAAGAGCCGAAGAGCCGAAGAGCCGAAGAGCCGAAGAGCCGAAGAGCCGAAGAGCCGAAGAGCCGAAGAGCCGAAGAGCCGAAGAGCCGAAGAACCGAAGAGCTCAAGCTCTATTAGCTTTCACACAGTTCACTTTAAAGGCACTAAAATGATATGGAAAAACTGTACAACACCATTCCAAGCGTTTTCCTAAATATTCCTTGCTGGGTGTCCCTCACGAAACTCAGCTCTGAGTGTTCCTTCGGTCTCCGTATCAAATAGATTATCCTTAGTCCTACAGATCTCTTTTTTTTGTTTGTCACTTAAAATCCTGTCATTTATGGGGCAGGAAATGTTTCATGAAAAGCAAACAGTGTCTACTTTTAATTATGTAACCTTGCGTTGCACTTTGCCGTTTTTAACAAAGCGATCCAATGATGGAGAGAATAACTTTGCAGCCCGGAAAACATTCAAAAGTTTTAACGGGATTCGAATCCAATTATCTTGTAATACCAGTAACAATAACGCACAACACGTTCTGTCTTGCTTACGAAACCAGGGCTCTGTGAATGTAAGGGCAAAATTAATAATGGCTTGTTGACAAACGGACAGACAAATAAACAAACGAATAAAAACTGGTCAAGTGCCAGTGCAACTTAAACATATTTCTTCTCATTTCCCGTAGCATTTCTGAGAGACAACCCGTTCCAATGTTTCACTAGAAGCTTTTTCATCCGGGGTAGTCATCGCTGTAATGGGGTTAGCGAGTGCCCGGATGGTTCGGACGAAATAGGATGCGAAGATGGTGAGTGATTCCTTGCGTTTGCGCATTGAGCGGTCGTTAAGTATTGCGTACGACTACTGGTTGACCGTTGAGAAACCAAGTTATAAGGCTTTGTATGCGAATTGTTATCACTGGTTTCAGCTTAAAATTCAGGAAATGCACAAAATAAACTTACTTTTGCCATTTGCCGTGTCCCTTTACTTGTCTTGTGTCTTGTTGTGGTGTTTTAGGAAAGAACAGGATCACAAAAATCGGGACACGGAAAATGGCAAAAGTAAGTTTAGTTTGTGTATTTACTGAATTTTAAGCTGAAATACGGAAAAATCGACCCAGTGATAACAATTCCCATACAGAACCTTATGATTCGGTTTCTCAACGGTCAACCACAGTCTTACGCAACACTTACCGATCGCTCGATACGTGAGTTTGGGCTGCCTGTGTGTACATGTGCTCACAAATATTGTAATCAATATTATAATTAGTTTTTGCTCTGTGTTATCAAATGTATACCCCCCTTCCCCCCCCCCCCCCCCCCCCCCCCCCCCCCACCCCCGACAGCTATCGAAAATCCTAAAGTAGTATTAGGCTATTGTTAAATTCATAATCAATTTAGAAAATAAAGAATGACGGTGTGTACAACATACCACACTCCATATTTTCAGTTGCTTAAACTCGGTGCATCACATTCATCTTGTATTTTTATATTCCGTTTTTTGTTTAACATATTAGTGTTATGCAGAGATGAAGATGGAAATACCTTTATTATCAAGGATTCCAACGGTTGGCAAGCGTCCTCCTGCGTCAGATGTCACTGTATGAAAGGAGAGATATTCTGTCAAAGGACAATTTCAGTCTTCTTTCCAGGTGACCCGTGGGGTGCTTATAGACTTGTTGAAACTTGTACACAACCGACTTGCAACGTTCTACACTTTATAAGAAACAAAGGACGCACTTGTGAAGGTACGTGTATGATAATGTAAGTCAATCCGTCGGTATATAATAAAGTATGGAGGGAGTAAGTAAGTAAGTAAGTAAGTAAGTAAGTAAGTAAGTAAGTAAGTAAGTAAGTAAGTAAGTAAGTAAGAAAGAAAGAAACTATATTTACAGTGGGCTAAACGTAACAGTTATATATTTATTTACACAAACTTGTGGCCCTCGAAAACATAACCTTTATATATAATATTAAAAGGAAATAAACGATGAACATTTACATTACAGTTATAAATCCAAAATAAGCGAAATTAAAAGTTAAGCTTAGATTAAAGATCGCAATGATTCAATTATAATTGCATTTTCATCTTTCATATATTTTTAAATAGTTTTCTATTCCTTGATACCATTGAGAATAAAAGATCGTCCAACTTCATCATCCCGCTTAAAATGTTGACAAACAAAATTCATACCATTCATATACACAGGAACACAAAGTTTCTTAGTTTCTTTATAAAAACAAAACAAAGCAGAAACCATTTAAGGTTGTTAAAGAATGGGTACTGATCTTGCTTTCATTTCTCAGCATCGGGAACAACGCTTACTCTAATTAATCAACAAATCCTCTTTGACATTTTCCTGACAAGGTATGACAAGGGGACTTCATCTAGAAAGACACCAAGAATTTTAGGTTACTGGGGATATATAGGTGTGACTGGTACCGAGAAAATGCGCTTTTTGAATATTGGTCAGTTGGCTGCATTTTGGCACTAGAAAGCTTACTACCAAACAAAAAAAATCGTTTAAAGACTGATTGATAATAGTATGTACTAAAGGTTCATTGGTGTGCTGTAGCCAAACAAATACTTCAGTCACATACACAATTAGGGAAAATAATCATTACAATAGCTTTTTCGTGGCAACGAAGTAAAATTGCTCGTTTCCCCTTAACTCTTTGCAGCGATAGAAATTATAGAAAATAAAGGAATTCTAATGAAGGGCCAGAGGTATAACAAGAGTGGATGTGACTTCTATTTTCCCGGATCCACGAATGATGCACGTTGCCCATTAATGGCAAGGGGGGCGTGTTATGTCTTCAATGGAGGCGTCTGTTGTTCATCGGACTGCCCAGGTGCGTGAAGAGCTATAATTGTCGATGAACATGTGTTACTGATTGAAGGGTAGTATGCAAGTGACTTTGTAACGGTGACCTGTTTTCGCCCCCTATTTCGCAAAAAAATAATGCCCGAAGATGCCGAAAATTTTGTTAAGTCCCTAGCATTTTTTATCTGACCCCCCTCCCCCCTAGTCTGCAGCCCAAGACACGCAGTTTTATTCTAAGAGCACTAGTAGAATAATTTTAAACAAAACTGGCCGTTACGCTTGGATTTCCACTGATAAAGGTAGAGAACTGCGAGATTTTGACCAGGAATCAAACACTAACCAAACACGCAGGCCGGGTTAGGAGAAGCGTAGGAGACTATAGACCGAAGCAAGTAATTAAGAGCTTCAAAATGTCCTCTTTTATCTTTATTGAAATTTAGCTTTGAGTGATCTGGGAACTCAAATGAGAGGAAATTTAACATATTGCCCCAACGGTCGCCAGCTTGCGGCAAGAGCACCAGACTGTGGAAAGTCTGTTCTCCATTGTTGGCGTGGCTATACCAACCAAAATTGCTCACCAGGTAAGAGTTAACCCGCAAAAGGGTGGCAAGAGAAAGAGAGTTTATTTTTTTAAAATAAGAAAACTATAGAGGCGAAAGACGTTTCAGTTTTTTTAGCCTGCTACGATCTATAGCTACAACACAAATATATGACTTGCAAAGTCTATTTTTTTGGGTAGTTTTAGTTGTAAAAGATATACACTTGATAACTAAGTGAATTCCCGGGTCGTTAACTATTTTTTTTTTTGTGTAACAAAAACAATAAATCTATTGAATGTACGAAAACAGTTTGTCTGAAGCGATACGAAATGTAGTTTACTTAATAAACGACCAAATTTATATTTCTTACACAAGAAATCCGAAGAATTCGAATTATTTCAGTCCAAGAGATGCGACTTACAGACATACAAGTAGCGTAAACGTGCATGACAAGTTTTTTATTGTGATCAACATGTTTCGAAATTTTCAAATTTCTTTGCTGAGAGAGGAAAAAGAGTTCTGTGATACGAAAAAAAAGACGTATTCATATTAATAGAAAATGTGTCTAATTTTGTTTAATTGTCGACCTTTCTTTATACTTACTCTTGATCCTTTTAGAGTTCACATGTAAAGACGAAGACTCTAATGAATACTTTGAAGGAGCCACTTGGTCTGTTGGATTCTGTACATATTGCGAGTGTCTGGGTGGAAAAATAACCTGCCGAAAAGAAATTTATGGCTTTCCGTCTAGAGAATTATTGACCGAGGAATTTTGTAACCAGCCAACTTGCAATGTTGCTAATTTTGTGAAGACACACGAAGACGAATGCCTTGGTATGTTTTCCAATTAGGGCTGTTGACCTTAATGGTGCACTTTAGGAAAACAAGAAAAAAAAAACATTTCGACGAGAGAAAATGAGATCATTTTCTCTTGATTTTAATAAAGAAAATCTGGTTGTAACTGTTTTAATAATTCATGTTAAAATTTTCTCGTTTAACAGATTGTTAAATTCACCAATAACTCCAAAGGAAAATACAAACGAAATTAAAATTTAATGAAAGCTTGTTATCCTAATACAGAACAGCCATAAAATGCTAATTAGTTACAACCACTAGTTTCTAGTCTACCATGACATTCGCGTCCGTGTTGTATCAGATCTACAATCACTTGTGTTCGGCTTGTTATTATAAATCTAATACATTCACGGCCGCTCATGTTGTAACCACTACTTAAACTTGCATGAAATTTAGCACATACACAGGTTCAACCTGGAAGGAATCTAGGAAGTGCGAATTGTGAATCGGGATTTTTGCCTGCGTGTAGACATCTCCTATTAACTTTCTTCCAACAAAAGAAATAGACGATGTCTGTGTATAGGCAACCGGATTTCGGGCTCCGTTTCATTTAAAACATTCTATTAACGTATACTGAGAAACTATACAGTGTGTGAGAAAAGTAAGCGATAAAGTAATATTTTATTTGGTGATCGCAAGGGAATGCTGTACACAAATACTTACGTCGCTTTTTCAAACGAAGTTTAGACGGTTTTTGAAAACCGCGGACTACATCAATATCAATCTAGCCAACCCTGACATTTAAAGTGCTACTATGATCAAAAATTAATGTCACGTATGAAACAAAAACGCCTTCCTTACAGCTTATCAGATGTCACTGTACCTGTCTAGGTCAATTAAATTAAGTTAGGGCCCCGCAAAGTAAAAATATTGACCTTAGAAAGTAGTGCTTTTCGAGTCCGCCATTATGGATTTATGTTCCAGTGAGCCCGCGTTATAACAGGGATTGGAGTTGCGGTAATTCATTCAAATCTATATTGTTTTTATGTTGTGACGTCATTTTCTCAAGTCGCTGATCCGATGTCTTCGTTCACTCACTAGTTCGGGGCTTCTTGAGACCCTTCTAGCGACGAATTTCAAAGCTGTATTGACAACAGTGATTCAGAAAGCTTGTCTGGATAGCTTCGCACGATATAGGCAATGAAAAAGAAGAAATCGTCAATTGCGATGACTCTGTAGAGGCTGTAGAGCCAGTTCCGACTGAAGAAGAGACAGCCGAATACTTGAACAGCTATTGTAGCTCTAGGAGTCTTCTAGAGGCCGACGAGGAGAAAGAGCAGGTTTTGCCGATTCTTTTTTCTGGCGAGGAAGACACCAAATATTGGTATGTAGATGAATTGTTTGCTGTGTTCTCGGAGACTCATTGAAGCCGAAGCCAAGTTTAGCTTGAGGTTTAGTTCAGACTTTCGCAAGTTTTGCCTTGGTGTTTTATAACTTAACGGTGGCGTGATAAAGGAGAGTGTACACACAGGTATACAGTTTAGTTTCAGTTCCGAATGAGCTTATTGTTCTTTTTTACCATGGAAAATGCACTGCTGTTTATAAACACCAGTCATGCAGGCAATGTTGGGACTCAACACAAAATTTGCTCATATGGCAAGGTTGAACGACAAGTCCAAATAACCACATTTGTATACTCAAAATCATCCTCTGTAATTTTTATTTCTTTAGGTTCCTGAGATCTGTGGCATATCACCAATCTGTGCATCAGGCAAACCTTCCCATATTCTGATGAAGAGTACACTTACTACAAAGAGAAAGGGGGGAGGACTAAAATTTTCAAAAAAAAAATTATTTGACCTTCAAAACAAAGGTTTTATCAATACATTGTATTTATTATATCCAGATGTGAATACGTACAATTATCAATGAGAAAATAAATGTGCAAGACAACAACAATTTGCAATGAGTTGTTTTCTATGTACACAAGCTATGTAAGGTGGCTCACATCAGGTTTCCAGTTTCACACCACTGGATGCTTCTATCTTTTTTGATGAAAATTTATTTGGGTATACAGTCAACTCTCACTTAACGGACACCTCTATAAAACAGACACCTGGTGTTGGTCCCTGCTGTTTGGTTTTTCAGTCATTTTACTGTAACTAAGCTCTCTATAAGATGGATACCTCTCTAAGATGGACATTTGGGGCCAGTCCCGACGGTGTCCGTCTTAGAAAGAGTTGACTGTATTTTCTGGTAACAGGCATCCACATATTGTACGCAATTTTGGTAACTGGGCCTCAAATGATAACACTGAGTCATGTCTAACTTCCACTGAACCCAAAAATGTTTTACATGATGCTATTAAGGTGATTCCTCAGAAATAAAAGCTGTCGAACGATTTTTTTTAAATTTTCCCTAACAGCTCCCTACCATAAGTTGTTTCGAAAAATTCAATAAGAAAGATAGGTCACCGTGCTCGGTAAAGAGATATGATGGACCAATGTTGCCCCATTTATGCCTATAGCAATACCGATCACGCACGTCATTATTTGATCGGTTCATGTTTCTTTTCCCGGTAACCCGTGAAAGCAAAGTTAACAATTCTTCAAAAAAACTTGATAGGTTAAAGTCTCCACCATATGGGAACACTTTGAAATCAAAGTTATAAAAAAGTCACACATCTTCAAATGACACGGACTCAAAACATTCCTCGCGTCCATGTTTTCAAGGTCATCAATTTGCTCCCACGAGTAGCTGATTTGAGAACGTTTTTAGCGATATCTTTTTTTCCTGTCGAGGAATTTTTTTTAAACTTTTTTAACTTAAATAGCATTAATTTAACATCAAAATGATGCAATAAAAAATATAGGTCACCGTGCTCGTTAGAGAGAAAAAGACAGTCGTATTTTCTAACGAGCTTGCAGGCCTTTGATAAAAAAACATTCCATCCTCCAAAATGTGCGCGCGCTCATTTTGCTCAACCGCGCATGCTCATTGCTTCTAAATTATGGTAGTTCTCCTTTTGAAAAATACTCGCAAGAAAATTACATTTCCAGCTGCGTGTTTTAAAAACCGTTCACTAAAAAAGAGTGTTGTTATCAACTGGCTGCCAAGAAAGGACTATCAATGGAAACACGCAAGGAGTTTTGGGCTTCTTTCACAGCTTCAAACACGTGCGATCGTTGAGTTGATCCGACATATGCATCCGGATCCGCGAATGCAAATCATGAACGGGTAAGTCTACTTTTGACACTTATGGACATGTAAATTAATGTTTGAATGATTTTTTCTGGGATGGTGTAGTTCACAAACGGTTTTCACTAAAAGATAAGAAATATAGGGGACGGCAAAGGCACCGCGCTAACCGAAAGTTCGAAAGTATCATTCCGCTTGTTGTTTACCGAATCTTGAGTACTTACCTTCATTTTGAATATAATTCACTCTTCTTGTCCAAGCTTATTGCAGTGAGTTACTGATACTGATAAGGTCAAGGGTTATTCTTCAAGTTTTAATTAATGCACACGAAGCACACGGCCCTGAACCACATGGCCTCAACGTGTCGGTAAATTCAGCGTGTAAACCCGTGTTGAAAACCTACAAAAGCTACATGTACAGTAGCTCATATTGCAGATTTTTATAATTTCCCACGTTGTAGAAAATGTTATTGTTCAAGTTTTGGTGCATTCGTTATCAAACGTTCGGTTTGAATATTGCTGTACAGAATAAGTTGAGGCCAACTCCTTTGGTCATTTGCCAATGAAAGAATCCAGGCTGCTTTGATGAAATCATACATGACTTCGTTTGTTGTGAAAAGGTCACAGAGATCAGGAATATTTTTATTACTACATGAATTGGTCCATTGCTTTGCTTAACAAAAATGTAGTGTGATAATAATTTTATCAAACAATAAAATATTAAACTATCTATTGAAGAAAATTTAAGTTAATTTTATTTGTAAGCACACTGTTTTGCAAATATTTTTAGCTCGTTCCTAAAAAAACCTACATGCACGCTCTGCAAATTGAAAACAGCGTTACAACCCAGGGGGGATACTCGAAATTTACATGACGGGGGGTCCGACGTATTTTTTTTGGGTCTAAAATTTCGACCCTCGGTATTTTTTTGGGTCAAGAAATCCGGCGGGTATTTTTTTGGGTCTTAAAAAAATAAGCGTATTTTTTTGGGTTTCAAATCTCAGAGCGACGTTTTTGGGTATAAAATTTCGATGCTAGGTATTTTTTTGGGTGTAAATTTCAAGCTCAAGTATTTTTTTGGGTTCAAAAAATGAGGCTCCGTCGGACCCCCCCGTCATGTAAATTTCGAGTATCCCCCCTGGGCGTTACAAATTAATGTTGACAATTTATTTTCAAGATGTAAACTCATAAATTCTTTCATAGTGTAATGTGGCAGTTCACAACTTTCAACATTACATTGGTTGTCCTCACTAGCTAAAAGCTAGTATTTTTAGTTTTTTCCATATTTTCTAATTCATTGATGATCTACATATGCAGTAGTATTACAGTTGGTAGTAAATTACTTTACTCTTGGCTATGTGTCTCCAAGGATGTGAATTTGTTATGACATTTTGACATTTGGACATAACAATATTTTTATATTCATTTTCATGCATATTGCATGTAACAAACCCGTCATTTGTCTAGGGCGACCTTCTACGCCATGGGGATTTTGACATTTTTGAGTCACAAGTGCCCCTAACTAAGTACCTTTATACGTACAAAATGCTTATAGAACACTGAGAGAAAGATATCAAGTCAATTTTCGAACAGGGAATTTGAAACCTGATTATCAGAGATTTAACAAGTTTTCCAAGATTCGAAGTAATAACTTGTTACAATACATTTCCACCCTGGTCAAAAACAACATTCCTTTTCAAGCTACACTCCCATAAAGAATCAAATGTAGACAAACTCTTGACTCCTCATGGATTCAAACCCTCTATATTGCTATCAAAACTGGGGAGTACTGGTGTGAATTCATGTCTGGATATAATGGAAATGTTCTGGTAATACATTGTTGTTTATTGATTTGGTTATGAAAAAAAGAGGGGTGTGGTTAATAAATTTCTTGCTCCAAAATAGGGGGGGTTGTTAGAGGGGGAGGGGGGGAGGGGGGGGGGGGGGTTGGAGGCTTTCTAGAGGATTTACAAGACATTTTGTTCATTTTGTAAAACCTGTGTGTCTACGGAAAAGTTCTTCAACCAAAGGTATGGGGTGCAAGAAAACGGCCAATTCTACCTTGAAGAGGTGTACATTTCATTTTCAGTTCACTCTTCAGAGTGGTCCAAGAAAAAGTCGCATATTTTCTTGATGGTTTGAGTTTTGTTAGTGACACGAGCCTTTCCGTTACATTTCTCTTTCAGGACATTGGAGAGACCTTCAATGCCACCCCTTTGGAAGGCTAGGAGCAAGTGACTAGATGATAACCCAGATGCGGCAGCTTTCTCAGCAATACCCACAGTAATTGCTTTTGCAGCAATAAGGGGTTGGAGGGTGTGAAGGTTTCGTCTTTTCTGACTCAAGAACTCTGTGTAGTCTTGAAACCAAGAGAAAGAAAAGCTGTTTTTCTCCACAACTTGAGCACTGAGAAATTTTTCACTTAGTTCTTGTAACATTTGCACATCACTGAGTGCATTGTGGGCATTATAACTAGATTGAAGGAGATCCCTGGCTAAATTCTCCTGACTGTATGACTTTCTGTCAGGAATCACCTCCTTGAATGCTGGCAAAGTGTCACAAAAGCCAAGAACCAATTCTGAAAACTGAACAGTTTTGTTTGACTTCACCAGAGCTGCAAACAAGTGCTTCGCATCAAATAACTTGGCATTATGTGCCAACAAAAGGCATGGTTCTTTCAAGCTCCGCAACCAGTTTAGAAACTGTTGTATTGCAATCTCAAGGTTGACAGCAGTAACTGGACTTCCATCATAGAACAAACGGCCATGAATGATTGACAGCTTGTTGACTGTTGTTGCACTTGGGGAAATTCTACCCAGTGGAAGGATATAGACATTGAACTGCTTTGTGCCATGGATTGCAGCAAGCTGGCAAATCTCTGCATCATTAGCTGAGAAAACAAAGGGAAATTGTTTTGCTAATTAATACTTATGTTTTTATTGAACTTTTAACACCCATGAGTGCTTACACGACATATTGTGTTACACCCAGGGGTGGGGTTACTCTGTTATATTGGTGACTGGAAGGTGTGTATGTCAGGCCAAGTTTTTTATGCAACAATGTTCCATTTAAGGCCAACATTAGACCCATAAAAAGTCCAATAGCCCAGAATACTGACAATTCTGAACCCCCAAAAGACCCAGATTCAACAATTTCAAAAACCCAAACAATGGCCTGAGTACCCCCCCCCCCCCCCCCCCCCCCCCCTTCCCCCTTTCTAGTATGGCTGTTCTCTAAATCTGTGGACCCATAATTGTAATTCACCTAAACCTGGATGTAGTGCTGGGGAAGATAATTCAAAACTCCTTTTTTCAAGATTGTGAGTGAAAGTACCTCGAGATGTTGTCTCCAAATCAAACACTACTTTTTTATACTGTTTTTCACTGGTGCAAGCTCGTCTGTTCTTCGGAGGAGTGATCGGTTGTGGAATTTGGTCTGTTACTTCTTGATCATTGGAGGTAAACCCCAAACCACTTTGATACTGAGTTCCCTCTCTGACCTCTAGCTGCCTGACCTTTGTGCTTCTTTTGTTGTGTCTTTCTCTTCTCTTTGTTTTGAATTCTTTTGTTTTTTCTACAACCCTTAGCCTGCCCATCTTCCTGTCTACTCTATTACCATACTGCTGGCTGTTAACCCCAGGTGAAAGTTGTATTTCCTGTAAAGCCTATATTAATTGTAGGGAAAAAAAGTATGATTTTTCTCTTATTATTAACATTAACTAGACAAAGAAGTCCCATTACATACTTTTTTCCATACTTAATTTCATTTCATTTCATTTAAATTCAGTATTCCTCTTGAAAATATGTTCATATATTATTTTGAATTCTGATGCTTTTTGTTGCAGTCTATGATAGTATGCTTATGACACATTTTCTCTCACATGAAATTATATACATTTGCAGAAGACACTAACCCTCCCACATTTCACATGCAAATTTTGAAAGGGTGAGGGTTTAAATAAAAAACTTTCATGGGGAAGTAGGAGTATTTTGTGGAACAACATAACAAAAATTTATTCTAAGAACAGAGATCCTCACCTCTGAGACATAATTATGGCCAAGATTCTTTTGACTGACAGCACACGCAACTCTAAAATCATTACTTTCACTTGAACCATAGTGACGTATCTTGGGGGCTTTACTACCGATGGTGTTGTTTATGGCCTCATTAGCCTGGCTGGAACCGAGAGGTGAGAGTTTGTCAGCATTTTGGATAAACATCTGCATCACCTTGTCCAGCTCTTCTTGTAACTTGTCTCCTTTCAGATCTTTGCCATATGGTAGGGAAGCATGATGGTAGCTGGATGGGTTTTTCAAAAACCCACACCAGGTGACACTACAGTGTTGATTATGCTTACCAAAAGCATGAGGGACAATGGCTCTCAAACTTTGCTTTAGACCTTCTGTGTTATCTCTGTTTTGCACCAGAGCATATCCAAAGCATTTTGAAAAATAATCTACCACTTTTGTGCTGAGCTGCCCTTTGAACTGTGATTGTAGAGCATACAAATGACCAGTAAATGACTTTTTGGCATGATTGATGTCTGACCACTTCTCTACGTTGTGTGAAACACTTTCCCTGACTTTCTTCACTGTGGCTGAATCATCATCTCCAACTAATATTTGCACTTCAGCATTGTACTTATTTGCACATTCTTGAGCTAAGTTGGCACCTACGGTATAGAATATGAATTGTAAATTTGAGTCTTTGGAAGACACTAAGACAGCAGTGGCGGGTCTAGGGGAGGGGCCAAGGTGGCCTGGGAACCTCCTTTCTTGTAGAGACAATATTTTCAGTCTCTATCATTAACCCACCACCCCCATTATTAAATCTCCTCCCCAGTTCAAACAAGATCTGGATCTGCCACTGGACAATAAATTATTCTGCAAATATAAGACTGTTTAGACTTTTAAATGTGAGACTGAGGATGAAACGCCAAGACAGCTTCAATAAAAAGTCAAATTCAAGATTCGTAAAAAGAATATTGTAAATAACATTTGACTAAAAATTTGCAATAACTATATTAAAAAATTGTCGCCAGTAAATTGAGCTCAATCAATTAATTGCTTTAAGGTAATGCTGTAATTATGAAGAATACCCTGACTGTATACAAAGAAACATGATCCTGTTGCTTTACAGACAATATAATTACATGAAGTAACTGTTTATGCTATTTTATTTTGCTTGCACCTCATTATAACCAATAAAGTGAAGTTACGAAGATGTAATGCAATAAATAATTGTATTAATTGTTGCTTTTCCAATCACAACTGTTCCTTTAATATTGACTGTCTGTGAGTAGTATATGGTGACAAGCTTCTCAATTACCTATATCTGGCTCCATAGCCTTAGCAGAACCAGACCAGTTCAGTCTACAATCATGCGGTCTTGCTTCTGCCTGGCCTTTCCTTGATGCTGCCTCACAAATGGCACACCTTTTATTCCTTGTAGCATAAGCAACAACTTTTCCTGATTTTATCCCTATCATAGTGCCAGCTCCTGGGAGGTAAATCATACACAAAAAAGTTTCCACTCACTGATTTTTGAATATATTTCCATCTTTGAGTGCAGTAATACAGTAAAAAGTGCCTGGCAAAAATGGTTAAATTTACTCTCATTTCACGTTTTAAAAATCAATCACATATCTCACAAATAACCACAAGGTCCTATAATGAATCTTTATAATAACTGACTAAATGATTTACGAGTAATACTTCTGTTTTTGCCTGAATTCGCTGAATTCAACGAGCGAAGTGTGTGTTTCCTCGGAGGTCCGCAACTTTATAATTTCTCTAATTCACCGTTTCTTGTGCCCTTGTTGTACTCTAGAAAAAAACAGTCAATCCAATAATTTAGTTGCATTTTCAAAACATTCTCTTCAGAAAGGATTTATCTTGCATATTAAATCAACTTTACGTTTATTTTATACAGCTGTGCTACTGGGAACTACTCTCAATACTAGCCACAAGCGAATTCGAGAGAATTTATAGCTTATTTACATACTCGCTGCTAGTAAAGCATAAACTATTAATTATCATCAAACATTAACCACTGTCTGTTTACTGCCTTTTTACTGTTTATACTATTTAAAAATAGTATGGTTTACCGGTCAGACTATTGTGTCCTTTCCCTCGCTTCTGCCAACCCATGTCGTATGACGCTCCGATTCCCACTCCTTTTCCAGACTTTTCACCGTTTAAACTTTCGTCCATCCACTGGCTCTTTTCCACTTCCAACGCTTTTCCACATGATTCCTTTGCCTTTCTTTCAATGACTGGTCCAATTTCCCTTTCTCTCGCCTTCAGGGTGTTCTCGGCAACAGCAGGAAGGTTTATCGATGTCAGTAGTGAGTTTACATGGGTAGGCCCAATTCCGGCATGTAACATTCCTACCAGTAGCATTTGAACAGATTAATACAAAAATATTTAACTCTTTTATCGACTTTAAAATAGACTGTATTTGTCTATGCCTACAAAAGCAATGGTTACTTACCGGCAGCAAGTTTCGTATTTATGTCAAACACTGGTCTTCCGCGGCCTCCGTTTACTCGGTGCGCTTTGCTTGTATGGCACACATTTACTTCGCCACATTCTTCCTCCCTACAGGTGACATACAGAAAGCTTCCCATTCCCGAGATCGTCTCCTCTGTACAGTTGGATAGACGGAGCGGCTTTCCACATGCATTACATCCATTGTCAAGCTCCTTTGCAAGCAAATTTAGTTCAACGATACGTCTCCCGATTACCGGGAATTCGCCCTCTGACAAATCCTCTGACAACGAAACGACGGATGGCTTCGCGCTTACACTGTCGTTTGATTTTCTTTTTCTCTCTAGATCTTGAAACAAAATTTCAGTTCTTTTTTTCACCGATGATTTTATGAAGCGCCCATTTTTATGCCTGGTGAGATTTCTGGCCAAAAAAGCAGCCATGTTTTAATGCTGCCGATGTTGCGAATTACGTGTGTTATGCGCAGTACAGGATGCGCAGTGCAATACTGAGGAATCACCTTAACTGTTACCATAGCAATCAGTGAGACTGACTAATTACCTTTTGGGACTTATGGTATGAAAGTTTACCCAGTAACCCCCATTTTTCTTATTGTGTTATTCTAAATTGTCACCCGAGTAAAAGTATGTGTTTACAAAGTAATATACATTAAAAACAATATTCTTTGGAGCAGATTGTGTAAGTTTGTTATTCAGATTATTGTGCAATTGTTGGAAATCTGCTCCCATTTTTTTTGTTAATTTGTAAACTTTTAATAATTATTATTCTTATGCATAGTCAAGTACATGTATTCAGCCTGGCCCAAGCAAGTCTCTCTGATTTTGATACACTATTGTATGGTTTAGTGAGGTTTGGAAAAATGCATGAACGTACCAAAATGTAGTAAACTTAAAAACTGTTGTGAGCAACCTTCCATTTTTTCTTGGTTATTCTTCAGTATTTATACATAAAAATGTAGAGTCAATATCATATGTACATTCTACAACAACAACAACAGCTTTATTAGTTCAAGGTACTGTAGACAAAATGTTTTTTATATTGTTGATGTACATATTTCCTGACAAGAAATAGGTCAAAATATAATTTTCTTTTCAGACTTAGATTAAAACGGTGGAAGATACAAACTTGCTTTTTCGCTTCCATTATCAAGACATACTCAGAGTGTTGCATGCAAGATTTTAAGTCATATTCCGTATGGCTTATGAGGTCCAAAAGTCTGTCCCCCACAACCCTTATAAAGTTCTGACTGAAAATGTCATTCTGTTTTCAAGTCTCAGAGGTGACGGACGGACTTCCCCTATAGTTTCCTACACGTGCACATGCTCATCTGCATTCTAGAAGTTTTCACGTGATTTCGTTGAATTCTCACTATTTCTGGTCAAAAAAGCTATGTTTATGCAAATGAGGTAACAAGAAATTATATCAAAGTGTCATTCTCTTTTCAGACCTGAATTGTGAGCGGTGAAATATACAGCCTTGCCCTTTCGTTTCGATTATCTAGACATACTCAGAGTGTTCCTTGCAAGATTTCAATTCATATGCTTCTATTCCTGGCTTATGAGGTCCAAAACAGTTTGTCCCAACCCATATAAAGGCCTTAGGGTCTGACTGAAAATGATATGTTTGCACATCTACAGTCTCAAAGAATCTGCTGTCCTCGATGTCCTTTTAAATCATCCTTTTTCAAACTACCAGGGTCCAGTATTAGGGTGGAGTGGGGGGGAGGGGGAGGGGAGGAAGTAGCCCAGTCATGGGTGACTGAGAGTCAAACAACATAAAATTAAAAAAAAACTCCCTAAAGGAATAACTAGTCTGCGATTGCTAAACCTGCAAAACACAATATCTTTGGGCCTTGTGCAGCCATAGAACATAGAGCATCTAAATAAATGACAAACCCCGGAAAGGGATTGCTTGAAAATTTCATACGACAAGTTCGTTGGGTTTCCCCTGCCCCCAAAATAGGAAACCCAAATTCCAAAATTAATATTTCTTCAACAAAATCTGAGAAAGAAAAAAGAGACAATTTCTTATAAACACAAAAGACCACCTTATCGAACGCTGAGTGAAAGTTGAGTTCAAATTGCTTTCCTTCGTGTTTGTATGAACAGTTTATACCACAAGTAGCTTTATCACAGAGTGATGTTTTGGAAATGTTTTGGGAGTGAAAAGCAACAACAAAAACAATTTTTTTCACACCTTCCAATAATATTACAACAGTAGATACCTGCCCACCACTACAGTAACAGCAAAAAAGGCTAATTGAGGTGGGGGAAAGATTAATACAAACTTAAGTTAATAAAAGTTGATAAAAGAAAACACCTAAACTATAAGACAAAAAAAATACAATAAGTGCAAAACCTTAAATATAGTACATCAAATAATTACGCTTTCCAAGGTCTATAATAATTGGCTGAAGTAATTGATCAGACGAGACTTCAATATAGTCATTCTCAAGCTCTAAAGTATCAAGAAGTATTTGTTTAAGCCCTAAGAGTGATCAGCATCAAATTTCTCCTTGCAATATCAATGCCTTATCAATCAAAAAGGTCCTGAGAATAAAGGACATGATCACACAAGATGAATTCTCTTGATATCTAAACAATTTCTCTCGACTACTTTTCAAGGAAATGTATAGGGACAAGAAATGAGAATTAAAATGTTGATATTAGGGCTTAAAGGGTTAATCTTATTTTGAAACTTGGGTTTACAGAATGAGGAATAGTGTTCCAAATTGATACACCAATCCTTGCAAAAGATTTTTTCATTTGGTCAGTTCTAAAAGCTATAACGCTCACATTATTTATTCGTTTAATCAAATATTGGTACTTGAGAAACACGATATGAAATGTGTTTTGTGACTACTTTTTGTATGAGTGTAAAGCAAGCTAGCGAGAAATCACCAGATAAAAACAATCAGCAAGCTTTAATATGAGAATATTCACACATTTTGCGCGCACCTTTTGCCGCTTCTTCTCCTTTATGCAGATTTCTTTCAGATTCACAATCTGTTGATCGCTCCCCTTTTTCCATATGCTAGGCATGGGTCGAAAGCCCGAGTAAAACGGTTTTCCTCGATGTGAATCGAGAAAATACAAACAAAACGTGTCCTTGGTGAGGATGGAAATTCTTCCCCTTTGGTTCAAACAATCTATCGTTTTGTCGGTCCGGCTCGCATGCAGCGCGATTCCGGCCGCTCTATCAGTCTCATTGCTGCACTCCTGTACAACACAACGACTTCCCATCATTCAAATGAAGACATTTCGAAGAAAAAGGTGAAATCGTATGAGAAATTAGCCTTGGCCAGCGCTGTGACTTGAGAAAATGACGTCACTTGATATTCCCGCGAATATTTCCAAGTGACCAGGCCTCTGCCGTTAGTAACCAGGCCGCAGGAACATGGCGGTTCAATGGCGGATGAAAATTATCGGAGTTTGAGCGCAAAAAAAAAAACCACTTTCCTTCATCGCATGAGGATATACTTTGGAAATCATGTACTTTAGGAAGTTAACTACCAATTACTCGAAAATTAAAGGTATTCGACAATTTGATCATAGTAGCACTTTAAGCGTTGTCTACTATAAATAGTTTCAAAAAGGCATATAACACAGATTAGAAAAATATTTATCCACATAAATGTTTACTTAGTTTCTTTTTTTTTCATTTTTAGACCCACGTATGTTGCGTCTTCTTTATTATTAAATAAAGACTACATTCATTCATTCATTCATTCATTCATCAAAATGATCCACTTATAATCAGATATGGAAGTGCATAAATTGCCTAAAAGTGCGGTCTAATTTAACCCTTAGCATTTGAGCAGTTTTGTACAAACAAAATGTTTATTAATAAAGCTTGCAGATGGAGAGGGCAGATGTACTATGATGGTGACAACTGGAAGGAAAATGACGTTGATTTCTACTGTAGCGGTTCAGAAACGATAGTAAGGCCTGGCTGCTACGTAGAGGAAAATGGAGGAGCGAAGTGTATTGGAGCGATACCAGGTATGTTGATATACCCACATCATTAGTAATGTTACTAACACGTTGAGTGAGGTCAATATTATCCACACAAATACACAATGTATGAACAATCGTAATAATGCGTCTTTATTTTGCTTCCAATTTAACAAAGAAATATAATAAAAAGGGGCCAGCCTTGGCAACGCAATTTTTCAAAGAACTGATTTAACAACATATCAATTCGATTTTATCAAATTGTGAAGCATATACAGGACAATAGAGTAACAACGTCCCCTGACAAAAGGGCGTGTACGCATTCTAGTGGATGATTGAAATACAAGTGGTAGTCGCGCATTATACCATTAAGTATTTATTTCAATAATTCAACTGATAAGAATTATTAAAGAAATAAAAAACGCGCCGAGTGTATTATTGAGTTATATAAGCACGCCGGAATTTTTAAGAACACGAGAGAAGTGCAGAGAAGCACGAGCCAAAGGCGAGTGCTTTTCGCACTTCTCTCGTGTTCTTAAAAATTCCCAAGTGCTTATATAACTCAACAATGCACAAGGAACAAGTTTTTTATTTCTTTTATAAAATAAAAACGGTTATAATGAACCTTACGTCACGCGCGTGCTTTATCGAGTAATAATAAACTCGGTTTAACCAATCATAGCGCGCGCGCATTTCCTTGAGCATTTTATAATAATGATTATTTGCCTACAGGTATTAGAGATCTTTCCAAGATTTCCAATGAAAGTCTTTTTCTCTGTGAAAATGGTTATGAGATTAGATCGCTAAATGACAGATGCAACATTCGTCCAGACTGTGCTGACCAGTCAGATGAGAGAAACTGTCGTCAATGTAAGAAAAGTTCATGAATGCATTTATGGTTTTTACTCTTTGCTAAAACGGTTATTTTTATTTGCATAACCGTTTCAATAACCAGATACCACTTTTATTTTTAGATTGTGCAACAACACACTGTTTTTTTTTTTTTTTTAGACGGATGGCATTTTACACCTTGAATTTTTACCTCCCTAAAGCCTGGTTTCCATATGATCGTATGTTCAAGCGATCGGGACGATTATATGGAAACACTTCCCGGACGATCGGGACGACCGCGATCGCTTGGATAGAACTATGTTCTATCCGGACGATCGGGGCGATCGTGAAAAATCAGAAGCGATCAAATGGAAACACTCTCAGACGATTGGGACGATCGAGACGATCGAAGTCTATCCCAGAAAGCATCATTCTCGTCACCAGTTTTCGCACTTTCGAGCGAAGAATGCCAAAAAACGCTCTGGAGACATTCTAGTGAATCTAAAATAGACAACAAGTATTCGCCTTGTAGATTATATAAACAGTTTAAGCACACAAAAATAATAATAAAACAAAACTGATAAAATCCTACCTGAAGAAAAACTCTCTATCGTGAAGTGGAAGCTCTTGTACTAGTGTATGATAAGCTCCTCATAGTCTTCCCTCTTTTGATAGATCTGCCGGATCCAAAATCTGTGCCTTCGTGGTACTCTTCTACCTCTTCTACGGCGCAAAATTGAAAGAATAAGCAGATAGCACGCAACGAGGTTCGCCCTTCGATCAACATCCGCCATTTTGTTTGCGAATCTCGCGCCAAAGTTCTGTTGTCGGGCCCGTATGAGCTCCCACTCTTTGGGACGATCGAGGCGATCATTTGGAAACCAGCGATCGCCCCAATCGTCCCGATCGTCTCAAAATTGTTTTGACCCGACTGGGACGATCGGGACGATCCGGACGATCATATGTAAACCAGGCTTAAGGATGTCTACAGGACTGTCTACAGCCTCTTCATGGGAAATGCAATTTTGTTAATCCTCAGGTGGTTCTAAATCATAAAGCCACGTACCAGCTGCTATATCTGACCTACCTCAGTTAGTTGAGTAAGGGCTGGTTCCCACAAGCGACGGAAGCGAAGGAAGCGGAATTGGAATCGGAATAGGAATAGCATTGTTTTGGTTGTGATGGAAAAGGGAGGGGGAGGGGGTTTAATATATTTTTTTGCTCCAAAAAAGAGGGGGTGGCTTATTAGAGGAGGAGTTGGGGGGGGGGCGCTTAATTCTCACCTCTCCACATCCTGGACTTTTAGACCGGGTACGTATCTTTGCAGCTGTTTGACTTGCGCAGATTTAATTATACCACAGTGATATTCTCCACCACCGAACGTAAAATACTGAAACATCAGCTTTCTAAGACCACTGAAATACAAAATTAGAAGACGATAAATTCTCTTACTTAATTTGTTTCTTTACACTGAATTGAGACCTGTTATTAGGAAGCTTAAGCGGAATCGCAAGAAAATCAAACCTTCTGATCCTTCCGATTCCGATTGCAACTCCGTTTTTTTATTTACACCAGAACGTTAGGCTCCTTACGCTTCGAACTTCGATTCCGCTTCCGATAACGTCACTAGTGGGAACCATTCCAAATAAAAAAATCATCGAGTCACCTATTTTCTTTACAGACTACTGCAGTGCTTGGACCGAATTTAACGTACACTGGGAAAGAACCCAAATCAATCAAGAGATTTTTGAGAACTGCTCCCTAATAGACTCTGCTTGGGAAGGTAAGACAATATTAAAACCCATACATTGTAGTTAGCAGGTCGGATGATCAGCCACACGGATATATGGAAAACCCCTGGCACCAACTGAAGCCCGGCCCTGACGCACTTAGCCATAGGAAACAACTATACCTGTTTCCCTTGAAACCCTATGCCGCAGTACTAGGCTTAACCTTTAGCCAAACCCTAAGTCTTGCCTAACCCTTGAACACTATGCCGCAGTACTAAGCTTAACCTTTAGCCAAGCCCTAACTCTTGCCTTAAGCTTAGCGCTAAGTCTGTCGTTGACCTTTTCTTTAGCTCTAATCCTATCCCTATGCCCTGGATCGTAACTCTAGCACTAACCAGCCATATAAACCTGAAAATCACCAGTTAGTTTAATTTGATTAACAATGGTAGTGCCTAGCCTAGCCTAGCCTTAGCCTAGCCCTAACTCTTGCCTTAAACTTAGCACTAAGTCTGTCGTTGACCTTTTCTGCTCTAATCCTATGCCTAGGCCCTGGATCCTAACTCTGGTACTAACCATACATATATACCTAAAAATCACTAGTAAGGTTAATTTGATTAACAATAGCAGTGATATATACCCTTTATTTGATGGTTTGACAGATAATACGCGCGGATTTTTTACAAGCCCCGTAAGGGTGAGGAAACATGCGAGCAATGAGTAAAATATTCGCGAATATTATCTGTCAATCCATCAAATAGGGGATTTATTATTCCACTGCTTAATTTTCCAATTAACTTCTTAATTTAGCCATCATGTTTCACTTACAATTTAAAGGGACACTGTTCCGCCGAAATAGCAAAATTTCTCTTTTCTTATTTCCACGTTATATCGCCAAATGCCACCAAATATACAACTTAGTTGGATAAAAATATTTTATAGAGCAAAACAATAGCAGTAGTTCGGGGATAAAGAGCAGGCGGATTGCAAGGATTGAAGTGGATTACGGTTCATGATATTTGATTGATGACCGGCCGCCTGTCAATAAATCAAACTTGCCATTCTCGTGGAATTTTGACTTCTCTAGCCATTATGTTGTCTAATTAGTTCATATTTCTTTGCTTCCTGATTCCTTTTGGCGATGGTTTCTTCCAATTTCAAGATAATGTAGTAAGCTTAAACCAAGCTCTTGGCCATAATCATGAAAACGCGATATTTCAGCCGGGACATGTAGAATAACCCTTTTAACTTTGTTTTCTTTCCTAATCTGTCAAACCGGTATACTACAGTGTACTACAGTGTATTACTACAGTATATTACTACAGTGTATTACTACAGTGTATTACTACTATTACTACAGTGTATTACGCCCGCATATGTTGAGCTTTTCCTTGCCCTTATTCTGTTAAATGACGTCATAGTCGAATAATCAAATTATTTACACGAGGACTAAGAAGCACATCCAATGCGTTGTGGTGACGTAGATATTTTAATTGATTGCCAGTTTAATGCGATTTTGATGTGATTCTTTTTAAATAAATTTGTTAATCAAAGTGTATCACTACTTTGAAAGGAACGTTTAGCCGCAAGTGTCAACACTTAAAATGGAAAACAGAATGGTCAGGGAAAACCAACTGTAGATGTGAAAAAAGAACTACAACTAATTACTTCAGATTAAAGGTACGTAATATTTTTTTTTGTTCTTCGGAGCGTGAATGAAATTTCATTCATTGATAGAACCACCCTCACGGGCACGCAAACAACAAACCATACTAAAATGTTGGCGAGAAAAAAGTATCAACTACAAACGATTCAACATTTTGAAATTCTGGAAAGATTGTTCTTATTAAATAATGTGCACGATATGCAAGCAGGTTTTCCTGCTTCCCGGACAGTCAAAAAGACTAAACGTTTTCCAGCAATGTTGTTTTCTTAAGGTGCCACGGCGGAGATGGAAAAAACAAGTGTCTTTTCAAAATAATTCTAAATCTGAACAGAGAATCGCAACGTGCTGTTAAAAATTAAATATTGCAGTATATCAATTGCGCTAAACGAAAAGGAAAGAAAACAAAAATGAGAGCGGGCTATGTGTATGGTATTGATCCCCAAGACTGTTACACAAATGCACCGGTGCACAAGTGAACCGGTGCACTAGTGCACCTGTGCACCGGTTGAACCGGTGCACTAGTGCACCGGTTAAACCGGTGCACACTAGTGCACCGGTTCACTTGTGCACCCGGTACACTAGTACACCCGGTGCACTAGTGCACTAAACCTTGTTTTGGTATGTGACGGTGCACTAAACAAGATGGCGGCACTGGACTCGGCGTTCAGTAGTTAATACGCTCTGTTTTTGACGGACTAAAAAGAAGGGGATGAAAAGGTTTGATAACGAAAAGACAGTTTAGTTAGCGTTCATTCTTGGAGTAATGTTTTTATGCTATTATGTTCTAAGTAATGTGCTACACAGAAGCTTTCTTTAGTGAATATTGTGTCAGCGTTCTCCATTTTGGACAACGATAAGTAGTCATTTATATGTGAATAACGTCGCAGGGACTTAACGTAGTCGCTGAAAGAAGATAGAAATCAAAAGCTCCTTTAATGTGCATTTTGAAATGAGTGAAAATCTGGTTAAATTTGTGTTGAAGGTGCTTGGTGCATTGATATTAGGTGCTGGATAGTACTAATTGTTACGCTCAAGTATTTGAAAGGGCTGTTTTCTTTTCATTTATTTCGTAGATATTGCTTTATACAGTTCAGGAAATCCTGCAGCGATTTAAAGGACACCACGAATAACCCACTCTCACATTTTTATTCCATCTACTTTCTGCTTTCAGTCAGTATAGATAAATATATGACTCAGAACTCAGTCGCATGTAGAGTGTAATGAACACCATACACATAGCCAGCGACTACAACAAGATCCTACATGAATAAAACTTGAATAACATTTTTATCATCTTTAATAGTTTGCAGAGGTAAATGAATCCAACCTCCTAAATATTTCAATGGAATTATCGTCTTCAGCCGGACATTTTATCAACAACAGAATCTTCCACGAGATGTTTACAGATTTGTTTGACACCGCAACAAAACTTCTTACGCCAATAACCCCACTGAACTCTCAGCTTGCATTGATTTACATTAAGGTAAGAGCAAAACTTCAAAAAGTAATTTTAATCAACTTCCCCTTGTTTTTTCCCATAAAATAAGGACAACAACGACTTTGTGTCGCTGAACATGGGGAAGTGGGTGACAAAGTGCTCGATTAATATATCAGCCCCATGAACCCTAGGATTGTGTAGAAAACAAAACCTACAGCCCAAGGTGATGCACACAATGGATGAAGAGGAGGGAGTTGGTCCTTCTCTCAGGGCCACTGTGAGCATTCCTGGGTAGAGAGGAGGGAGTTGGGCCTCCTCTCTGATTGGAGGGAGTGGGCCTCCACTAACCTAACTCCAGGTGGTAGAGATTAGAGGGAGTTGGGACTCCAAAAATCGAGTCTATGGGGGCAAAAATGTGACGAGAGGAGCACTTCATCCCTATTCCCGTGTTTTAATTGACCATCTTAAACATAACTTACAAAATATGGTACAGCTGTAAATCCAAAGTATAACTTGGCAATGAATTAACCTTTGATGTTCCCTTGAATAGTTAACATACATAAACAAACTTAAGTGAAGTTCTTAGTTTCTCTAAGATTTCTTTTGTTCATTTAATGAATTAACATATTATCTTGACCAACTCAAGTTTGGTAATTAAATCTCTTTGATATTTTAAATGTTCAATAGGTGGTTTTCACGTGACGTCACGGCGGCCATGTTGGTGCACACCTACAAAAGAATTTTAATGAACTTCTTTTGCTATGTGCACCAACATGGCCGCCATGGCCTTTGTCATTTGAGTCCCACAGGACAGAAGGTCACGTGAGTGAAAACCATCTATAAGCAAGTTATTTCTAATTTACACGTGAATAAAATATTAGTGTAGTACTCAGTTCCTCTAAGATTTCTATTGTTCATCAACCAATTAACATATCTATTAAAACCAACTTGAGTGTCGTTCTAAATGTCTTGAAGATTTTAAATGTCCATCCAAGGAATTTTAATGCTCATGACTGTACAGATTGAAATCAACCTAAGTGTAATACTGAGTTGCTCTACAACTTAAGTTTTCATTCAATAATAACCTATAATGGTGAAAAGTATGAGCGAGCATGATCTTTGAGTGGGTGGGAAGGGAACAAAAAATATTCCTGACAAAAATGTCGCACTGTTGTTAATTTCGTGTGAAAACAAAGACAGCGAGCAAATGTAGTAAGCACGTATCGAGATGCTAAAGTTCATTCCCATTGGATGGTTATCGGAATTCTCACGTGAGGTCAACCTGCGGTCCGTGATTGGATGTTTCGGCAAAGCTCATAACTAAAAATAGAAACAAGAGTTGTTGATTAATTGAAATTTATTTCATATGTTCCGGCAATAAATTGTGATAATTAACCCTCGGTCGTACAAGGGGGAGGTGGTTGCCACCCTCCCCCCCCCCCCCCCCCCCCCCCCCCTTAAGGTTTTTCTCCCATATTTTCAAGACCATTTAAGATTAGCAAATGCCGTTTTTAGTAGCAGTTAAGGCGATGTTACACGAGACGATTTTTAACGACAACTTGCAATGCAAATGAGGTGCTGAACGAATCAAATTTTGTGTAACCTCATTTGCATTGCATGTTGTCGTTAAAAATCGTCTCGTGTAACATCGCCTTTAGTCTATCTTTGAGACACATTTTGGTAAAGTTTGGCGACAACCGGTTGCTATGGTAATGAGATACGACGTCATAAGTAACATGTAGTCAAGCCATTTTTGAATAAAAATGCGTGTTTTTTACCTTTTTTCAGTGAAAAACATATCAAATGCTACCAAAAGCATAAAAATGTTTAATTGTATGTTATTTTGCAACTCTAGCAAACAATATTTGCAATTTCCGCATTTTTTCAAAAATTTTGAATTTTTAGTAAAATCCAAGATGGCGGCCATCTTGGCGGCCATCTTGGATGACGTCACGGACCCCAGCAGCGCCACAACCCAAAATATTTACCTTACCTTGTAGAGCACATCGCGGGCTATCTATTTGTACCACAGTGGGGGTATAAGTTTGCGTGTACGTCCGAGGGATAAGCTAATTGCGTGCCTAATTAATAACGATTTGGTAACGCAAAGATAAGTAAAAACGTCGGTTTTTATCGTTTGTTTTTGCTTGTCTTTGCATTATTGCTTGCTATCCACTTTTTTCAATTTTTTTTTTTTTTTTTTTCTTAATTTACGATATTTGCCAAATTGTGATACATTTATTCCACCCTACATGTACCTATATTTTCGATTATTTCGAAGAGAAATTTACAGGGGCGGATACACGGGGGTAGATTGGGTGGCTAGCCACCTCCCTTTAGACCGTCAGTTTTAACAGTTTTCTCTTTAATTGCAACAATGAAAAATTTTTATAGACTTAGGCATATACCCGTAATATTGAAATATGCGCAATATAAGCATGTCAATTATTATTATTATTATTATTATTATTATTGTTATTAAGAAATAAACTTGCAACAAGCACCTGTGTATACATGTATTAATTCAGTGTTTGTTTCAATTCTTTTGAAATCATTGAGCTTTTTTATTTATATTCAATTTAGCACGTCATTAGAACAGCCCTTTGGAGAAATATTTACCAAGAAAAAGGATTTTGCTCTGAAACGACCTGCAACGAGCAGCTGGTGTGTTTTTTTATATATCATCATCGCTAGATGTCCATAATATTTGCTTACAATTAAAACAAAGTCTAAATATTATTAAAATTATTACCAGCAATCTATTTAGCCTCTTTTTATATATCTCAACAATCGTAGCTGAGCGGTTCTTATCAGATAATGTTTATACTTCTTACCGAGACAACAGATTGTTGCCTTTTCATGAAGGCAGATTTCTTCTTTCGGTAACTGATTGACAATGATCACTTGTCTCTTCCTTCTCGTCAGTTGAACACTTTTATGCAAAAACCGAGAACAGACATTTTTCACGATGGCGTCAGTAACTAGTATCCGTATTCTCAGTATTGAACTGGAAGTAGCTTACAGTCGAGGCTAATGCAGGGGAATATCATTAAAAATATTTTTATGTGAAAGACTCCCCTCATGAGCCTCGACTGCACGCTAGTCCCAGTACAATACCGTGAATACGAATATTGTCTATTACCCTAAGTAACACGAGAAAACAGAAACCTAAAGGGTTCTGGTAGTTGTAGTAAATGACGCCATCATGAAATGGCCTATTGCACCAAACTAAACATCCACCTACTCTTTAAACCTAGAAAGCAATAATGCGGCTTGGTAGGTCAGTATTATGTTTTTGTGGCCGCAAAGCTGAAGTTCTAATTTTAAAGTTAATGTACTGAAGGATTTTGATCCTGGCAAGCACACAAAAACACAGAGATGCAACGCAATTGTCGACTAACCGACTAACAAAAAGGACTAACAAAAAGGAAATATTAAGTTGGCTTTCGTTGTCGCTAAAGCTCTAAATTGCCTGGTATGTTTCACCACAGGTGGGGGAGAGATACCACTTGGCACATGGAGCAGTGGATTTTCTTCGTCAAAGAGGCTACGACGTTCGGGAGATTGAGGGGTGGCTGACTTACACAATCGATGTGTAAGTGACGTTTAACTCACCACGCCACACCACGATCATCATCATTTCATCGTCATTCTGGAAATCATCATCGTCATCATCACTGTCATCATTATCACTATCGTCGTCATCCACATCATCATCATCGTCGTCATAATCATCCTATTATCGTCATTACAATGATCGTCATCACCATGATCGTCATCATCATCATCATCACTACTGTCACATCACCATGCGGGCCATTATCATCACCATCGCCATCTTCATTGACATTGTTATCACTATATTATATATTAATCATGCTACTATTTAAACAAGAGTGACTTTGATCGACTGCACTAATGAAGTGCTTCAAATAAGGGTCCTGCAATAATTTAGAAGTTCTACTTAAATTGTCGCCGTGTCTAGGTAGACTGGGATGATCTCCACAGGGACACATACAGCAATAGATAATTATCCAGATAAATACTACGGTTTAAGGAATGTCGCTCTGTGCGTAAAGTGATTCAAAGTATTCGGAGTTTATAGAGGCACTGTCCCGGCTGAAATAACGTGTTTTTCATGAACTGTAATCCATTTACATCCTTGCAATCCTGCACTTTAGCTCAAAACTACTGCTTTTGATTTGCTTTATAGAATCTTTTTATCCAATTGAGTTGTATATTTGGTGGTATCTGGCGATGTAACGTGGAAATAAGCTAAGATAAATTTTGCTATTTTGACGGGACAGTGTCCCTTTAACACACTTCTTTTTCGCTTTACCAACATTTTAGATTCTGCTTTCAAATAGAGAATTTTGCCGAAGTTACACTTCCTAGTTATGAAATTAGCTCACATCAGCTATGGCTGGGAGTGACTCTAAATACCGTAGCGCTTATCCCTTCTGTTGAAGATCAAGAGTTGTCACATGACGGTCACCTTAACGTTACAACATTGAACGGAACTGGGTACCACAACATTGTAAGTGCAGTCGATATGTTTTGAAATTTAAATAAAAAGATGTAACATCATTTTTTGTAGGTGTTTTCAAAAGTGCTGCAACATTTTTTTTTCCTAGTTTTTTTTTATTTTATTATTTTCGTCACTTTACTTACACTAATTACATTACTAAAAAGATTACATTGATCTCAGCACTTACTTATACCAATCGCCTCACGCAAAAATTTACATCACTACTTTACACTACATTACGCTACTTACAAAATAAAAGAAAACAAGAACAAAAATACAATGCACAATGTTTTCTTCTTAAAATTCGTTTTAGTAAACAAATACAATTGAAAGGTTTTAAAAACAGTAACAAAATTTTAATGTCATATGTATTATATCAATTTTATTTGAGATCGAGTTTGAAGGTAGTAATTTCCACTTTAAAGATATCACCAGATAGAAGGAGTTAGTAGCTATAAAAGGGAAAAAAGAACTAAAGGAATCCCATTTAGTGAAATGTTTAAAGAGAGTTCCATTTTTCCTTGCGATAAAGAATTCCAGGTTATGATTAACTTTCAGTTTAGCCTTGAAAATTTCAAAAGATGGAACAATTTTATCAATTTTACGTCTGTAAATAAACAATTTTGCTAGTAACAGAATATGATTAATTAACATAAAATCTTTGTCTAAGTCAAATTTGCCAAAAACGATATCTTTAAACGTGAATTATAATTCTTTATTATTATAATTTGCAATCCAAGATAACACCTCCTTCCAAAAGAGAGTTGTCACATTACAGAATTAGAACCGAAATGCTCCAGGGATTCGTCTTCATTCTCACAAAAAGTACAAACAGGAGAATCAACGATTTTGAAAGCAAACAGCTTGTCGTTAGTAAATATGATGCAATTTAACAGCTTATATTGAAAAGCTCTTAATTTCGTATCCAAAGAGACATTAAAAGCTAACGAATAAATTTTCTTCCAGTCAAAAGAAAGACTTGGATATTTATTTTTAACTCTGACTTGAGCTGGTTTTATACATATAACAATAATTAGATTAATTAGATAATTAGATTTTCTCTATTATCTGTCTCCAGCAAACTCAGAAAACTATCACATATTATTTAAAAAAGAACGGTCTTCCGTTATTTGTTGTTAATAATAAGTCATGGTTTTTAACTCGTGAATACACGAAGCGTAATGAACGGGTTATCGCACACGGTGAGAAATATTTTCACTCAGTCACTCACTCAATCCATCAGTTGTAAACTTTTCTTGGTAATTCCGCTCACCAGTGCATAAGGCTTTCGTGGCAAATGCAAAGAAATATTGTCTAGAGAGTAGTCGACAGCCGAAAAAGAAGATATTTTGAAAGCGCAACTCTGATGTTTTACATTTGGAGTCCTTTGATGGAACGTTAAAAACTATCTGTATAATTCAAATGGATTTTCCAACAGAGACACTCGTTTTAATGCGTATCTTCGTTAAAAAAAATAATAAAATTTAACCACCAGAAGGAATTATTCCGCTACATTGCTCAATTGTTAAGCGTTCACAGTCCTGGACTAACAACGGGTTCGGGAAACGTTTTTATCCTCTTTTTTTTTCCAACTGGACAATCTTAAAGTGATGTATTTTTTTTTTATTTGCGTGTTTATTGAAACATAAGCTTACCACAATATTGCGTCACGCGTTGGCTCGCAGGACACGCTGGCATTTATATGCAAATTCTACACACTTTTGGATTCCGACATTTAGATAAGCCTGGAAATTTATTATTAATCTTTAATGTTTGCCACAAACATTAATTTGTAACATCGTTCCATTGTTACCAGCAATTATGGCTCCAGCAAAGTAAGGATTATTTTTCCATCGGAGACTCGAGACTTGACTTGACTCGCGATCGGGTAAATCAAAATCCTTTAATATCCCTTTACGGAACTTATTTTCTATTCACAAAATAAATACCAATGTGAAATGATATATATTGACTACCCTCGGGTCCTACTCATCGCCTCTGCAAATTTAGCGAAGAATCTTTCATTTAGAGCGTTTTATATTCACAAGTTAGCTCATAGGAGTCTTTGATTGAAAACCTTTTCTGTCCGTTTTGTTCTATGTTATTATTCTGCCATTTTTTGGGAAATTCTGGTTGAGTTTTTTGATTTTGTGTACGAATAGAAATTTACCACAATAGTACAATGACAAGCAATAAAACCGACACGCGGCTACATGGTTCAATCTACAATATTGCGTTTGAAGCAAGCAATAATTTTGTGTCAGAAAAAACTAAAGTACTTGATAACAGACCTCGTCAAAATCTAATATGTCATTAAAACAATATCTTTTCTTCAGAAGGCAGCAATTATATAGAGCATAACAACAACAAATTCAGGACACTGTTAATAAAAATGGTCACATTATAACGGGCAATGAAAAATGGCGCGAATTTCGTGATATTTTGCTCATTTTAACCAATTAACCGTCAGACACCGTTGTACGTCCGAGATTACGGAATTCGCGCCATTTTCGTTGTCTGTTATACTGGTAATCATGCCTTATATAATGGCTAAAACATTTGTTTCACCATTTTCCAAAAGGAAAAAAACGATTCAGTGCCCTTCGAAAGCTGCGATATACTTAAAATTATTTTTTTCTGGAATAAATTGGATGACTGCGAGGTCAACGGAAAGGAAAGTATTAAAAACATCGTTAAGCATTGAAGCATTATTACTTTTAACGTGCAAGAGAACTTCCGTGACAAGCAACACGAAAGTTTTTCAAACTACAAACACTCAAGAACCTGAACCTTACTTTGCAAATCAAAAGCAGATTAAAGTAGGACGCAGGAATTAGTTCTCTGACTTTATGTTACTTTTATCTTACGAAGTGCCTTTCTTTTGCTCTGTTTGTTTTGTTCACAGACAGATAAACAGATGAAGGCCATTTTAGAATCAAAGGGATGCGCAAGAGTATCATTTGACAAGGTAACGCACCAAGGATTCAGTTTGTATAGCTGTCAAATAAATCCATAGTAATGAATTTATACGATTTTTAAAACGTTTTGTTTTCCAGTGATGTTTTTTTTATTAAGCTATTTACTTGCAGATAACGAAAGAAGCAATATTAACCAAAATTTGCACCACAAATTGACACAAAGTGTCCTCGCTGACTTTCAACATTCATAACTATTTTAATATTAAAGCAAACGCAACCAAACTTCGTGACTTTTCTTAAAATGTATCTGGCAACAATTTGGTATGACATCTCAATGCTCACTGACTTATTGTTTCCATGGCAACAATATTTTTACAGCCTTAATCGAATTTTGGAATTTTTATCGCTTCTTTATTGGTTTTGGTTACTTTTAATTTACTTTTCTGAGGTTTTGGAAAGTCCATAAATTTAAGATGGTCCAATATGGCGGCTATAGTGCTCTTAAAGTTGCGAAGAGTGGGGCAAAATGTGCCAGGCTAATTTTAGTTAAGGTAATCTGGCTCAACGCACCAAACCCGCTGTCAAGAAGGTTGAAGAAGGGTTTGGAGAACAAACAGTTCGTTAAGTTCAGTGAAGGCGAAAGGAAAACGCTCCCGTCCATATAACATGATAAAAGAAATTACACGATATCTAAAAGATATGATTTTTACATGTATGCAGGTATCGTGGCAAGAGCAATATCTCAGTCAATAGATACTGTTCTTGCTGCGGAACATAAACCGTATAATAGACCTTACATATGTTATTGTCCCCAAACAATAGTTTACCGCAATCTCTTTTTCTTGGGATGCTTTTCTGATTAGTCTTCATGTTACTGTGTTCGTTATTTTTTATGTGCAGAGTGGCAACCTCATCATCAAAGATCCCGCCGCCACCAAAAGCTTCCTCACACATCAAGAAATTCAGATTAAAATGGAAAATGTGCTTCTTTGTATTTCAGTAGGAGCAATAATAATTTACTTCATTATGCTGTCACTAATAAGGTAAGAGGAAATGTGGAGCCTAAAACCCGGAGTATGTAATAGTCAACTGAGGCCTTAAGCTACTGTGTCCCAGCCCGAAAAAGTCTGAAAAAAAAACAGGGCTAAACCGGAGTATGTGCGAACACAAAATCACTAGAATGAAAAAGCTATTTGCAGATAACTTTTAGTGGTTAAAGATTCCCCCTTTTGAAGAACTCTAAGCTTTTCCGTTAACGGGTCCCGTGATTCATGTTGAAACTGAGTGCAATATAAAATTACTTTTTCCAGGATCAAAAAGACGGAAAGGATTTTTGTGCACATAAATCTGCTACTGTCCCTGGGCTTGGGGAACCTGGTGTATGTTTTGGACAAAACAGTGTTCACTGATAAAACGGATCTACCTGTAAGTAGTAAACCTAGCTATATATTTTTTAAAGATTCGTTTTAAACGACCTCGGCTATCACACAAATACTACGCGCGAAAAAAAGAACACCATTCCCTTTAAACTGTTTATTAAAGAATAGTGACCTAACAGCTAACGTAAACATCCCGTCCCAGTCACTCCATGTTCTGGAAAAAGAGTTAAATTGTTAACGACATAAAGGATTTGCAACTTTTAATTACAAAAACTGCTGCAAGGCCACCTCTAAAACAATTGGAAAGGAAACCTAAAAAGAAAATAAAAAGTAGAATCAAACACATAAACAAACTAAAACTGCTTAAATTACTTTAAAATTCCTTAAGTGGCGCCCGAGGAGCCACAGGCAGCCCGCTTAATCTGGGTTTTATAGCATAAAGCATCTAGCAGTATTGCTACTCCCTACTGGATGAGATACTATTCTATCATAGGGTTGTCCTCGGCCTTCTGTTAAGTTTCGCTGCTACACATTTAAACAACTGGGTAGAAAAAGAGAATGTAGAGAGTATTTTTTTTTGTACGAATCAAACAGGAGCACGACGGCCAGGCCTCGAATCACCGACCTTCAAATCGACAGTTCAACGCGTGAACCACATCAACGTTGTGACCTAAATATAACCTTAAAACAAAAAGAACGAAAACAATATCTACCAGGATCAAATGTTTGACATTATCGAGCTTTCGAAAGTTCCCATTGCCTTTCTCAAGTATCTGATGATGTCATGTAATAGATGTCATAGATACTGGAAATTCGTACTTACCATTCCTGTTAAGGAAATTCCACTAAATGAGAACTTACAATATATTCTTGTTTAAACTTTGCCTACGAGATATTCATTATACTAGAAATACGTGTATCGCAGAACCTCGCGAAGCTCGGGGGAGGATGCACTGCAAAATTTTAGCGATGTGGGAGAGATGGAATTTCTGATTTGACTGGAGAGGTTGGGTTGCATGCCGGCAATGGCCCTGAAATTTAAAGTTGAGACATTCTCGTTCACAGTCGCTTCGATTTAACTTGTAGTTAGTGCCCTGTCTTCTTAAATTATAATAAATGGGAACTGGTACTGGTCAGTTTTGGGTTTTGAGCTGTGGGTCACTGTAACTGCTATGGGACTGGGTATCAAAAGATCCTAGGGCCCTTCTTTCACCCCCCCCCCCCCCCCCCCCCCCCCCCCCCCCCACCTTTGTTCATTAATTTTTGTTTGAAAGAAAATTGATCTGAAAGTGGATGTACAGTATTGTTGTGGACATGGGTTGAGGACAATATGCAGTGGTGTTCTGTTTATTTTGATTGGGTGAGAGTTTGTTTATCAGGAATACAGGTAACTCCTGCTGTCTTGATTTAATTTCCTTTTTGAAGCTTGTGAGTGCTATCTCCCAAAATTAACCTGTTCCTTTTACATACTGCTGTAGCTGTTGTTCTATGTGCTGTGTATCAAATAATTGCTAATCCAATTCACTATTCGCTTGAATGGTTGAGATTGCAGGAGTTAAAACTATATTGTGGATACAGGTCATGAGAATTACAAAATTGATTACAAAAGTTAAACATGAATATTCAAGATGAAGCAACAGATTCTCTGCAAATATCATTTGCAATGTATAGAGACCAGGATGGAGAATTCGTAGGTTAAGACCAGGACTTAGGCCTTCATGACAAGTTAACCCTTTTAAAAATCTCAAAATCAAAATTAATTTGTATTAATTAATTGTTTTTTCCTTACAAAATCAAAATTGTAGACACCATGTCACCTTTCCATGTCATTTAATCTTATATCAAAGTTCCGTAGTGACCTTTTTAGCGAGAATATCAATAATGATCAATTTACAGCATGTACTAAGACAATAGTTTCCAGTGTTTGAGTACTAATTTTTTATATTGGAAAAACATCCTCTTATGATCTGCCTGTCAGTTGTTTAGCTACTTAAAATCTTTTTTTTTTTTTGCAAAAGGTAGATTAAAGAATAATTTATGGAGGGTTGTATTCTTAAGCTTAAGCTTACTTGCCTTTAAGGACGTTCGCGCGAAAATCTTCTAACATTGATTTTTTTATAAAACTTTTGCTACAGCTGGGTTATGAGTTACTCGTGTCAGAAATGCAAAAAAATGACGGGGTCACCGACTTCGTTTCTGAGATAAGATGTCTGAAAGACGATCCTAATTTTGAAAAATTGGTCTTCCATACGGGATGTGAACCCAATGTCTGTCAGTCTAAAAATATCGCAAATTAATCTCTAAAATGCAACTTTTTTTCCCAAATTTTATGCGAGTAGGTCTGTTCAGCAAATTGATACAACTGGTGACGTTCCTTTAAGTAAATTTCATCTTTAAACGACAGCATTTGCAAACTCTAACAGCCGCAAGTTGGCAGGATTCGATGGCGCGCGGGTAGAAAAATGGAAACAATTTAAACTTCCAACATTGATTTTTTGTTCATTTTTTCACAATCTGTCGAGAATTGACAAAGAAAATTATCTATGAAAAAAAAACTGGGGGTCACCGACCATCCAAAATCTAAGCCAAGTAACACAACGGCTATCAGCCCTTTATGTGCTTAGATTTCTTCTCTTGCGCGCGCGCTCGTGCATGACGTAGCATGGCGTTGCGACATAAATTGCGTGCGCAGTAAGGACGCGCATAAACAATTAGCGCGAACGTCCTTAAATGTATATCTTGTTTCAATTGAAGAGCATTAAAGAGCGGATTAAAATGCGGTGGTTTGAGCGAGATTTCTTAATCGTTCTTCTTCTTTGAGCCTTTCCTGTAATAAGTGTTTGTTTTACCCTACCGTATAAAAGATATTCGTCACGAGTATTTAGCTGATCGTGTAATTCTTGCCGCCTATCGTTGCGTCTATAAACACAGGATAAACTGAATCATTTTGTCCAACACTTCCAGTGGGTGTCGCCTCTTCTGATCGGTTTCGTTCAGAATTCTAATGGAGGCATTTGGTCAAGACGTTTGAACAAACTCAAACGGTGTGCCTAGGCTGTTCGAAGTCTTTGTAATCGATGCTGTCGTAATGTTTCTTCGTTGCTTGATCGCGCTGAATTTCAAGTCGCCGTTCTCGCTCCAGCGGAGTTTCGGTGGTTAATCTTCTCGGGAAAGGATTTCCAGCCACTTGTTGAATCCAGCGTTGTTGTGTTTGCTGTTCTTTCTCATTTGCATCAGAAATTGGTCGTGTTTCACCGAGAGTAAACACTTTTTCACAGACAGCCCGGCCGCCATTCGCCGCCGCCATGAATAAACATGAGAGCGCGCCATTGTCAGCGGTCGCGATTTTTGTTGCCAGGCAACTGCCGGACATCTTCAGTATATATATATCTGTCTGAATTTTGGAAAAGGTACCTGCCATTTTTGTTATGTCACTTACTAAAATACTGTATTAGGAGGGCAAATTGTTCTCAAATTGGACTCGGGTTGCAAACTGTGAGTAAAAACTGAAGATACAAGCAATTGCAAAAAGAGTTGAGACATTGTGTACTGTTGTGCATATTTCAAGGATACATTTTGAGTTTAAAGGGTTAGGGTTAGGATCAGGATTAGAATAGTTGTTCTAGTGATACAGCATTAGTGCAGTGTTTGCCCAGTATCGCTACAGAAGCAATAGCAGTGAAGTTCACTAATTACTAGCAGTCGTTTTACAGCATTCGAAACAAACAAACGAGATAAAAACAGAAACACACACGCATATAATGCGATGCTATAAATAATTTGAACCTGATCTCACTAGAATAGTCAACTGATCTGATCTCGCCATAAGAAAAAAGAGCTCATAGAACCTATTCTAAATTTATATTATTCTTAGAAGAAAGTTGAAATGAACAAGATCACTATTCTGACTCACGGCCGCTAACTATTCACTTTGGCGGTCGGAAGTTTAACATTCGCGGAGCGTAAGCTATATTCACGAAATTCGGATGGAAGGGCTATAGTCTTATAGAAAGTGTTTTGCTGAACTAGCGGCTCAACAGCTAAACAGCTAACAATTCCAAAGCGTGAAAAACATCCGCTGTCAACAGGACGTATGATGTTTGAGATTTAATTAGCCAAATCGCCGAGCAAAAAGTGTGAGTACCGATAAACCACATTCTTTTGCTAAAACACACACATTAAAACACACAGTGAAAATGCGTTTCTTTTACCAGAAAATTCAGCCAAGACGGCGTCTTTATGCCAAAGCTAGTAGGCTGAAATTAAAATTTGACAAATACTTCAGGCGAGAGAAGCGGTTTAAGATTTACATAAATCGTGTAACAACGCGCCAAAACTAACACGAAACATAGCGGTTCGGCTTGATGTAAAACCAAAACACCATAGTCATTTACTAATAGAGATATAACAAAATCATGTACAGAGTCTAACTGCATAACATTAAAACACTTACGGAATTTTTGGGTTCACTTCGGTCCACCTTCCATTCCGCTTGCTGACAAAGGAACCATAATATGTTTTCTGACCCTTTTCAAAGTCACGCAAAGTAACGTGACGCCGCTTTTAAAAGCTACGATCTTCTACGTTTCGTCTCGGGTAGAAGGATAAAAAGACGCTTCTTTCGCTGGAGACGAGCAATCTACTTTATTGCTGAGATTATTGCCCTTCCTGCCTCTTCGTTTTTATCGCAAGCTTCTCATACAGCAAAAAGAACGCAACAGATACCGCAATGAATTATGGGAAACTCCTGAGTTCAACGAACGTGGAATGCCCTACAACTGATTTTTCACAAAAATATATAAGTCTAAAAGCACCTCTTCAATTCCAAACTTCGGTCACAGCAAGGTGTCACAAATGGGCTGCAACTCACGATCATACAGTTTTTAGACAAGACGTGCTTTTAGACTCCGTCTGGATCGGCTTGCCTACCGACTGTGAACGGCCGCAAGAGTGCCAACATCAGCACTATTCGACAGTCGAAAAGCAAAACACCGCTCGTTTCTTTGAAAGGTGCTAGTGACTTACGGGTTTCCGGACTTAATGATGTCCTTCAACCACCAGACGGGCACAAATGTGGCGAACAAAGAAAATAAAATTGACCACAGGAGCTCAAAGCCAAATGTAAGTTTCGAGAGTGGCTTCAAGATCGATCGACCATCGTTACTTTCCCACTTTGATTTGAATATTACGACGTCATGGACACGTGATAATTCCTATGAAAAAGACTCTTTTCCAGATCTCTTCTGTAGTTAGCGCGAAAGTGGTTTCTGCTAACGTTAACAAGTTACAACTCAGGGCGTTATACTTACCTCAAGGTAAAACCTAGAATTACCTCGAAGCTTACTTACGGTGCATTTTAACTGTTTGTTATCATTAATTCTTTCTGTAAACTGTTCAAAGCTTTCGTATGTGATGTTGTTTTTTACGCGCTTGTTGTTTTAACTCCCTTTTTTTACTAAATTGAAAACGTTTTCTATGTAGAAGAACACCTGGAAATGCTTTCATATCATTTATTTTAATTTATTTGAATACTGTAATGTATTTTACCAAAGATTGTTCGTTGGGTGCCCCTGTACATTTGAAGTGACATCAAACCTTCAATTTTCACTTTTTGTGAGGTGCCTTTTCTTAAAATCAGACAGATATATATATAAATATATATATAAATATATTTTTCGCTCGATTTGGCGCGGCTCAGCTCCCGAGACCCGAGCACCCGAGCGGCCTTCGGCCGTCAAATTTATTAACCTCGCTTCGCGAGGAATAATAACTTCAATTTTAAAATAAAAATGGGGGTGTCCGTGTTGGTTAAGGAGCTGTCAGGTATCGAATATGCCCTATTTTGGCAATTTTAGCCTTATAGAAGTGCATTCCCTTAGTTGAATAATCCTCAAAACTCAAAAACTCATGAGAACATGCTAAAGAAGACATGCATCGCATACATTGCGTTGGACATAAGTAAACTTTTTACATTTGTCTTATACAGAGAAGTCTTAGCGCTAGGCAAATATCAAACAAAATCCGCTGTCCTGGTTACTAAAATGTAAAACAGAGAAACTGCAGTTCAGCTCTTTTTCTCTGATTTATTGCATTTTCAACAATAGAAATTTATAAGTCTTTATTATAAATGGTTTTTGGGGACTTGATTAGAAAGGACGAAAAAAATGTTGGGGTGTCCTGTCCTTTTTAGCGAGCTCTATGTTCTGAACGTGCGTGCGCTCGTGGACGCGCTAATGACGCAAATTATGCGCAGTAAGTGATGCGCAATGCAAAATCATGGAATCGCCTTATTAGGGATGAGGCCTTGCACAGGATCGCTAAAACTTCTCTGAATTTGCTCCTTGTAAAATTGTCCGCGGAGGCAATTGACTTGGTGTTTTTCATGCAGACAGAATGACCAGTTTCCTTAAGATCTTCACAAACTGCAATAAGTACATTTCGTTTGCGAATAACAATTTTAAAAAATTGTTATTCGCTACATTTTTTTTCTGTTTCCCTTGAACCTGCCCCATAGCCACGAGAATATTAGAGAATGTAATACTTCCGAAATACACGTGACTGTGAAATCATGTATTGCTTTCAGGTTCTCTGTATTATTGTGGCAGTTGTCCAACACTATCTACATACCGCAGTGTTTACGTGGATGTTAGTGGAAGGAATAATCCTATACACCAAGTTGGTCAAAGTATTTTCGGTGAAGAAGCAATACTTGGCTTATACGGCTGTAGGATGGGGTAAAGTCTTCTTTTATCTCTCTATTTCAACCAACTGCTCTAAAAGTTACTTTAATTTACAATGTAAGCATTAGAAGTTATATTATAATTGTGGTAATGTTTTTTTAAATACTCGAGAAATGATCCTGTGCCCCTGTGTATCAAAATTGTCTGATTCCAATTCCTGTCCAGGAATCCCAGCGGTGATAATTGGAGTGGTAGCCTCTATAAGACCTTCATCCTATGACATGGGATTACCTATAAGGAAAGACGTTATGTGTGGATCACTAAAATTTACTTCAGAGCTGAACAGAACCAGGTACTCTGACATGTTTTTGTTGCCAAAGTACTCATTCATCAAATCAACAAGTAATTCCACCATTCCTTCCTTCCTTCTTTCATTCCTCTCTTCTTCCTCTTCTCTCCGTTCATCTTTCAATCCTCCCTTCATCCTTCCTTCCTTCCTTCCTTGCCTCCCTTCCTCCCTCTCTTCATCCCTCTCTCAATCCACCCTACAACTTTTTCTCCATGCCACACACCCTCCCTCTCTTTTTCGCTCTTTACCTCCATCCGTCCGTCTGTACCTCCATCTATCCATCCCTACAGCTATCTTTTAATTAAAAAAAGAGTCGGTCCATGAATTCACCATATTGCAATCAATTGATGGATGCGTAGATCGACATATCAGCCAAACATATTTTGTTTTGTATAATCGATAGATGTTGGCTTAATGGAAGCTTGTGGATCTACAAGGGACCGATCTTGTTTTTCCTTCTGGTATGAATATATTTGTTTGTGCTGATTAAGTGAAATATTTTACAGTTTTTATTGATGCTTCAAATGTTTAACATGTAGTAGTAACGCTATTTATGGCACCAAAATACACCCTTAAATTTATTTAAATGTTGTAACATTGCATTTAACTTCACCAAAATTGATTCGACAGTCACATATAACTTTATCCATAAATTGAACATACATACGTTATTGCAGTTACCCTAGGGGCTTTTAAACTTGCAACTGCAGTAATTAGTACAATAAAAATATATGTAAATGAAACATTATAACATTATAATGATAATCTGAAATTAAAAAAATGGTTTTAAGTCATCAGTTCTTTCAATTTCTGTCACAGGTGTATAACTACCTAGCTGGTAGAGTATTGCACGGACAAACCTCTGCACGAATAACCCGAAGGGTGACTTTTGCCCGTTTTCAGACCAAACGTTCCCTGTTTGCCAAAATGAAAAAATAATCAAACAAAATCTGATTTTCAAGTTCTCTAGCAAATTTCAAACCCGAACGGCTCAAAACCCATTCTCCTGGAATCTTCAAATGTAATGTAATATACACCTCGGAGTGGAATATTAAAATGAACGTTTCTTGTATATTTATTTAATTTTGTTCTTGATTTTGTCTTCGCATCTTAAAGGTTAACATTGGCCTGTTTGTGATTCTGTTGCGGGTCATCCTTGGAAAACTGGCTCAAAGATATAGCCAAGATAATATCAAATTTGCAAGGTGATTTATTTTAAGATAGAGATAAACGATAAGTTAAATTTTGTTTCGATGTCCTCATGACAGTGTTATCGTGTTATTACTGGAAAAAAAGGTTTGAATGAAATACTCAAACATGATAATGGTGTCATAAGACATCGAAGTGTCTATAATTTGTTTCGCTTATCTTTATTTTAGCATGTTTTATAGCAAGGATTTTCATTACCATCTGTTCGATCGCGCTCGGATGCTTTTGATTAAGGTGAATTTCACGGTTTTGCATTGCGCATCACTTACTGCGCATATTATTTTCTTGTGTCATTAGCGCGTGCACGAGCCCACGCAATATTTAGAACATAAAGGTTTCCTTTACGACTCAGAGCCTATCGCTAAAAATAAGTGGCTGTTTTCTCGTAAACGAGCATGGGCACCCCACCTTTTTTCGTCCTTTCTAATCAAGTACCCAAAACCTTTGTATGAGAAAAGACTTATTAAAATTCTATTGTTCTTTTAATAAATGAGAGAAATAGAGCTGAATTGCAGTTTCTTTGTTTTGTATTTTAGTAATGAGAAAACGGAATTTGTCAGATATTTGCCTTGCGCTAAGACTCTGTCTAAAACGAATGTAAAAAATTCACCTATTTCCAACGCAATGTATGCGATGTCTTCTTTAGCATGATCTCGTCAGTTTTTGAGTTTTCAGAAGTTTTCAAATAATGGCAATGCACTTCTATAACAACACTGCTAAAATGCCAAAATAGGGCATATTCGATGTCTGTCAGCTCCTTAACCAACACGGACAACCCCATTTTTTATTTTCTATTTCAGTATAATTACCTTAACTCATGCTAGTCTTTCCATCTGCTAGTCTTTAGCTTTCCTTTTCTTCCACATGATCTCTTTAAGTTCTCCACAACGTTAAATCATTCAAAATACTATATTTTAGAAGGTACGTTACCTTTTGTTTTGTTACAGGAGAAGTTTAAGAAGCATTGGGGCCTTGCTTCCCCTGTTGGGTGTCTCGTGGTTGCTGGGATTTTTCATTGAGTTCCACATAGCTCTGGGATACATGTATATTGTGCTGAATTGTACGCAGGTGCGATATGTTTACACTTTTTCTTTTCAGTATGGTCTAAAGGGTGTTTGCGCGAAAACCTTCTACAACACAGATTTTTCAAACTTGTGCAACAGCTTCGTTTTGGAGATAAGCACGTGAAGACTAACTTTCTTAGACAAATCTGATATAAGTGCAGGGTCAATTGAGTAAATAGCTTTAACTTGTGCCATCGTTTCAAGTAAATAAACGTGACCTTTAAGGAGTGCATTTACAAACACTGCACATGCAGCTGGTTTTCATTTTCTAGAAAGTGTCGGAAATTGGTAAAGAAATCGATCTATGAAACAAAAAATAGGCATCACCGATCATCTAAGCTAGTTAATTCGGAGCAAAATTAATGCAAAGGCACCCGCCCTTTGTGTGTAGATGTCTTCCTTGGTGCACGAGCTCCCGGCGTATTAATATATGACGTGTGACATGACGTACGACAGTGAGGATGCGCATAAACAATTAGCGCGAACGAAAAAAAAAAACTATACTTTAACAATGCAACTTTAATTTCTTTTCATCCGCAGGGGATCTTTTTCACCATTTTCCATTGCTTTTTTGATGACCAGGTATTTAACCGCATATGTCATATATGTTTTAAACAAATAGTGGGATAAGTATGTAATATTATAAATAGACAGTTTTCACAAGTTGAATTTACACAAGTTATTCACAAGTTTTCACAATTATTACAAGACGGTATGTTGTTATGATTATAACCACCCTTGTTAGACAGGCGATATATATTTTTGGTGACGTTTCCTTCTTCTGATGTCTCTTTTCAGGTCCGTGGAGGTTTGAAGAAGTTGACGGCAAAACATAACGTGGTACCAAAGACAAACAGGTCGTCAAAGGCTACTTTAAACATGAGCGGGCTCCAAACTCCAGGTAAGTTTGAGACAAATTTGTTTTTTAGCATATTCAAAGCCAGTAAGAGAGTAGAGTAAGCAACTTTGAATATTGGCTATTGTGCTGTATTGTTTGTATTGTTTTCGGTAAAAATTAAAGTAATTGTTTCCTTCAGTATCGGTAAGTACTGTCAGATATTTGCTTCAGCCACCTCATCTGGGAACATTGTTGTGAAATTCAAGGCTGTTTTAAAAGAAAGTTCCACGAGTTGTGTATGTAACACTAGTGACTGTAATATCTTAGGGTCCAGACCTCTGTATTTTCAGACTGGCTTTGCTCATGCGTAGTTGACATTAAAGATGGCAAGTACATGGCTTACTTGTAGTAATTTGTGTTGAGCTCCGATATTGCAGTGACCATTGTACATTGATTGATTGCTTGTGAAATAGAATGGCTGTTTCAAATGAACGTTCCATAAGATGCGTATCTAACATTAGAGACCCTTATTACATGTATATGGAAATATGTAACCATTTAAAATTTTTCCTGCGCAAGTATATTTTGGATTTTGCTTTTACATTTTAAATACTTATCTTTATCTTGTATCGATCATATATATATACATGTAAATGCATGTTACCGTATAAGGCCGGAACAGCACGGCGAATTTTGTAAAAAAAAAATTACGGAAAACAAAATGACTTTTTCGAGGCTGGCTTGCACAGGTTAGGTAGGAAAATATATTCTCACCGGTGAAGGCGGTTGTTAAATATTGAAAGTACCCGGCTGAACTCTCTCTGTCAGTGTACTAAATAGTTCCTTGAAACCTAACTTCTGTTTTTTACTTTTTTACTTTACACAGCCGAAACACATCTCGAGAGTGCAACAGTGGACTTGCCTCCACAGAGTGATGACGGCACTTATGATACCAAGCTGTGACGATGTTATCAAGGGATGCTTAAAATCGCTTTCGCTGAATAATGCTGTTCTGCATACAGCTATTTCAATTAACGTTGTCGGATGAAAGCTCAAAGCTGCAAGCCAAGATAGTTGGAGCGGCGCAAAAGTAACGTTTTTCCGCTCGTCGCATCGCTCATTCGCGCTGTTTCTTTTTGTTTCGCCACTCCCAACTATCTGCATACCTGGAACAGGCGCTCGGTTTACTCGTTCGGTCTTCGACTATGTAGGCTTTGAGCTTTCACCCGACAACGTTAATTGAAATAGCTGGATTAATTAATTGTATGTATTCAGATCAACTGTAAATCAACCTATAGATTTTATTGCAACATATAACCTCAATGTGGCAAGGAAATATGGACCGATATCTGTCCGCGGACATTATCTGTTGCATTGAGTGAACAGTGCTAATACATAGATACCTTTATTTCAATGTATTTAAAGGAACGCAATTCTGTCTATTCCGAGTTAACAGGCAACAAACAGTAATGATGGATCATCGTTTATTGAGGCATTTCTTAAAATGCCTATGAAATGAAATTTTCGACCCGTTTTTTATACTAAAAAATTGAAGTCAATGTTCCACTGATTCATAATTTTCCAATTTAAGTTATGGTCAAGCAACGAAAAGTATTTTTTTGGACGTCCAAAGTTAGTCAAAAATGAACTTTTCGTGTCCTGGGGCCTGGAACTAGTATAAAAAGAAACATAGAAACATAGAGTCCCCTATCCCGCGTTCCTTTATTCGAAAGAATTTTCCCTCCAATTCGCGTTAATTAAAGTCGCGTTAATTTCAGAGACCTTAATTTACAGGAGTGTTAATTTCCTGTAATAATTAAATAAGGTAGATTAGTCCTGTTTATCTTCGTTTCCAATCCCGGGCGCATTCTTCTACTAGTTAGATAGATAGTTGAAACTGTTTTGCGGTTCTTAACGATTTCACTATAAATTGGTTTTTACTCACAAAATACTGAAAGTGACCCTAGAAGGCATTGCATCTGATCAGTGCTATGGAACCTCAGGAGCTCCACAAGGCACAGTACTTGGACCACTGCTTTTCCTTTTGTATATTAATTGCATACATGTATGTCATCAACAACAAGATTATTAGCTGATTATTAGCTGACGATTGACTACTGACCACTGACCAAATTCTTCACAAAGGTTTAGATGCCCTATCTAAATGGGAAAAGATTGGAAATATCATTGAATTTGGAGATATGTCATACAATCTGCTTCTCTGCAAAGAAAGTCATCGCCCCATTTACATCATATACCCTTATAAGCATACTTTGGATAGGGTTCACCACGATTCATATTATGGTATTATACTACTGAAGACTTGAAATACACAAGTCATGTTGCACAAATTTCTAAACAGTGCTAAACAGACCCTTGGTCAGTGTTATTAGGAGGAATTCTAGGCATTCTTAAATTTATAGAATGTTAATCCAAACATTATTGTTTTCTGGTGAGACCTAAATTAGAATATGCAAATTCCGCATGGTATCCCTACCTTCCGAAAGACAAATACCAGTTAGACATGGTACAGCGCTCTGCTGCTAGGTGCTGCTTTAATCACTGCTCAAGACAGCCAGATGTTGTAAATAATATGCCAGAGAAACTGGGGTGGCCATCTCTTGAAAGTAGATGAAAGCTCCCTCGACTAATTATGTTCCATTGTGTTGTTGATAGAAATGTTGAGATCTAAATCTTGCCCCGAGGAATGACAAGTCGATGTTATTTTTAAGACCACATTCTAACTGCAACCAGCGTGCAAATAGTTTCATTCCGCGCTCCATTAATCAATGGAACAAGCTCCCAGGCAATACTGTTAATATTCAGAACATCAACAAATTTAAGACTTTACATTTACATCTACATTTATTTAGTCGGTAAAATCCTTGCAGATATCACACCAACTGTACTAAAAACTAAAAAAAGAAGCTATTATCAAAAGTATTGGTTCGTCTTCATTTGTGACAAATTTATATATATATATATATATATATATATATATATATATATATACAATACACAGGAATAAATGAATAAAAATGTAGCTAAATAGGATAAAAATATCTATAAAAAATGAATAAAATTTTAAATAATAATATAAAAACTTAATATTTCTTAGTTAAGTGACTAAGTAACTCCGATTTAAGAGTAGCTCGGGAATTTGACTCCACTATATCGGCGGGTAAACTGTTCCATAATCTTCCTGTCTGTATCTAAAACGATGGCTACTCCGAGTTTTAAGTTCAGTATGGGGGTTAAGATAAGTGTTTACGTCAATGTCAATTTGACTTCTGTGCGCAATCACTTTTGGCCAAAAATTAGAAGGATTTGTATGGAATCATAACGGTGCCAATATTTGGCAAGCGGGCATTTTCCGAATATGTAATCAAATCCCATAATTGCACAAATTTTAGTTTTTGTGACGTCACACTTTAGTAGCGGAGCTCTCGCGAGCCTTTGGCCAGCTTCGGAGCCCCAAACTCATAGAATCTATGCCCGTCATTTTTTATGGTCATGGTTAGCGGAATGTTTCGCGGGCGTGTCGGTCCGTGTGCCGCGGTTGTGCCTAAAGAAAAGAATACCGTTCAGAAGGACGTCGGACACCTTATTAAGACTTATATAACGTAATGTCGACACTTAGAATTTTATTTTCAATAAATTTTTAAGTGTAAAAAAGAAAATCTAAAATCCCCCACTCAGGATTGAACCTATGATCTCAGCTAGGCTTAGGCTTAGATAGCCTACCGTACCACTATACCACTGTACCACCTAGCTTCTCGGGTTGTTCAGGCCTAAATTTAACTATATAAACTGCTACCCATAACATCAACTGAAAGCTAACCAGTTACTCCGTTATATAAGTTTCAATAAGGTGTCCGACGTCCTTCTGAACGGTATTCTTTAGGCTTAACCGTGTGCCGCCAGCCGCCGCCCACCGTTGGGCAGGGCTAGCCCGCGGGCGCGCATGACGTCGCAAAACATGCGCGTATGACGCCACACAACATCCGGGATCTTAGAAATTTTGAAACCAAAGCGAGGCTTTGTTTATCGCGCGGCTACACGGCCGAATGTCACGTCAGCTCGGTAAACGCTTCAATGTTATGCTGTGTTTAGCGGAGAAAACAGTCGTTATTTCCCTGCATTTTTTTGCGGTTTGCTACTCAAGACAGGGATACTCAGAAGCCAATATAGTGCAAAAAGAAGAGCTTTCAGGGATAAAATCTTGCTTCGAGGAACTTCATACGTTTTAATAAATGCGGGAGCAATGCGGGGCTGAGATGTTTCTCACTCCGGATTTCAGAACTGAAGAAGCGGAGATGTAAAGAATTTCTTAAAGGTAAAAAAAATACATTTTTCGATGGGAATTTATATTGATATCAATCTGTGCTTGACTTTTTCTTTGTGTTCTTGTTAGTTTTGGAGAATTGTTTATAAAACGTGCTCAAATTCAGTCGTTTCATGATTTCTTTCATCGAAGACAGCTCGGCCTCGATGCCGCAGCGCTATAAATGGTTCGCATTTGCTTTTTAACATAAACTTATGGAGATTTGAATAAAATTTTTCGAAAGAAGATTGTGTTGTCCATTTTTATGTGTTTGTTCATTCATTACATAGGTTGAAAAGCGATTTTATGTAAACAAAACAAGACTTTGATTTTATAGTTCTAACTTCACTCGCGTGGCCTTACGCAAATATGTTTGTGTATTTTTTGCAATTTTGATTTCCAAATCAGTTTCTCGGGCAATTTTTGATAAGCAACAGGTGTATTTTATTCGGAAAGTAGTCGTATTAGTTATTCTAGACGGAGAAAAAGTTGTTTTTGTGAACTTTTGTACGGTCTAAATGTACTGTGCAGACGGTCGCGTAATTCTGTTTTTGAGAATTGCTCAAATTGAAAAATAACCCAGTCGTCAATCTTAATTCTTGTGCTTCCGACCTTTCACCTCAGTTAAGTTTATCATCGGCTTTCTGTTCAGAGAGCGACGCTGTTAGGCTCAGCCTATCTATATAGGCCTATCTATCTATCTATCTATCTATCTATCTATCTGCCTATTTTCAGGGTGTGGTGTAATGAGAATTAGAAAGCTAGTCAACAAGATGCTTTTCGCCGTAAGTTTTATTTATGGACTGTGTTGGATACCAAACCTGACACCATCTATGCACTGGTTTATTTCCGGTCTTCACAAATACAGTATGGAAGTATGTTCCACAATACCTCTGTTGCTCTCGTTATACGTTCAACTCCGCAGATAATCATTTTATTTATGTTTTCGTGAATGATAAATTTCGCGAGAAAATCAAGAGTCTGCGGCCAGTGCTGTACTATCATAGTGACACCATCCAGTGACACGAACAATCACAGCATTGCCGGAATCCCACCCTATCGAAGAAGTGAATCGTAAGTCTAAACCGACGGGAATATCACACGGAAAACTCATCTTATACAGAAAACCGCATTTTTATTAGACGACAAAGTAAATTTAATAAGTAGGACTTTTTTGCTTTCTACACGAGAAAAGGGCTGAAAACAAAACTCTACATGAGAAAACAAAACAATTCAGCAATTGTTCCTGCGCGTTTTGCGATTTTAATGAGACGGTATTCTATCCCCGAGTATATGTAAGCTATATAGGTATGTGCCACGCGGGATAGGGTATCCTTTTTGGTATTGCGATCCTTGGTTAGGGTTCCCTTAAATTGTATTAGCTAAATTGCACCTAAACACCCAGCTAAACAAAAGAAAAATAGCTAAAAATATGGTTATGATGGCGTATTAATGAACTAGGCTCAGTCTAGTATTTGATGCCTGGTGCTAAACTTTCCATGTACACAGAGATGGCACAAACCCTGATCACTTGTATATGAGAGAACCCACCACCTCTCCACCTCTTTCCCTGGACGTGTTCAAGTGAACCACTTTCTGTGGGACTTCTTTAAGTGACAATTTCATTTTCTGACGGCTAAAATGTTTACTAAAACTTGATTGTTGGTTCTCGTCCTTGCTCCGCGGTTTTTGCTCCGGGTTCTCCGGTTTTCTTCCTCCACAATTCGATCTGGAAGCAGTAGAAGTAAGAGCAACTGTGGATTTCCACTGAAATTCTCATTTATTTTATTTTATTCTTAATGTTTTTGATCAGATGCATGTTTATATAAAACACAATTGGAACAATTTGATAAAGCATTGTTCAGTGCATTGCTGTTCATATGAATAACAAAATCCACTTCGCATAGAGAAAAATTACGTATTATATATAATAGTGTTATATGATTAATATTTCTATATTGGATCCATATGTTAGTAAAATTTAAAACAGCAAAGCGGACAAAGCTTGACTTGAATCTGATTACAGAATGGTTAAGCATCTAATCAGTCTTCAACATATGTATATTTACATTTCGTCTTCAAATGAACTCGGTTTGCCAATTATCATCCTGCTGAAAAAAAATATTAGTTTTGGTTTAATGAAAAAGTTCTGGTTTTCTTCATTTTTTATCATTAAGTAAATACTAACAGAAGATATTGTGTCTGTATTGTAAGCGGCACGGAAACTGCAATTTTCATTTTTCAATTGTGAAATATGCGATGCTAAAGTTATCCCATGCACGAAAGAAGTTTCGTTAGTGGAACAGGTTTAAGAGTTTAGAGCTGGAAAATTATTACTAATCAGACGTGTTTTTAATCCTCTGTCTTGGCATAATGTCTCGATAGATTTAAAGAAGCGGATAACTATTGCATGTTGACGCCGTAATTATCTTTCCTTGCTTAGCGGAAGGATCGGTGAATGTTTGCTCGTTATCCTAAAGGACATACGATAGCCTTTTGAAGTCGAATTGTTTATTTTCGAGTCCCTATCCTTCAAACTTAAGCTATCCTCTCAAGATATTTCTCACAACGTCAAGTGAGAAAATCTCATTTCCGAATGTGTCAATCGCGATAGAACGGAGTGTTTTTCTTTCCCGGGTGATATGAAACGTCTTTGTCGGAAATTAAAGAAGTCATGGTATCAGCATGCACAATTCATAAAACTCGCCGTTTTTCCGTTTGCATTCATGTAGTTGTCCATCTTACGTAATGTTCTTACGCCAAATCCTTTATAATTTGCCGTCGAGCAAAGCATATTTCGGTTCTTAACAAAAATCCTGGTGCATTCATATTGTCAGATTTTGTGATTATGGCTCGGCCGTTAAAGTCACACATAATGACCAGGTCATCTTGCATATTCGCTTTCATGTCTTCATCAATCAATTTCTACGGATTGTTCTTACTACAAATCCTTTATAATTTGTCGTCAAACAAAGCAATCTTTGATGCTTTAAGCCATAGCTTTCAAAAAAGATCGTTTTGCAGTCATATTTTGTGACTATGGTTCGGCCCCAAATCAAACAGAATGCCATTCTGAAAGGTCTCTTATAGAAAAAATGCAAATCTTCTGATTGGAAAATAGATTAAAGGCGGTTAACTCTACTGCTTTATGAATTTTAATGACGTATAATAGAAAAGGTAATATTATAGTCTGCTTTCCCAAAATTTTGCAAGTTGTACTGAAGTAACTGTCATGTAAAGTCAAGTCGGCAGGTGACGAGGAAACGTATCTACGATTCTCCATTTTCGCAAAAAGGTACAAAACTCAGTATTCTTATGATTCTAAATAACAAAATGAATATTGATTTCATGTTACTCCCAGTGCTAACTGAAATGCCGTAAGAAAAAACTGCTAAATCGCAATCTAAAACCAAGTTAGCCAAGTTAAATTCACATTGTTAGTACTGATGTTTTTAAGGTGCTTTTTAAAGGTTTATAAAAATCCGACAATTATTATACATGAGCCGCTGGAGGGATAGTGCTACTATTTTAAATTTCGATTTTTTTAAGCGTTTAACTCCTTAGAGTGACAAAAATAAAAATTCAAGAAAAATTCCAATTTAATTTTGTAAAATACTGGAAAACAAATGGTACAATTTACCATACAATACTACTGCCGAAGAGGTTTCGTTTGAATGGTCACCCATAGAATTTCATCTACAGACTTGAAAGTTAGAACTGCATTATATGTATAATTGGAAGGAAACGGGTTATCCACTTGGTAAGAGATGGTTGACAGTCATTAACATTACTGTGTATTTGTTTAAATATCCTGTAACGTAACCTTTTGAACGTTTTTTAAGTTCATTACCGATACGAAGTTAAGGGCAACTTATGGAACTGAACTTGATTTGATAAGATGACCTAATAAAGAAAGAACAACACTGATAACTGCCATTACCGCATGCTAGCGTTGAATCTCGCAAGAATCAGGGAGGTTCGATTTCAGGCGTAAAATGGCTATTATTGAAGAAGTTAAACGTTTCAGTCCATGAAATCGATGGCACACAATTACAAAGAAATCGTCCAGGAAAAAAAGAACAAGCTTTGAGCACTCATCGAATAAATTTATTTAAGGCTGTGCTAACCCGTACAAAAAGGGCCCAAGTTGAAGTACAGTTTTCCAAGTTTAAAATAAGCGCTTGGGCGTTCGATCCAATTGATTAAAATCTGTTGAAGGCCTTTTTATCCCCCCCTTTTGGATGGGGTGGGGGGAGTGAATAAAACTTTTTAACGCTTCTGGAAATATGAATCAATCTTGTCATTGTTGCTTTTGTAGATGAAAATTTTTAATTTGCATGACTTCTCTTTCCGGTTGACTTACGAAACATTCCTTTGTGGTGCAGAGAAAAACTAGAAACTCACGTTTCATCGTCTTTAATTGCAATTCCAAAAATTGGCTTTCTTTGCATGGATACGCTACTGAAATTTTGAATGTACAATTAATTTAACCCTTCTTCTTTGTAATTTTGGGGTCTACCCGGGTAATTTATTTTAACCCAAGCGGCTGTCACGCGCAGCCTTATTATCCAGATACCACGCAGCTCTTAACAACCTCTAATTTCATAGGACCTGCGGTGGTATCACGCAGCTCTATTGTTTTCAAGGCTAGGGTCCATTGTTGTGTTGTTTGTTCTGTTGTTTTCTCAGCAAATCAGAGAAGACCTTGAAAGAGCTGTATACTGCCCCTTATTATCGTCTTGTTTGCCAGTGATCTTTTTCGACCAATTTTTCATCTATTTTCAGAGGTGTGGAAGTGTCGGCTTTTGCTGAGAATTTAGTCTGTAGAGATGTGGAAAGGCCTTTGCGTCTCGTTCCATTGAGCAAACAAGAACTCTACGAGGAGTAAAGTCGGTCGGCTTTAGGGTCTTGTAAGTGCCCCTAAAGCACGAGAATTAATACAATTGCTATGATTTGTTATATTTTTATTTGGAACCGTTAATCAGTCTTTCACAATCACTAGTACATGCAAGGTATAATTTTTTCCCAAATCGATTTCACTTCAAAATACACTTTCACTTCATGATTCCTCCTCTTTCTTTGAACTGATTGCCATTTCCACAAAGCATATTCAAAACTACGCCACAACATACAAAAATCTTACACCTTCAAAACGAACGTGCTGTTTTTTCAATGCCTTATTAAATGGATTTCACAGGTTCACTATGGTAAAGAATTACAGTCGAACCACTCCTTATGGACACCTCTCTTATACGGACACCTCTCTATTACGGACAGTTTCCTATGTACCGACAAAATTCTCACATATTTTCTGAAAAAAACCTCTATAATACGGATCCTCTCTAATACGGGCAACGGACACTAAATCTCGGCCCCAGAGAGCAAATTCATATACACTTAATCTCTTTATCACGGACACTCCGGTGACCAGGTGATGGTAGTTTGAGTAAGTAATACAATTTCCTGTTTGTGGTTACAAACATATATCGAAAGACGTTTTCAGAATTGTACTTTATATTAATTTTTCACATGCAGCATTGCGTTGTAGTTCGTTTCGTTTTAAAACAGTGATTTGTATACCTTATGTAGCTGAGAATTTTACAATGCAGTACACTACTGATAGATAGATAGTGTCTCAATGCTGTATATTAATCAATTTAGATGCAGTTAAAAGACGAGTGTTTTTAGTTACTGAACAAAAACTGTCAGTGAAGTCTTTAAAGTGACGTCATCGTGGTGACCTCTATAATACGGACACTTTGCTCTGTCCCTTCGGTGTCCATATCAGAGAGGTTCAACTGTATTGTAGAATTATCATAAAATGATTTCTATTGTGTTGCCTAATTGTTTTGGGGTAAGAGTAAAAACAGAGTAGATATACAGTATGTTGCCCAGTTTCCGGCCACTTTAGTTTGTAATCGCTATAACTCCTTTGTTTTGCACGGAAAATTTCTCAATTTCCTTTCAAAGACAGTTCATTTACTTACCTTTAAAACGTTAAATGGTTGGCGACCTTCCCCAAGTATTAAAGAAATTATACCATTTTTCGCAAAACTAGTAAGTTGCCCAGTTTCCGGCCAGCTAGCCCAGTTTCCGGCCACCGACTTAAAGAAAAATTTTCCTTGAAACCGCTCGACGTAAACCGACTTGTAAGTCCCTTGATAATAGTGGTCGCCTAGTTATAAATATCAGGTAAGTTTCAATATTAAGCTTTGTCGCCTACTGTTTTACTATTCAAAATACGTATGACCTTAGTGACCCGGAAGCGTGTCTTCCGCAGTTTGTTGACAGACTACTACAAAAACAAATCATGACTTACGTACTTTTAGTCACGCTATACATGCATAAGCTGTTGTTAATTCGTAATCTTTGTTACACTAACACATGTATCTTTAATTTCTCGACCAGGAAATTTTAATATTCGGTTCTTTCACTTAATAAGAAATAGGTTTTGAGCAATGTGTCTTTTAGTGGCCGGAAACTGGCACACTAGGTCGAAATCTTCGCTGAGAGTTGACTGCTAAAATTTCAGGAACAGCCCTATTCCAGCTGACGATGATAGATTCCCTAATCACTTTCATCTTTAATCTAATATTTGTCCAAAAATTATGAAGCTCCTTGAGATATTTCCTGTGAAACGAGCTATTTGTTTATCTACGGTAGTTTTGATGTGCAGTGAAACGAGCCAAAATTAATCGCTAAACGTTCAATCACCTGGACAAAACATTTCCTTCCTCAGCCGTTCCTTGTTCAAAAAGAACGCCAAAACCACCAATGTGTAGCGGAAATGTTCGTCTTTCTTTCGGAACGCTTCGGTGGACGAAAATTTAAAACTCCGACGAACATAACCGACGTAATTGTTTTTTGGCCGGAAACTGGTACTGGCCGGAAACTGGGCAACACACTGTAGTCGTAGCTTTTTAATAAAGTAACGAAAGGTCACTCCTATCTAAGTACAAACTGTTCTCCAATGATAACATTTGCCGCTAAAAGCATAATCAATTTTCGATGACGCAAGCTGGAAAACTTTAATTTAAAAAAAATGAGAAATACAACGTGATCTTTACGTCAACAACGACTTTGATAACATCAACTCCTAACATTTCTTAAATACCATTTAATTTCGTGACAACTATTTAAGAGCGACTTGCTGTAACTATCAACTATACCTATGCAAGATAGAAAAAATCGATTTTCTCATACTTTGTCACAATAAAGGTCTTTAGTAGCTTGTTTAAAAAATATAACTTTTAGGTTGTTTGGATTTTTATTTTTTAGCAGAAACGGCTCTTTGTATTTACCGCCCACACTCGCCCAAAATTGCCTCTGAAAACCCACGTTTTTCGCGAGCGAGGAAACTAAATTTAAAACAGTTTCTGGATAAACTATACCACCCTGTTAAAATATCGCCTTTTGAAAGTCATTTTGTCTTGTCAGATCAGAATCAAACCTGAGCCTGAATTTTTTATCGAATTTCCAAATTTATGTCCTTCGACGGCTAGGAACCACATGAAAATTTAGGTCAAATTCGTGGGCCAAAAAGTCAATCTGGTACATGGATTTAACTATCAAAACTATTTTTTAAGAACAAAGTATCATTTCATCTCACTTTTTATCCCAAAACTGGCTTGGGTAAATAAAACGAAAAATTTTGAGAGCGTCTTGAAAACAAGGCACTTAAGCTAATTACTTGACATTTTGACCTTTCATGCTGCGAGTGTTATCACAAACATTGATCCGAAAATTTAACTGTGGGTCCCATCTCCCGTGAAATAGTGGTCAGTGTGTCTTAAATATCTGAGAAATATCATTTATGGTATTTATAAATCAACATCAAACCCAAACCGAGCATTTTTGTGGTCTAACACAGGTTTATTTTGAATTGCGAACTGTCCATTTGCTAGCGAGTTTGTACAATACATGCGACAAAATACCCGTTTATAAATCAGCATCGACAAAAAACGTCAGGAAACCGGTACAATAGATCATTAACCAAATCTGTACAAGTATTTCTCACCTTAATCAAGCATATCTTGATAAGAAATAGTAACATTGTTGCCGGCTTTACGATAGCGTGCACGAAACGTTCACTGTTCCAAAACTGTTGCCATTAGTTACATATTAACTGACAGCCACAGGAGCCCCAAGTTTGTGCGTAACATAGTTCCAGGCTAGTATCAAAACCAAATAAAACATACTATTTTCTTTTTTAAGGTGATTCCATTGAAAAAGAAGGAATACTTGGTCCAGTTGGTAATTATGTCATTTTCCATTGTAAAAATGCAATAGAAAATGGGGTCACCGTGCTCGTTTTTGATCAACATGGATGGCCATTATGGTTGGGACCCATCAGGTTTTTTTACGAGTTCTCATAATTAGAATCTGGAATTATAATTTCTATGTAAAAATCATTTCTTGCTTTAAAATAATACAGAAGTTCGCGAGAATAGACTTTCATCTTAAAGAAATAAAAAAACGCGCCGAGTGCATTGTTGAGTTATGTACCCGGCAATGTAAGGAAAGCTGAGTCCCTTGGGCAATTTAAACGACTTCTCAAAGAGGAACTATAAGGCACGGCATTCGTGGAAAGCAGCTTTTTATTATTTATTAAATTCTTCATATATAGATATTTTTTAATATTAGTTTATTGCTTTGTGTTAGTATTATAATGATTTTTAGCTGACGAATTTTTACCGTGTTTAAATAAAGATTATCTATCTATCTATCTATCTATCTATCTATCCAAGACCGCCCATCCCCCCCCCCCCCCCCCCCCCCGGGCAAACCCCCGGGCATTTGACTTTTTTAAAAAAAAAATGTCAAATGCCCCACTATGTGGGCAGTTTATACGGTCAAATGCCCCACCGGACAGGGCTTCACAGAGCGTCAAATGCCCCACCGTCCGGGCAAGGATGGATTAAAGTAACTAGTTACAGTGGATTTCAGCTTACTTTTGCCGCGCCAGTTGCCAAGTTCGTTGGGAAATTTGATACTACGTTGCGAAGTTGTCAATTACATTTGTCAGTTTGCCAACCAAATTGCGAACTTTGAAACGAAGTTGGCAACTTCGGTGCCAACGAAGCCTGTATGTAAAGTCTGAAGTTGTTTTTAAACGCTATTTGCGAAGTCAAAACAATTTTTAGCCGATCTGGATGGTTTTCTTTAACATTATTTTGTAGACTTGCCAAGACAAATCTATAAACTAGTGCTGTTCGGATTGTTTTCGAGGTGAGATCACGTATGCTGTAAGATGCATGCCGCTATTTCAGTTGTGGTTTTGAATTCGACCAACATATAAATCATATATTTTCTTTCATGTTCACTTTAAATATCTTGCAATCTTTGCTTGTGCTGTTGTCTGTTGTTTATATATCTCTTAGCTAGATTTAGTTCACTCCAGAATATAAATATAAATGAATATTTATTTTTTTAATACGACAAAGGTCAACCGAGTCAACAGACACGTGGAACCGGAAAGAATGGATTAAGAAATCTTTTACCTTGTGACCGCTGACCAACGTTTTTGTGGAAGTCAAATGCCCGCCCCGTCGGGCCTCGTTTCACGTCAAATGCCCCACTATGCGGAGCTAACCTCTCGTCAAATGCCCGGGGTATGCCCGGGGGGGGGGGGGGATGGGCGGTCTTGGAATTGACTGGTACATTATATAAGCACGCGGGAATTTTTAAGAACACGAGAGAAGTGCAGAAAAGTGCTTCTCGCACTTCTCTAGTGTTCTTAAAAATTCCTAAGTGCTTATATAACTCAACAATGTGCGAGGAACAATTTTTTATTTCTTTTATAAAATAAAAACGGGTATAATGAACATTACGTCACACACGTGCTTTATCGAGTTATAACGAACTCGATATATTAGTTTAACAGGAATTAAAATCGTGAAATAAATTAACCCTCGGACGTACAAGGTTTTTCTCCGATATTTTAAAGACCATTTAACATTAGCTTATGTCGTTTTCAATAGCTGTTCATTTATCCTTGAGACACATTTTGTTAAAGTTTGGCGACAACCGGTTGCTATGGTAACGAGATATGATGTCATAAGTAACATGGGGTCAACCCATTTTTGAATAAAATTGCGTGCTTTTCACCTTTTTTCAGCAAAAAATATATAAAATGCTACCAAACGCATCAAAATATTTAATTATATGTTATTTTGCAACTCTAGCGAACAATATTTGCAATTCCCGCATTTTTCCGATAAATTTGAATTTTTAGTAAAATCCAACATGGCGGCCATTTTGGATGACGTCACGGACCCCCCAGCAGCGCCACAACCCATACTATTTACCTTATCTTGTAGAGCACATCGCTGGCTATCTACAGGTGGTTTTCACGTTACGTCACGGCTGCCATGTTGGTGCACACCTACAAAAGAATTTTAATGAACTTCTTTTGTTACGTGCTCCAACATGGCCGCCATGGCCTTTGTCATTTGAGTCCCACAGGATTGAAGGTCACGTGAGTGAAAACCATCAATTAGATGTAAAATATTTCCGAAATATTGCAACATCGCAAAAACCCAAGGGGGGTTCCCCCCTTGTACCACGGTGGGGGTATACGTTTGCGTGTATGTCCGAGTTTTAAGGTGATTCCCTTGAAAAAAAGTTGACATAAGAATTTCTTAAACTTTCCCTGATTGTTTCCCACAATTATGATAGTGATCCGAAATCTGAGACCAAACGAGCCAGTTGCGAAGCCCAACGGGCCCCTCTTCTTCTTTAATTTTTACACATACGTAACCTTGGGGTTCCTGTGGCTGTCAGTTAATATGTAACTAATGGCAACAGTTTTGGAACAGTGAACGTTTCGTGCACGCTATCGTAAAGCCGGCAACAATGTTACTATTTCTTATCAAGATATGCTTGATTAAGGTGAGAAATACTTGTACAGATTTGGTTAATGATCTATTGTACCGGTTTCCTGACGTTTTTTGTCGATGCTGATTTATAAACGGGTATTTTGTCGCATGTATTGTACAAACTCGCTAGCAAATGGACAGTTCGCAATTCAAAATAAACCTGTGTTAGACCACAAAAATGCTCGGTTTGGGTTTGATGTTGATTTATAAATACCATAAATGATATTTCTCAGATATTTAAGACACACTGACCACTATTTCACGGGAGATGGGACCCACAGTTAAATTTTCCGGATCAATGTTTGTGATAACACTCGCAGCATGAAAGGTCAAAATGTCAAGTAATTAGCTTAAGTGCCTTGTTTTCAAGACGCTCTCAAAATTTTTCGTTTTATTTACCCAAGCCAGTTTTGGGATAAAAAGTGAGATGAAATGATACTTTGTTCTTAAAAAATAGTTTTGATAGTTAAATCCATGTACCAGATTGACTTTTTGGCCCACGAATTTGACCTAAATTTTCATGTGGTTCCTAGCCGTCAAAGGACATAAATTTGGAAATTCGATAAAAAATTCAGGCTCAGGTTTGATTCTGATCTGACAAGGCAAAATGACTTTCAAAAGGCGATATTTTAACAGGGTGGTACAGTTTTTCCAGACACGGTTTTAATTTTAGCTTGCTCGCTCGCGAAAAACGTGGGTTTTCAGCGACGATTTTGGGCGAGTGTGGGCGGCAAATGCAAAAAGCCGCTTTGGCTAAAAAATAAAAATCCAAACAACCTAAAAGTTATATTTTTTAAACAACCTAGTAAAGACCTTTATTGTGACGAAGTATGAGAAAATCGAATTTTTCTATCTTGCATAGGTATAGTTGATAGTTACAGCAAGTCGCTCTTAAATTGCGACATTAGAAATTGGAAATTCCTTTTATATACGACACTAAGTTATGCTTTGAGAATGTATATATAATCCTCATCCTGTGTGAAGATCTATTGCGGCCTGAAGACGGGTTTTCATTTAATGGAAAGTTAATAAGCCAAGCAACACTTGTTGCAAAAAAATAGACATTGAATTGTTAAAGCGATCTTCACAAATATCGACTGTGGTTTATTATTATTTGGACGAAAAATGGACATCAAATTAATAAAGCGACGTCGGCAAACATCGACTGAGGTTCATGATTATTTGGACGAACTGACGATTTGTCTTTTAAAACTCTCTCGCGGATCGGAACTGAGAAGCAACAGGGAATCAATGCTGTATCATCTGTGACGTTGTCACGCTAACGATATTTTTTATCCTTGTGTTAATTTTGTACTCCCGGTATTTACTCTTTGTGCGGAATGCGTATTAAGTTTCCCTTGAAACAAACCACTTGAAATCCACTTGAAACACAAATTTCTTACGGAGAAACACGCTCATTTTATAAGTCGGGCAGCTTGGCAGCCAAGCAAACCGACTAAATAGTAAATTTGATCCATTTCCGGTTGCATCACCGGATGCATCATTATTACAGTTTTCATTGTGATATACAACTTTTATTGTTACAGCTTTTATTGATACAGCCTTTATTGTTACAGCTTTCGGTTTTAGTATTGTATGTACTTGCGCAAGGGCAGTAGACATCAAAATTATGACTACAGTAAGTTAATGTTAGCATGTATACACATGGGCTGTAGGAAAAGTACATTTCGACTAAATCAGTAAATTTTGTTTCTTTTTCTCAAAAAAGGGAAAGAACCGTGCTACCTACATCGGCAGTTATTTTAATTAACCACCAACTGCAAACCAGGAAAACAAGGCAGTATACATTCAGGAAAAGAGCTACATGTAAAGGTGAAGAGAAGTGTCTCCGTTTTAAGCTGTTGTTGGGAGAAAAACAGTTTACCTTCAAATGTGGCAGTTACATAAACGTCCTTTTACTGTCAACGTTATTAAAACCGCGAGAATCTTTGTTTTGTAGTCGAACAGTGATCACTTTTAAGCAAGCTTTGGATTGACAGTTAAGAATTCTGACTTAGAGGAGAAGTTATTGCATCGACAGAAATGAATGTAACGGTCTCATCGAGTTCGTGTCGTGAACAAGACGCAGGCATACACATCTTTATGATCACCGTTGTTATGATCGGATCGATAATCGGAAATAGCATAATATGTCTGTTGCTCGTCAGGTTTAAGACTCTGCGAACAGTGCCCAATATTCTGGTGGTGAATTTATCCGTCGTTGACATACTGAACGCTGTCACTAACATGCCACTTATGATTTTTTGGTACATATGTAAAGTGCCCTACCTCAAGGGTCGTAGTACGTCCTGGTTCATCGTATCATGGTACGTACTGTTCATGTACCTCACCGTGTTTAATCTCACTGTGCTCACGATGGATCGCTTTGGAGCCATTGTGCACGGCTTCCGCTACCATTCGTGGAAGACCCTCCACAAGGCGATAGTAGCAGTTGTGTTTGTGTGGCTCCTAGCAGCTGCTTATACGTATGGTATGTTCATGTTGGGGCTTGAAATCGATATCGGCGACGCTCCAGTGCTGGTGTATAGGGTTCACTATTTGAAAACATTCGGAAGGCATTTCATCATTCCAGGTTATCTGGTACCGTTCACCATTATGCTTTTTTTGGGAGGAACTATCTGGTTTACTGTGCATACCCACAGCCGGCGTATCAAGCCGTTCTATTCCGGGGTAAAACAAGTTAAAAGCGACGTGAAGACCGCCAAGACGATCGGCTTGACCTGTGCTGCATTCTTCTGTATGGGCGTTTTTCCGATGTTGCTGCATAACATCGCCCGAATTCACGGCACATGGCCGCATTTTCTAGCATTTTTTCTGACGCACTTAAACAGCATGGCAAATCCTATCATTTACTCACTTAAGACAAGGAGGTAAGATTCTCTGCAAAAACCAATGTCTATTAATAATGACTGAAAGCCAAAGCAACATCCTTGAAGGTTCAACATGGTAAAACAAACTTCCACAAACTAGTCAGCTACAAACAAGTGAAATACAAAGAGAGATGCCTCGAGCCTGTTGGCTCTAGAGATGAAGTTTCATCATCTGGAATACAAAGAAAATGTTTTAAGGTTACAGTGTACCTTCAGATCAAAAATTTATTGAAATTTTTTTTTTGGCGTCAAAATAAAGTTTACAGAATGAACTTTCATCCAAAAAAAAATTATCGAAAAATAGTGAAAATTGACGACGAAATGACGGTATAACTTTTGTGGGCGGAGTTTGTTTATATAGCGATATGTTTTTTTAAGCGCTGTTTTCTCAAAGTTAATTTTTCGCTTGTAGGGGACACTTTAAAGAGCTACGACTCAAAGGGAATTCGTTCGATTTTCCTCAAATTTGGACATAAGCTAGGCTAACATACAATCAACAAAAATGTGTCGGCGAATTTCTTATTTCCGAAAAGTTTTTCGTCAAGAGCCATTTCCGTGCGATCACTCCAATTTTTTTTCTCCCTTTTTCGAAAATATTCTGTAACTTTTCACTGCAATTGAATATGGGAAATCGCCGACACGTTTTTTTAGCGCTTCGTGTCCGAAAATCCGAGAACAAATCAAATTAGCAAAATACAATAATCGCTTTGAGTTATAGCGTTTTAAAGCTGATTCGGACGTTCGAATTTAGACGTCGTAAAAAATTCGACAATTCATTTTATTACCAAATGGTTTCCATATTTAGATAGCCAGCTCTATAAGCTTTAACTTGATATATGGGTTTAGGTATATTAAGTGTAATCTTAAGACGCTAGAGCTGTTATACTGGAGACACCCCCGAGGGTACACTGTAACCTTAACCCCAACGAGATTTCAACGAATGGTATCTGAATCGTCGATTCAAATCTCGTTAGAGTCGGGCATTTTCCTGTTGAATTCCTGGTGAACCATTTTGCTGTAGCCAGAGGGTATCAATTTATCCGTTTTCACACCAAAATGCCAAAAAAAAACAATACCCGTTGGGACCGCACATACCCATATATATAGCTGATATGATTAAGAGAACTACCCCCATGGTACCACACACAGTAGCGCGTCATATAGTGGAGGATAGCTTACCCCGCCTTCCTTCCTCTGTCCCCCACTCTTCAGACTCCCATATAAAACTATCTGGGTGCTTGTCGGGCATTTCGAAAAGAACCTGTAACAGTCGACGTTTGTAGCATGGCCTCTATTTATTTTTTCCCCTAAGGGGTATCTAAAAACATTAAAAAGTATTTTCATGTTTTTTTTTCTCGACAATAAAGTCGGCCTCATTGAAAAAGTCCTCTTTTTTTTTGAGATTTTGAAAGCAGTGACAGTGTTGAGATCAAACTGTCCTCATTGTCCTCTATTTATCAGGGTACCTTGATATAGCGTTCAGAAAAGGTAGAAAGGAGGACATTTTGAAACTCAACACTGTCAAATTTAGGTTAGGTACAACGAGCATCCTCGTCTCCTTGACATTGGAGTGCCCCTTACCCCCCCCCCCCCCCCCCCCCCCCCCCCCTCGAGGCAAAGGGTTTCCCCAACAAGACCCAACACAAGGGTGGAGACCTTCAAGATATTGGATCCGAAATTATTCTTTTCTTTCCTAACAGGTTTCGCAAAGCGTTTTTGCTGTTCTTAAAAGAGCCTTTGGGTAAGTCACAGCCTTACATGAACTCCAAGCATCAGACAGATGTTAACTACACAACCAGACATTTGACGTCTAAGATCGACCCTGCATCTATCAATCAGATTATACCTATTGATATCTTGAAACGTGATGACCTTGTCATCAGCACCATTGAGAGTAACATTTTCGATTGAAATTTTGAGTAGAGTTTTGTTACTGAATCACTGATTTGATTGTGTTGGTTTGGGCTGAGTTTGGTATACAGGATTACTGGCTGATGGAAACCCATCAGTGTACCGTTTAACCAGGCCGATAGAGAGATTTTTCAACTATCCAAAAAGATAAAAAGAGCCAAGTTTTAATTAGCGAAGAAATAGTGATATAGTGTAAATAACTTTCTTTAGTACTTATTGCGTCTGGAGGTTTATTCTAGATAAGCTCAACTCAGGTATTAACAGTTAGTTTGAAGCAGTCTTGAAGAGTTGAGGCGATATAATGTAAATAACTTTCTATATTATATTATTACTTTAATATGTCTTGAGTTCTTTTAAAGGTTATGCCCCTGGTTACAAGCTCAACTGAGATATATATTGACAGTTAGTTTCAAGCAAAAGAAATTGCTCAGTATAAATGTAAATATCTTTCTCTATTTATTATTTAATGTGTCTCGAGTTTTATTAAAGATTAAGCTCGACTCAGGTATTAACAATTAGTTCCAAGCAGTCTCGATAGCGGAGACTGGTTCCATTGCGCACGAACTGCGGATAAGGAGTTAAAGAGAATGTGATCATCGCAGTTATGAAGGAGTTGCAATTCTCTATTTTCGAATTGCCCATCATACACTTTGTTTGCCCCAAACATTTTGCATAAACTATTGTTTTGAAATGCTCTTGGGAATATGCAGTCCTCCCAAGAGCATTTCAAAACAATAGTTTATGCAAAATTTGGGGGGCAAACAAAGTGTATTATAGGCAATTACATACATACATACATACCTACATACCTACATACATACATACATACATACATACATACATACATACATACATACATACATACATACATACATAGTTTATTTTGTAAAGCAGGTTAAAAATAAGGCAGCTAAGCTGATGTGGACCTGCTATACTATCTAAAAATTATACTAATTACAAAGGTAATAAAATTTAATGCATACAATAAATGAGTCCATAAAAACATTAGAGAATTAGAAAAAAAAATTCAGGCCTCGACGGGATTGGAACCCATGACCTTTGCGATTCCGGTGCATGCGCTCTACCACTCAGCTTTAAGTTTTTGTTAGTGCAAGTAATCGTGTCAATTTTATGGCGAAATAGTGAGAAGCAAACACTGCCAAAGGAGAAGTACTGTTCAGTGGCTTTCATTTGAATGGTCACACGTGAGGATTTTATCACGTGACATAAAAATACGGCACAATCATAATACTGAAGCTTTCATTTGAAATTAAGAACCTGGTTTCAACCTTCAGTCTCAGTGTAAAAACATTCCATGCAAACATTACTGATAGAGACCATAAAATGCAGTATGGCGGCCGAGGACTGCCACTGGGTTATCTGGGCATTTTTTCTTTTTTTAAGCAAATAAAATGCAAATAAAATTAAAAAGTAAACTGAAATCAAAGTCAAACTCGATTCAGATTAAAATCAAATAAAATGCAAAACTAAAATGCAAATAAAATTAATATCAAATGGAAATGCAATGCAATGTAAAACAAAAAGCAAAGTGCAAATCAAAGTCAAACTCAATTCAGATTAAAATTGAATGCATTTTTAAAAGAGAATGCAAAACAAAAAAAATCAATTTCAAACTAAATTCGAAAAGCAAGTGAAAGTGAATTTCGCCGTGGCCGAGCGCTGCCACTACCATCATGCTACGCGCGCTTACGAGCGTCTGTCTGAGAAAACCAGGCAGAGGTCACGGATCGGGGTCGGCCGATTCCTTCCATATTTTGCCAGTTTAAAACATTCAATCAGTGATGTTCAAATGCAGCATGCTCAGTTTTTAAAAGCTTTTAGTTTCCGAGATCTGACCACCCCCCAAAACTGTTATTCTAAGCCATCAGAGCCTTGATAAAATCATGCTCAGTTCAAGACACGAAAATTAAATATGCAGGTACACAAAGTCAATATTTGCATATGCTTATTTGACCCCATTTTTACAGTTCTAGTTTTCTCCGTAAGGCGGTGGTTATTTTGCGAGCCAAAGAGTTCCATAGATTCATCAACATCCCGTCGTTCTATATCGCTAAACAAAACTTTGGGACCTATAAAATCTGAAACGATTTGTGCATGTATTTCAGCTGGATTTTCAACAAAATTACCGAACAGTTTGTCACGACATCACACTTTGATGTTACGGACTCTTGGTCGCCTTATTTCAAATATTAAACTTATGATGGGGTTGAATGTTGTAAATAATAATAATAAAAAAAATATATTTCAATATATGTTTCAACTGATTTTCTGTGAATTGATCGCGTTTGCTTCCTGTCCCGGAGGGGGGGGGGGGGTTCTCTGCAAATTTTTGGGTGGGGGTGTGCCGCTGGGACTCTGAGACCCTTAACCTATACTAGACCATTTTAGCTGCATTTTGCAACCCTATTCTAGACTAAACACCGAAAAACCCTACCCTATCCTAGACCTATTCCAGACTCGCTATTTTCCAGAAACTCGTTCACTATCACAGCTATTAGTGAACAGGGGTCAGCAAAAATGCCGTACTGCCCGCCGTAACGATTTTAAATGCCATTTGGCAGTAAACCTTGTCTAGACTAAATTCTTCACGCAATTGATTAGTTTAGCGGAAAATGATACCCTATTCTAGACCAAAAATCTCTGATAACTATACCCTATCCTAGACTAAACTGCCTGAAAACCATACCCTTCACAGCGGCACATACCTATATAGCTCATATATGGGAGTACCCCTCCCCCCCCCCCCCCCCGGCTTCCTGCCTCGTAAGTGTCGATCAACATTCCTTGTACTTCCTCGCTGATAAGAGCATCGTAAACTTCAACATGGGTTGAAAAATGAGGGTCCCTTATATACCGTGAACCGTGAATAGGGCTATTTTTTTTATGGATACTCTGCGTTTCAGAAAATCTAGTTATTCGGATCTTTACAAGCCTTGCTGGACATATCGATTCAAAGATTCTTTAAAAAAAATAAAAATAGCCCTATTCACGGTTCACGCAAAAGGTATATAAGGGACCCTCATTACACTAGCCGGGGAACCGAAACATCTTTGTAAAATGAAATCCGAGCCCACACGATAATTCGACAGTTAAGCAAATTTGTGAAAAGTAAATAACAGTATTATTGAAGTACCTTGTTACCGATAATTTTTTTCCAACGCTCTAGAAAATCAGTTGAAATATGTATTGAAATATTATTTATTATTATTATTTTTATTTACAACATTCAACCCCATCATAAGTTTAATATTTGAAATAGGGCGACTACTAGTCCGTAACATCAAAGTGTGACGTCGTGACAAACTGTTCGGTAATTTTGTTGAAAATCCGGCTGAAATACCTGCACAAATCGTTTCAGATTTTATAGGTCCCAAAGTTTTGTTTAGCGATATAGAACGACGGGATGTTGATGAATCTATGGAACTCTTTGGCTCGCAAAATAACCACCGCCTTACGGAGAAAACCAGAACTGTAAAAATGGGGTTTAAATAAGCATATGCAAATATTGACTTTGTGTACCTGCATATTTAATTTTCGTATCTTGAACTGAGCATGATTTTATCAAGGCTCTGATGGCTTAGAATAACAGTTTTGGGGGTGGTCAGATCTCGGAAACTAAAAGCTTAAAAACTAAGCATGCTGCATTTGAACATCACTGATTGAATGTTTTAAACTGGCAAAATATGGAAGGAATCGGCCGACCCCGATCCGTGACATCTCTCTGGTTTTCTCAGACAGACTCTCGTAAGCGCGCGTAGCATGATGGTAGTGGCAGCGCTCGGCCACGGCGAAATTCACTTTCACTTGCTTTTCGAATTTCGTTTGAAATTGATTTTTGTTTTGTTTTGCATTCTCTTTTAAAAATGCATTCAATTTTAATCTGAATTGAGTTTGACTTTGATTTGCACTTTGCTTTTTGTTTTACATTGCATTGCATTTCCATTTGATATTAATTTTATTTGCATTTTAGTTTTGCATTTTATTTGATTTTAATCTGAATCGAGTTTGACTTTGATTTCAGTTTGCTTTTTGTTTTACATTTTATTGCATTTGCATTTGTTTTTAATTTTATTTGCTTAAAAAAAGAAAAAAATGCCCAGAAAACCCAGTGGCAGTCCTCGGCCACCATAATGCAGTGATTGTGATACGGAACAACAGCTGTAATTTTGAACAATTAAATCGTTTTTTGAATAATTTATAGAGGTTTTATTTACTCGGCCTCTCTCCAATAGCCCATTTCCGAGTTGCTCTTTGCCTCCTTTTCAAACCGAGGCCAAGTGCAAAACCATTCATATGGATATGAGTTTTGTTTTACATGCAAATAAAACTTATATCCTTATGAATGGTGTTGCACTTGGCCACGGTTTGAAAAGGAGGCTAAGAGCAACTCAGAAATGAGCTATTTGGGAGGAGAATTAAAAAAAAAGGCTTAGCTTTTTCTTGGGTAAATGCTAGACGATGCTGTCATCGTAAACCGGAAGGTCCCGAGTTCAACTCCCGCTCCGACGATTAGATGGAGTTGTTTAACGGAAGACCCGAGATATCGAGATCAACTCCTCGGCCATGCTTGTATAAATTAGTCAACTGATCTGCCTCCTGCCAGATGGGGTTTTTAACATGTTATGTTCAATTTGCAATGTTTGTTCCCTTATTTGAGTGACGTGCCTGTGAATTACCTGGATAGCTTAGTGCTCGTCCACTATAAAAGCAACATTTACATTTTTTATTTACATTTACATGTCTGATTACGAAGTACGTGTTCTTCGAAGCCCAAGTTTATATGTTTATATTTTTGGAAGGTACTCAGGCTTTATGAAATTTCTGGTCAGCAGGTACACATGCTACAGGTAACGTTTACGACCCAACTCGCGCGATTTGTTGAGTATAAATCATTTTCAAACTAAAAATAAGACGGTCATGGGGGATATTTCCAATGGGAATACACGAAAAGACAAAAAATCAAACATTTAATGCAACTTAAGTAACATGTACATGATTTTTCTTTATGGGCTTTCTATTCAGAAGGCCGTTTTAATCAGCCAATCTGATAAAATAAGGAAAAATAACGTAAGAAATGCCCTTTTTTTATAACTTGTTTGCTAACTGTTTAAATCAAGTTACAGCTAAAGAGTGATAACCAAGAAAATGAGATGTTAAGCGCGAAGTATCATTATCATTTAAGCGATTATCTGTCAAGCAGTTTGCTTATAATTGTTGATGCCAAATTTCAATAAGTTTTCCCTTTCAAACATTCACTAATTTGAATGTACCTATACGCTGTGAAAAAGAAACAAGCGAAAAATAAAATAAAGAGAGCAATTTTCGTAAACAAGACTTTAAAATAACAATCATTGTCACCTTAAAATATTTATGGGCTATTATAAAATAACATTACCCATGGCAGAGATAAACTCGTGTGAATATACTTCTTGCAGTCTGTTTCTCTCTCGACTGAGGCTCGAAAGAGCACGGGGCGAGAAGTTGGACGTTGGAGCGCGAGAAGAGAAACGCCAGTTTTTGCCAGCGCGCTCGCGGGGAATACACACTCAACGGACCTAAAGAGAAAAGGGAGACTGCAAGCTGTCTATCGTACAAACGGTTGTGAAGACCAGATCTTCCACGTCATTGCCGCACCGCTTGCCTAAGGATAGCATGTGGTTTATCACTGATGACTCTCACAGCCATCAATGTAAAGATACTATTAGCTCATAGATCAGTATCACATACGATATTTAAACAATATCTGATAAACCGGCTATAAAACAAAGAAGATATATATTGTCACTCGCTCGTGCTTTTACACAAGTGTTGGCCGCCTCTCTTCGCGAACGCCCCTAGAGGTGGATGTATTCATAGGTTTGTTTTCAGCCGACCGTTTGGAGACCTGCAAGAGTATAAAATCAGTTGACTGCCGTTGAATTCCGTATATTTGTTATGCTGTCTTCTTTACTTACGTTATGTGTGAGTCTTACGTTTTCTTAAGATTTCATTAAAGCCCGACTGTTCACAATAATTTTCAAGTAGTGTTAATAACTATGACGTTATTTCGTGTGACTAAAAAGAAGGCATTGAATAAAAGTAGCGGCCCTTTAGCTTTCATTTGATATTGGGAGACACATTACTGAATAAAAGTGCTTACAGCGAAATATGTTGAACTTCAGTCTTCTTCGTGTAAGTGTTTGTTACAAGGCAACATGTAACATTTTCATTCTTATGCTTGAATGAGATTGGAATAGAAACGTAAAAGCAAATGTTATATTTATTAGCAAATTTGCATTTTCCTAACAATGTTCTTGTTGGAGCTTCGATTAGTTGTAACAAAACTAGTACGTTCATCTAAGATAACGCATAAATTTGGCAAACCAACATTGCTGCCGAATGAGATCGTAAAATTTAGTGACTGTGATAAGAATATAGGGAAGATATCAATGACGTCACCAATTGTTATTAATGTGCCAACCAGAGCCTTATTGGCTGCCGAAACAAAGGGTTCTTTTGTTCCAGTGGCTGGCACATTTGAATAACAAAAAGAATGTTTGTAAACAGATATCATCGCTATAAGCGGCAACTTGAATCTTGAAATTATTCTCACTCATGTAACTTTGGCACGAAGACAAAATTTCATAAACTCGCTGGTTCTCGAGTAAATATTATAAAGCACAATATGTTAAACAGTCACGTCATCGTAAACGGATTTTTGATTGAAGCTATGAAGTACTGAACGTGTTGTTTTAAGTCTAAGGTCATTGTGTTTATCATTTCACAGGGTAACCTGAGTATAGCTGCGGTCCAAATATATTAAATGCCAAGTTATAATGCCGAACACAGTGTGCAAAAGTTGCTGAGTATATTTCTTACTGTTTTGCTGTTATTTTCTTTGATCGAAAGAAAGATCTGTAATAGTACTTCAAATAATGCCCAAGCCTAAAGCTGTGAGAGTAAGAAAGATTAAGGTACATACTGAAAGGAAAATCCTAAATTAAATTGCACAAATTCTTGAATAACACACGTCAAACATGTCTGCATAAAATAAACTACTCAAATAAACAGAGGGATTCAATGCACAGACCAAAAAGTTAAAACCACCTCGTATAGCGTAACAGTACTGCATAGCAAAGCGCAAAATACAGCTTTCATTTGAATGGTTTCACCCTATGGTCAACCATAGACTCCTAAAAACATTGAAACTGACCACAAACGTATCAATAGGATTCGTAATGTTTACGATACAGTTCGTTGGCTTCGTTTAGTATACTGATTAGAAATAATTTGCAAACTAGACAATTAAGGCAATGCGCAGCGGGGTGGATGTTAACAATGAAATACGTCAGAAAAGAAACTTTTAATTTAAGGCAACTTTAATTTCCATGTTAATGATTTAATTTGAAAACTGAGAAATTGGTTTCCATCAGTCCAGTTTGTTTATGAATTACAGTTTTTAATTTTTTTAACTTAAGATTGGAAAAATTGCGAAAGTGATTATAGTTGCCTATATTCTCCGATGAAGCGTTTACACAGTAAATAAAACGAAGCACTGTTTTAAGCGGGCATCCGTCGCGCACTTTTATTAATAAGATTAAAAAACAATTGTGTCTTACCTTGCAACATTTATATTTATGGACAAAACATGACATATTAACACAATTTAGAATTTAAATTTAGTCATATACGTGATGCTGTTATGTCTACGCTTGGATATATTAGACAGCTGTGCGAACAATCAAACGCTGATGTCGTATGTCATTGGTCGATAAAACAGTTCCCATATTTTTTTAACACATGCATGAGCACGATTTTACAAAATTGATTACTTTTTGGCAAATTCATTTACGGTACGGTGGACATGAGCACGAACAACTATTGAAGAAACAAGACTTAGAACTAAGACTGAGTGGATCACGAATTGCCAGTGCTTTCTTGTAATCACCTGAGAACAATATTGATCACAGTAAGATCAAGCTATGTTTAGTAACAGTTTAAGAAGTCAAGAAAATCAAGGACTTACAATTCAAGACAATGATTCTTGTTTCCGCTTTCCTGTATTTCAAACAGAAAATGTTCCAAAATTTATCATCGTGTTTAACTGCGCAATCAATGTCCCGCTATTGATAACAACATTCATAGGCAACGCCTTGGTTTTGGCAGCGGTGTGGAAAACTCCTTCTCTTCGCTCGCCCTCCTTCATTTTCCTCTGCGGACTCGCAACAACAGATCTCGCTGTCGGCGTCGTCGTTCAACCGTTGTTCCTGTCCATGGAAATAATGCTCGTCTTGAATCCGTCGACGTACCACTGTGCGTTAGGCAACGCTTTCATCGTTGCTTCCTATACAGTATGCGGTGTATCTCTGATGACTCTCACAACTGTCAATGTTGACAGACTAATAGCTCTTAGATATCATATGAGATACGCTAGTACCGTCACTATTCCACGAGCATTGTGTGCTATCACTCTAAACTGGTTGACAAGCGCTTTCCTGGCAAGTTTGATACTATGGAGTGCGAATGAAATATTTGTTATTGTTATGGCTATAGCAGTGACCATTTTCCTTTGTTTGTCAACATCCGTACATATAAATATTTATCGCATCATTCGTCGACACAAACACCAAATTGTCACCCAAGCAAATGCCGTTCAAGATGGGACTTGTGTTAACGTAGCGCGTTTCAAAAGAACAGCTGTTAATGCCTTTTTAGTCCACTACTTTCTCCTCATTTGCTACACCCCTTTATTCGTAACTTTACTATTGACTAGTAACGAGGAGAAAATAGCTTCAGAATCTTGGAAAAAGAATGGCAGCGCTATAGCATGGAAATTAACAAGCACGGTTGTCTTCATGAATTCTGCTTTAAATCCTTTCATCTACTATTGGCGACTTCGAGAAATTCGCACCGCGGTGAAGAAGGTTTTTTCCTGTAAGAAATGACTTAGATGGAGAACAAATCGATGTTCTAAATTGACGATAGGTTTGATATAAGTAAAAGTATTATGTAACTTAGTATAGTAAAATAATATACAACGGCCTTAAAATTTGACTGTAGATAACAAGAGTATGATTGACATGGAGTTTGAGAAATCCTACAGCAAGATAATATGAAGTATGACTAAATAACCTATAAGTTACTCTAATTACGTCTAAGATATATCGCAACATATCAGTATATCTTGTTGCAGCTTAGTTATAGGATTTCTCATAGGCCATGTCATTCAAGGTTATTTAACCAATCGCATACTTATAATCTATATTTTTCATTCCTACACTGGCCCTGTGAGTGGAGGCGCGGTCGTATAGCTGCACTTTCAACAGGCTGAAGGTCGGTGGTTGGAGCCTGGTCTCCACCGTCATGTTGTTTCCTTAAACAAGGAACTTTGCTCCACGTTGTCCCTCTCCAACCAGGTGTATAATGGGTACCGGCGACAAAATGCTGGGGGTAGTAAACATGCAGTTGACTAGCATCCCAATCCAGAGGGAGAGTAGGAATACTCCTAGTTGCTTCATGCTACAGAAAGTGGTTAAGCTCCGGCTATGTGCATGTGACATAACCTTTACACTTGTTCTTATTTTTGACAACCCACCTCGATTAGCTATGCTAACTGTGGGTTGTCAATGTTGAAAATATTGTTATATTAATAATGAAATAAAATTGTTGTTGTTGTTGTTGTTGTTGTTACTGGCCCTGAAGAAGACCAGTTTTACTAGTCAAAATAAATTTGAAGTAAAACAAAGAAACGGCAAACTGATCCTTGCGGCAGAAAAACGGAAGCAGAAGCAAATAAAATAACATAAAAGTGGAGTATAATAGTGCGGAATATTTCTCTTTGCAAAACAAATCTTCAGGGGCTAGCACTATAAATGATTACAACTGTAAAAACGTTCTACAAGTAGTTTTTGAAAAAATAAATAAATAAATAAATAACAAAGACAATGAATATGATTGGTGAAGGGTTTGACGGGTGATAACCTAAACTAACTAGTGATAAAAAAAAATCGATGAAGTTCGTTGCGTTTGTTGATTCCAAGTGGTTCTTTGTCTATGAGAAATGCTTCACGCGTTTTTGTACAGAGTCTCTGCTATTACGTACAAATTCCAGCGGTATAAGTTGAATATCCTCAGTAGAGTGTCCCGGTAGATTAAAGTATTCTGATATAGGAGTAGGGCAGCTGATAATGTGGATTCTCTACGTACAGAGCGGCGATGTTCACCAAAGCGTACATTAAGGCCCCGTCCACGCGTATCCGGGTATTTTTGAATCCGCAACTTTTTTGTTGCGGATTGGCCTTCCGTGCACACGTATCCGGCGAATTCGGCTGACGAATCCGAAACTTTTTTAATCCGCTCTCCAGAGTAGAAATTTTTGAATACGCTACGAGTACAGCATCGTGTGGACGGTCGGATCCGGATATTTTTTAATACGCTGACGTAACAGTATCGGATCCAGTCTTTAACCGCGCGAATTTTCAACATGGCCGTCTGAAATGTTATCCCTTCACTTCTACTTGGACTTATTTCAAGTCTAATAACGTGTTTACAGTTGAACTTGGCTTTGAACTTGAACTTTGAACTTTCCAGGAATGCTTGAAAATTAGTTAGAAAAGACTGTCGCTTCGCGCTTCGAGTATGTATTTTAAAGGAAGACAAGTCCTTAAGTGATAATGGATGCTGATCCTCAAAGGTCCTCAAAGAAAGATTCCACCGCCTTCAGCTCTCTAACCGCCAATTCAAAGGCATACAAATCTTCTTATTTTAAGGACTTTTCTTTTCATTTCGAAGTCTTAAAAGGCGTGTTTGCATTTTGGTACTAGAAAATGAACGTCTGAAAAATTAAAGCGTGGAGTACAGAAGCGGGCATATTTGTTTAAAATCTGATAGTCTTCTCCGAGTGACAAACCGGTTCTCTCTACTTGGTTTAAGTAATGATCCGCATAAGAAGGAAAGTGCTGAATGGCAATGCACGATGGAATGTCAATTTTTTTCATTGTTACAACTAGTGATCTCGGATTGGCCTAGACTCAAAAACCGCTAAAAAAGTTAAGGTTCAAGGTGCATTTTGTCTAATTATTTTAAGGTATCAAGTAATTTGAGACCCAATCGCACAACATGCAATTTTTAAAAGATATTGTATTTGGGGAACTTCACCAAAGATCTGAAGCAAAATTATTAGCTACTGTCTTCTGCTATTTTGATTGATTGACGCAAATGGATTTTCTTCATTTTTATACTGAAATATAATTATGAACCATCAGCCCCTCCTCTATTCTTGAAACCAAAGATATTCTATGTGGGAAAGAGCCAGTGCCGCAGAACAATAAAGTTTACGTTAGTTCTTATGTGGAGCATAGACCCCATTCATAAATGGTGGCCGATTTATTTATTTTTTTATATTCATGCTAATCAGCCCAACTAGCCTCATTTTAGTTGGGCTGATTAGCATGAATATAAAAGAATAATAAACCGGCCGCCATTTATGAATAGGGTCTATTACTTAACCTTCCGGAAGCCTTTAAAAGCAATAGGGGACAAAAATAACTTTCTAGGGGAGGCAGGGGCAAGTTCGCGTACACTAAAATATGCGTGCATAAATTTGCATGTAAAATCGTGACACAAAAAATAATTAGGACCAAATTACGCATGCGTAAGAAGCATTTGTCATATATTTTAATGTACCATAAGGAAAGAAGCAATTTATATTTTAATATTTTATACAAGATAAGAAAACGTCCGACATGGAGAAAAGTTACTTTTTTCCTGCAAACCACGTTGCTATTGAATGTTTTATAAATGAAGGCTGTACCACAACGAAGCCAGTCATTCTTGTGAGTGTAATATCTTTATTCAAATACAAAGGAATATTAAACAATAAAAGCTAATAAACTTCAAAGTTTTTTGTTATTGATTACTAACATTGAGCGTGACTGAAAAGAGGAAACTTCAACCGAAAACGCGAGGAAAACACATCGTAATTTTGTATTGTGGTGTGTTTTTGGAAATTACTCCTAATACCCTCTAGTGATGATACGTGTTGCTTTGCCTCTCGTGCATTCAATGCAGAGGAAACTTTTCCGAAAATGCGAGGAAAACACACCGTAATTTTGTTTCACACAGAGGTATTAATGTCATTATTAAAGAACTCGAAAAGAACGCTTTAAAAGAACCGTTTACACAAGTTCCCTTCAAGCCAAGCGCATTGAAAGAACGCAAAAAAAAATGCTTTAAAAGGTCAACCAGAAAACAAATGTCTTTTCACGCAACCTTCTAGTTAATACACATCCTTCTATATGTATACCTGGATTTTTGAAAACGATATCGCCCTAAATAAGCGTTTTGAGTGTTCTTGGCCTTGTTTTATCTCTAAACCCCACAATAAAAAAACAAACGACTGTGTTGCTAGTCTTTTTTTCTCTCGCTCTCGCTCCCTTTCCCTCTTCTCTCTCTTCTCCGTGATTTTCAGACTGATCGGAGTATTGAAAACCCTTGTCTGGGTTAGTTGTTATGAAATTGCGTAAATTTTCGTTGATCACGTTTTCAAAAATCCAGGTATATATCTCAAAGCAAACTCTGCAAAGTGTTACAGTAAGTGCTGACGTCGTTGGCCGGAAATCGCTTTTTGGCACCAATCATTGTCGCCGATCATTGTCGCCAATCTATCAAGATAATACCTCATATTTAAGGTTTTAACAAATCATAGAAATTTACGATACCTGTTGACAGTTGAAAAATATATATATAAATATTGAGGAAATTACGGGTATAGAACTGATTCACAAAAAAAATATGTACTGATAATAAAAAAAAATTAAATACTTTCTCAAAGTTTTGTTCTGTCAGATTTCAACAAAGAGAGTAAGTTTACCATTAACCATTTAATCAGTAAGGAAAGAAGACTTGTTGATTACATCTACTGAATGGAAAAGTGAAAAGAATTGACGCACAAATTATAATTTTAAATTACTACTAACAATTCGCTTTACTCGGCATAGATATATGTAAGTTTATTGATTATAATTAAACACAAAACTCTAAACATTGTACTATTTTACTTTTGAATCAAACTCTTTTTAATCAATAAATTTACGACTCTTTCTCATTTTCATTACCCTCTGATTCCGTCGTGTCTTCGATTTCTTCCATGGTGACATCCATTTTGGCGATGTCTTCGACGGCGACGATATGGGGAATTATCCACTGAATAGGGCGAGAGGAGAGGAGGTACTCAGTCATAACTTGGGGTGGGACGAACACGTGGCCCATCAGCCTGTCTTTTGCTTCAGATAGTGGTTGGACAGCTTTCACCATCACGTTAGTGACTGCTGCAGGCATGTCCTTGGCGGAATGAGCCTCGTTTAGTACGAAAACCAATTCTTTGGCCGAAACGATAACATCCCCTGAGAGCTGGAGCGCCATGTTAGGAATGCACATGGTTGCACTGTAGACCTTCTTGCCTGCATCAGATGATTTCCCAGACAAGTCAGTTACTCTTTCATGCAAGTTACTGATCGTATCAACGCTAAACTTGACAGGCCGGTACGACATCAACTTTCTCTTTCCTCTGCGAGTCACCATTTTCCGCAGGTTCTGGGCTCTGACCAAAGCTCCTTTTGCATGGTCGGCATCAGCTGTTTCCAGCTCCTTCATGTCTTCCTCACATGTGCCATCAGTCGGCAGGGTAGCTTCAGCAATGAACTCGGAGAAGGATAACACATCCTCAGTCCTGGCAACCATTATTTTGACAGCAGCATGGTTTTGCAATTTGTTGTAGTAATCTGTAGCAGCGTCAGTTACAGTGGTCTTGATCTCAGTGGGTGTCTTGGCGATAATGGGACACTTCTCTTCAATCTTAGCCAGTGTCTCTGAAGCCATGCGGTCAATGGTCGCAGCAGCACATTCAACTTTACCAACAATAGGTTTAGACAGCGAACAAGAATTTGCTGCTTCAATGATTGGCTTGGTAGCAGCAGTGGCCATGTGAATCGTAATTTCGCCAGCATTGCAGGCCATCCTCGTCACTGAATTGCGTTCTTTCACGGAACTGTAGATTTGCGAAAGCTGTTCGACAGCGGCCATTGCAACTGGCAGTTCCCACACACGAGTTGCGAACGACTTGTTCTCCGATTCCTGAGACATATCAACTTCAGAAGCCATTTCTTCAAGCGGAGTATAAAGCTCACTCAATGTAAAACACAACAGTCAAACCACACAAAAGTTTGGTCGTCGAATAACTACAAACGACCAGAGTGCAATTTTTATTGCGAACACAGTCGAACTTTGGTCTCTGGACAACAGGCATGAATTATCCAATCAAAACAGCTTTAAGAAAAGTGTTTGACCACGTATCTATTTCGTCCAATCAGAAGAGCTGTAGTGTCTACTACATTATGATGTAATTTACATTTACAGACTGTTTGTCGGGCGAAGTTCATCTGCACGTGACAACGTGTATTATTACATAATTTTTTCCCTTTCGAAATCTTGAAACTATTGTTGCAAATCTTTAACATTTCACAATTAAATGTCTCTAGATTTTTTGATCTGAGGGTATTTCCTTTGTTTTATAAAGATCTTACATATAAAAATAGAAACCAATGAGGTAGGCAAAACATCATTTTGCAACATTTTGTGTGACAAGACGCATGCAAGGACATTCAAGGTGACTTCCGGAAACTGAAGACTAAAATAGTTTGTGAAGAGGTTTAACTTGATCTTTGCTCTGTTCAGTGTGACAAGGTCCAATTCGGCCAAATGGGCAAAAACGCAATGAAGTATTAATGGAGGGGGGGGGGGGGGGTTATTTAACAAAATGAAACAAAATTGGGTAACAAATGTTTCATAAGACAGAAGAAAGCAGGTTTCTGTACTTTCGTCTTTTTATCTCAGGATTCTTTCAGTTTCATTTTTTTTTCCTTTTTTAATATTATTTGCATATATAATGGCAATAAAAACTAGAAAACAATTTAAATAAACAATTTGCAAATAGATGTTTCTATGATTTAAAATGGATTGTGTTTGGTATTTTCTAGTGTTTAGATAGTTTTTAACTCTATTTATAAATACCTTGTAAGTTTTAACGTTTGTTTAAAACCTCGAATAAAGACCCTTATTATTATTATCATCATTATTATTATTAAATACTAAATTTTTGTTTTGTGAATTAAGCATTAAGAAACGCAAACAAAACCATGGAAGTTCTGCTTAAAGCTGAAACGCTTTCATTTGAATGGTCACACTGTTGAATTTTAGGCAAGCAGCTTAACGTCATCGCCTAACGACGCGATCATCCAAACTGAGACAGGTATTGAGCACAGCCAGCAGCATGATCTGACCAGTTAGTTTAACACGCTGGTTGATGGTCCGAACCTCTCACTCTACAGAATGGTACTCTTCCCACTAAGCTAACCGGAGGCGTGATCGCTTATTTATCTTACACAGCACAATAGGAAACTATTGGTCTTTAGCTTTCATTTTAAGTGTCATTGTCTGTAAGAACCAGGCAGGGGCTTCGGATGGGGGTCGGCCGATTTGCCTGAAACTTTCAGCGTTTGTTCCCTATCGGATATGATTAAGTTTGGTGCAAAGTTCAGTTCGATCGAGTTAACCCCCCCTGATTTGACCACCCCCCTTGTTTTTGCCCATTTTTGGCTCAATTTTCAAGGTCAATTTCCAGTAAATTCGAACGTTTATAAAAATTGATACGCATCATTCAAACCCATTTAAAAGCGATATTCATACTATTTAACCCTTAAAGCAACCACTCACACGAGTTAAGTATTGTACGTTTATTTTTTTTATTACAACGAGTCGCCAAAATTGGTCGCTAATTAGCAAATTTCAAATGTAAAATTTAGGTGATTTTTAAATTTTAATTTCTCAAAAGTGCGGCAGTGGATTTTTTAATAAAAACTTTCATTTGAAAGCTTATTGCTTAGTTAATAATAAAATGTAAACGTTTCGTTGGTAACTTTTAATGCCATTTCGAAAATCGGCTGTAAACATGTCTCGCTGGGCCGGTTTTTCTTCTCATTTTCCCGCCATTTTTTTACCGGCAGCTTACAATATTTTTGTTTACTTGAAATTTTGAGTTTGAATTGTTATAAAACTCGCAATTGGTCTACTTTCCAACTCCTTTGCTATCAAAATAAGCTTAAATTGTATTTGAATATCGACTTTTTGGCTTGATTCACGCGTAACGGCCTCAATTCTAAGTATAGGATGAGAAGCCCACTCGAGATTTTCCCGCGCAAACAAATCTTTTTACAGAAGCTAAGTAGTTAGTTCGCTTTGAAGCGTAAGCTTTTCATACATCCTAGCAAAATACAATGAAGCAATAATCGAAAAGTCCAATATGTTGGCAACTTGAAACGTCAAATGAAGTCCGAAAACGTCCTCCTGCTAATTTACTCTTGATGGCATTCGCACGATTGGGTAAACTCGGAAATTGCTTGGCAGAATGTCTTTTTCCTGGACAATGGGCCATTCGTATGGATATCTAATTCAGTACAAATATCTCTAAGTTCTGCTAGCTTGAGTGATGTGAGTTTAGACTTTCTAATCAGCTCACACAGATCGTGCCCACGTGCAATTACAGGATGGTTGAGGCAGCTCATATCAGCCATCACCAAGCTCCGTAGATCTTGAAGCCCCGTTTCATGCTCTTCAGCTTCAATATCACCCTCCAACAGTTCTTCTGCTATTCCTCCCTGGCGCTGGGCAGCTCTTAGGCGAGAGAAGAAGCTTGTGATTTGCTTCGCTGTCCTCCACTCTTGAGGAGAGTAAACCAGCTGGCCATCAGCAGTTCGGGCAGTTTTCATTTCTTTAGCGAGGTTTACGGGATCAGCCTTGTTTCCGGTTCTTACCCCCTCTATGAACTTCGATTCAAGGAATTTTTTTACCTTTTCCGTCATTCTGGATGGACTCTTGGTTGTCTTGAGAGCCCATCCTTGCTGTCTAGGAGCAGTTGAGCCTAGATTGCTTGAGCTGCCTTCGACATCCGGTGCGGACGTCGAAGGCACACTGGCAGCAAACGTCACTCCTGCAACGACGCCTGCCCATCGTCTACGGATGCGGTCATATGTAGACTCACATTCCACTTCAATCTTATGCCTACCAGTGTCCATATGTTCATCCGCTTCCGCCTGGGTCTTGAAAGTCAGAATGCATCCCGTTTCTTGGCATGAGTAAATTTCAGATTTCTGTCTGACGTGTTCTCCAACTTCCCCCTTTTCTGAAACTTGGCCAAAGGACTTGATAGTTGATAGCTGTGTTGCACCTTGTGCCGCGACTCTCAAATCATCATAAGGTATGAAACGCCCAGGTCCGATACTGTATGCTTTCCACACACGGATGCCATTCTCTTCGTATTTGAAGTTATTCAGCAGACTGATGTTGGGGATCTTGTTCTGGCTGTTGGTCTCTTTCGTGGTGTCCACTGCTACAACGGCCGCCCTGCATCCCTTTACGCCACCATGGGATTCCAGTGCTGTTTTCATATCTTCTGCTGTGACGACGTCGTGTTTTTCATTGACCCAACGTCTTATGTGGGCCTTCATGGATGCCGCCTTTCTGTCGCAGATGTCTTTGCCGGCCTGTGGGTCTGAAAAGTCGTAGCGAATTGGCCTGACGCCTGTACGCTGGCCGACTTCTTTAAGGCTGGTCAATAACGGGCCGTTCTTGTAGCAGCCGGCGTTATCGGACCTCAGGAACGCCTGTGTTACTTCTGGTAGCTCTTCTTTGACTTGTCGCAGAACATCCTCTATTACTGAGAGAACAGCAAAGCCGTCTTGGTTGCAGTTATTAAAGATGTGAACCATGCAATCGACTTCGTATTTCCTGTCTGGGGCTGCTTTAGTTATGACTGCACTAATGTGCCAGCTTCTGCCCCTCTTTCCGAAAAAGTCACTCATCTGTTCCCTGTACTGCAGCGGTAGAAACTTCATTGCCCAGTCAATAATTATGAGGCACGATGTCTTGTCAAGCTTGTTTAGAGCGTCTTGCTTGGATTCTTCTTGGTGACTAGCTCTTAGCAAATGGGCCTTCCACGCGTTTATGTTCCTCACGCTCTCCTCAAACTCAAACTTATATGCAGCTCTTTCTGCTACTGTGACCTCTACCTCATCAAGTAACTTTCCTATGTCCTTCAGAACCCTTTCCAGACTTTCGCAGCGCTCACATTCGAAATCGTGCTCATGGGCGCACTCCTCTGAGAACTCTGGACTTTTTTCATCACTTAGCGCATGGACGCTACAGTGATCGCTACAGTGTTCGTCTCGTCCAACATGTGTTTTGAAGTCGGTCTTCAGGTAACGTTTCCCATGTTTCAATTGAGCGAGAAGATGCGCTACTTCAATGCCATGACCTGCGATGGTCTCTAACAGAGAAGCAATGTCGTCAAACGCTTCTGTACCCTCTGAAGTGGTATTGTCCAGGCCTTGAAGTGACTTTTGCATCGAAGCCGAACAAACTTCGATCATGCGGTAGAGGGAACGCTCGCCAGCTGGCACAAACTCTTCAATTGCGCAAAGCTCTAAATATTGACTGATGATACGCGAAGGGATGACAGTCCTTATCACTGCGGGGATAAGTAGGCGCTCTCCTGAATCAAGCTTTAGAGTTTTTGTCCCGAAAGCCACATCCTGCATGAACTCTGGCCTGGAAATATAATCTATAAAGTGATCCACCTTTTCATATTCTATTCTTGCGGGTGATGCGTGATCTCGGGAACTGGTTGCCCCTTGCCAGCTTTTGTGGCATGCAAACGTGCCTCATCTATGCGCCATTTTGATAAACCAGGGATCATGTCCTGGAGTTCCGCTCTCGAAAAGTCATCTGCAAAGAGAGAGAGGATTTGACGTTTTGTGCGCCAGTGACCCGCTTGTTCATATGCCTTGACTAAGTCTTCCACAAGTTGGGAATGCGGATCAAAATGCTTTCGCTCTTGATGGTCCCTATCTGTATCAAAAAGTTCTTCTCTTCTAATTGTTGCCCACAACAAATCCTCTTGGCCAGGAACAATCACTGACAAGGATGCAGCAATGTTCTCTCTTGCTTTTCGGGCGTAATAGCGTTGCTGTCCGTACGATACGTCGTCCCAGGCGGTATTGAGGGTGGACATTACCGGACTATAACGTCCATCTGCTATATTGCTTACGGCCTCGTTCAGTTTCTGTCTCTTGGTGTTTTGGGTTTCCATCTCGTCCACCCATATGCTTATCTCTTCCTCTGGTACAGATGCCTGTGAAGATTGGGACTGCGAAGAGACTGTCTGTCTGTCTTCTTCACTCATGTTGGTGATGTCTTCTACCACATCAGGGGTGCTAGGTCCGCTTTGAGCAGCTGCACTAGTAGATTCGGTATCTTTTTGCAACAACAGATTATGCTCATTTGGTGATGTCGCCACAGCTGAATGCTGGAATAAAATAGATAATATACTTTCTATATTTGTATAGTAATATTATAGATAAAGGCCTAGGCTAAACGCCGCGCTACTGCAGTGTCGAATTCAATTAAATTTTCAGTTCGGCTATAGTGCGGCTACAATACGGCTGTAGCGCAAGTTTCGAATCACGTCGCGCTACTGCCGAAAATTCGACAAGGCCCACTCTATTTGTGAACAAAATGATGTGTCCCTCAAAACATACACACCTAATTGGAAATTGTCTGTCTGAAAATGCCTCTTAGCGTTGTAATGTATTTAGCTATGTGTTGTTATGAGATAATTGGGCATGCTAAAAGTATTTCCTTTGAATAACAAAACCGCTGTTTCAATAATATGCTAATGAAATAGCCCGCCGATAAGGGGCCCCTACCCTTTTCTTAATATACACCCTTCAAAAGGGCCTTACAAACAAAGTCCCGCGGGCTAAAATCAAAACTCAAACTTGTGTGTCTCTAATGTCTTTAATAATATCTGCTAGATGATCACTTAAAAGAAGCTTACCGGTTCATTAGCCTTCTCTTCTCTGGCTCTGTAATGGCTCAACCTACACGTGGTGCAAAGTGCTGCAAAAAATAATAATAATTACCGGTATGATAAGTTTGATGTGAGTTATTTGCAATTACTTTGTAAATTTGTTTATAGGCTTGATAATATATCTATTATTTTGAATCAAATAGAGAAAACTTAAACAAACCCTGAGTGCAAGTGAATAAACAGCGCGCAACACGGACTTATTTTTTTTTATTATTGCTTTACGGACGTTCTAACTAGCTCGACCTTCTCCGGTGTTATCTCAATAACTGCTCTCCCCCCGCCACACACACACACACACACACCACACACACACACACCCAGTAGCCTGCGTAAGCAACCGCCTCTTACGTGCTTACAGCTTTACCCCCCCCCCCCCCCCCCCCCCCCCCCCCCCCCCCCCCCCCCCCCCCCCCCCCCCCCCCCCCCCCCCCCCCCCCCCCCCCCCCCCCCCCCCCCCCCCCCCCCCCCCCCCCCCCCCCCCCCCCCCCCCCCCCCCCCCCCCCCCCCCCCCCCCCCCCCCCCCCCCCCCCCCCCCCCTTACCCAGCAGCTAAAATAGGCCTTCTTCCTGCTAAAACTTCCTGATTTAGGTTGCAGAACATAATTATAATGTAGCGCGCTGATTGATACTGCTAATCTAGTAGACTTTACAACCCATACTGTGAGTAGCTAAGAACAGTAAAAAAATTACTTGACATACCGGCGAATTATACCAACTGCGCCCCCCTCCCCTCCCCACTAGAATAATTTTGCTCCCCATTTGGACTAAAACGTGTACGTGCTGTCAATATATTATCGTTCTCGTTGCGATTTATTAGAACTTAGGTGAAATAATTATATTTAAATTATTGAGAGCTACAGAAATGTTTAACACAGGACTCGAAATAAAGCGAACTATTTGCCTCGTCACAAATATACATACCTGAGCCGATAGGAACGCGGACGTGGTGTAAATCGTAAATCTCTGCAGATATAACAGCGTTCACGCGGCGCACATTCTTTTCGTTTCTCTTCGGCCCCCGATGGGTAGGATACGCGCATGTTGTGCTTTTTCTTCCAGGCCAGTCGATGGTTAGCTTCTTTCTGTGCTTTGGGCAAATCGTCATAGATATTTGTTCCTCTGTCGCGACGATTCTTGCCCTATTCATGATCAATTCCACTTCGCTAACGCTTTCCGAGCTGACCCCGAGACTAAGTAAATGCGTTGTCATGTCTAATTGACAAGCAAGGAGAGGCAAGATCTTGGATCCTACACCCTCTAAGCTGCATGCAGATTCGGGAGAACCGAAAAAACATCTAACTTCATTCATAGTTTACCAAACTAAAATAACTAAGCACTAAGCTACACGCGCTGAACTTATTACTTAGTAGGTGGTGTCAAATTTCACAAGCTCTGAAGCGATTTGACATGTGCCTTCTAAATACTTCCGGTGAAACCATGATAACAGGGAAGCAAAATCCTTATTGTTATTGTATAGGTAAACTTTAATAGTTCAATCTCATCAAGAAACATTTTGTAAGAATCATTGTGATTCATTTATAGGCAGAAAAAATATTTTCATCTTGTGAGAAAACAATGCGTGACGGATCAGATTCTTAACCTTGCAACTGATAATAACCTTGCAAGATAATACTCAATGATATTTTTCCTTGATAGACTGGACAATCGTTTGCCGTGAAAATGTGCTTGCAACTATGAAAAACTTGCTGTTCCTGGCGAACTAAGCTTCTGTAAAAAGATCTGTAAAAAGATTTGTTTGCGTGGGAAAATCTCAAGTGAGCTACTCATCCTATACTTAGAATTGAGGCCGTTACGCGTGAATAAAGCCAGAAAATACAGATTTAAGCTTATTTTGATAGCAGAGGAGTTGGAAAGTAGACCAATTGCGGGTTTTAAAACAATTTGAACTTATAATTTCAAGTAAACAAAAATATCGTAAGCTGCCGGTAAAAAAATGGCGGGAAAATGAGAAGAAAAACCGGCCCAGCGAGACATGTTTACAGCCGATTTTCGAAATGGCATTAAAGGTTACCAACAAAACGTTTGCATTTTATTATTAACTAAGCAATAAGCTTTCAAATGAAAGTTTTTATTAAAAAATCCACTGCCGCACTTTTGAGAAAACGAAATTTAAAAATCACCTAAATTTTACATTTGAAATTTGCTAAATTAGCGACCAATTTTGGCGACTCGTTGTAATAAAAAAAATAAACGTACAATACTTATCTCGTGTGAGTGGTCGCTTTAAGGGTTAAATAGTATGAATATCGCTTTTAAACGGGTTTGAATGATGCGTATCAATTTTTATAAACGTTCGAATTTACTGGAAATTGACCTTGAAAATTGAGCCAAAAATGGGCAAAAACAAGGGGGGGGTGGTCAAATCAGGGGGGGTTAACTCGATCGAACTGAACTTTGCACCAAACTTAATCATATCCGATAGGGAACAAACGCTGAAAGTTTCAGGCAAATCGGCCGACCCCCATCCGAAGCCCCTGCCTGGTTTTTACAGACAATGACACTTAAATTAGGAAACTATTACTGAATAATACAGATAGGCTGAGCCTAACAGCGAAGCTCTTTGAACAGAAAGCCGATGATAAGTTTAACTAAGGTGAAAGGTCGGAAGCACAAGAATTAAGATTGACGACCGAGTTATTTTTTAATTTTAGCAATTCTCAAAAACAGTATTACGCGACCGTTTGCACAGTACATTTAGACCGTACAAAAAGTTCACATAAACAACTTTTTCCTGGTCTAGAATAACAAGTCAATCAATCAATCAATCAATAATCTTTATTTAAACACGATAAAGTTTAAGCGCTGCCGCTTGTGGGGTCGTGTATGACTAATTTCTAACTAAAATTCTCCTGTTGCGTATCAAACTGATTTGGAAATCAAAATTGCAAAAAACACACAAACAAACTTGAAGAGTGAAGTCAGAACTATAAAATCCAAGTCTTGTTTTGTTTACATAAAATCACTTTTCAACCTGTGTAATGAATGAACAAATACATAAAAATGGACAACAAAATCTTCTTTTGAAAAATTTTATCCAAATATTAATATCTGTTAGTTTATGTTTATAAGCAAAACGCATACCATTTAAGCGCATCGAGGCCGTCTGTCCTCGATGAAATTCAAAATATCAACACGACTGAATTTGAGCACGTTTTATAAACATTTCCCCAAAACTAACGAGAACACAAAAAAAAAGTCAATCGCAAATTGATATCAACATAAATTTCCATCGAAACATGAAATTTCTTTTACCTTTAAGTCACTCCGCTGCTTGGAAATTCTTTAAAACTCCGCTTCTTCGGTTCTGAAATCCGCATTCATAAAAACGTATGAAGTTTCTCGAAGCAAGATTTTATCCCTGAAAGCTCTTCTTTTTCTACTATAGCGGCTTCTGAGTATCCCTTAATTAGTATCCCTGTCTTGAGTAGCAAACCTCGCAAAAATGCAGGGAAAAACGATTTTTCAAAATCGTTGCAAACTCTTGTTGTGTTTTGCTAAACACAAGAGTGTTTACTACAGCTCAACAGCTGACGTGACATCGGCCGTGTAGGCGCGCAAAAAAAACAAAGCCTCGCTTTGGTTTCAAAATTGCTAAGATCGCGGATGTTGCGTGACGTCATACGCGCATGTTTTGCGACGTCATACACGCCCGCGAGCTAGTCCTGCGCAACGCTCGGACGCTTGGACGCTCGGACGGACACACATGTTACGAACGCGCGTCCGGGAAACATTCCGCTAGCCATGACCATGAAAAATGACGGGTATGGATTCTTTGAGTATGGGGCTCCGCGAGCGGGCCCGCGAGAGCTCCGCTAAAACTGCTTAGTACACTGGGAACCTTTAGTCTACTTTTGCACATGTTACCTGAATGGATTAGATTAGAGCAGGAAATATTATCAGGAAATTGACATTTCCCTGCTATCAATATTAAGATTTCTTATTTGAGCTTCTATTGTAACAAACATTGTAACACTACATGAGTACTTAAGTTTATCTGTGAGATGAACTTTTGTGAAGTGTATATGAAGTGAAAAACTTTTCTTCCCAAAATGATAAATTGGGACTCCCTCGATCCGAATGTGCGAGTTTTAGTGATCAAAGTCCTTTTCATCCCATATTTTTCGAGCCGGAAAGTTCAAATTTGGCGGCCGGAAAGTGCCTCCATTTTAAGCGCGGTTAAAGCGTTCGTATTACAGGATTTGACGTCACAAGGCGCTCAGAAGACACGAGCGTCATGGCGAACAAGAGGGTTTCGAGGAGATGAAGCATTTTACCGTGACATGTTACCGCTCTATATCGAGCTAAAAGTACTGTGATCACACAGTGAGAATAATAAGGGAAAGGATTAAGAAAAGAAGCGGGCGCATTTTAATCTTGTACACAGCTTGTACAGCGATGTTCGGTCAGCTTTAAAGCGACTTGTAACATCCTCTTCTCAAAGAAATCCAGTAGCCTTTTCTCTAACCTGTCATACGCAAACAAAGTGTGAAGCTATCCAAGGATTTGGGAAAAGGTTTCATTTAGCTGTCCATTTCCACAAAGTGGAAGTTTGTTTCGTGTAATATAACTCTGTTAATTCCTCGATCGCATCGAAATGTAAATGTGAAATATATTTTTGTTTACATGATTCTCGACCGGCGGGATTCGCGATCGGTGTTTTAAATATTTGTGGCCACTTTTATAGCTGCATACTGGTATAAGAGAGTAAAGTTATTACTGAATGTGAATTCGGAGAACTCTGCTCTGAATCGCATTCGAAAAGTGCCGAACAATGGGTGCACTCCGTTACCGGAATCTTCCCAAAACAATCCCCTGTGGGAAAGAAAAAAGAGAATGGACAAAGTTTAATACAAGAAGAGAAAAGATCATTGAACGAAACTACAGGGCTCGGAGGGGCTGAAGAAGAGAAGTCTGTGGTTTAGGGAGGCAAACGCAAAAAATAAAACAGATAATTACTAACCATTTAATTACTACGAAAGCTTCGTCAGCGTACCTGGGACGCCACAACACAGCAGAAAGTCCCGAGTCTTCGATCGCCATCTTCCTTCGCGGAGCAAGCTTTACGCTTTGTCCACGGCCCTGTTTGGCTTTACCCACGACCCTGTCGGCATCTAACCTTATCGATTCGAGCGCAAAAATAAACGCGCCTATCTTCCTCTAAAATCTTCCTTTTAGAGATGTCAACAAAGATTGCGAACGCCTTGTGACTTCATTTCAGGTAAATTTTTCCCCAGTCTCCAGGGGCACTTTTTGATCATTTTTGGCCACTTTCAAGCCCAAAAAAACAGCTTTTAAATTTTTTCCAGCAAATTTATTTTTCATTTCGGTAAAGGACACAATAAACTGCAAAAAAGCGTAAAAACGTTTTTCATTTCACATACACTTTAAAGAGACAGTCTCTGTAAAAGCGTGGGTCCCATGCATTTCGGGTCCAAAAAATCGTTTTCCCTCAAACTTTGCAGTAAACTATTTTGCATCATTAGCAAATCCAACGACTTCAATATTTTGGTAATGCGTTAGAGCTCACAAAACAGTCAAAGCGGCAAGGAGCCTAAATTTACACGTGGCCAGAATCGAAAATTGCAGAAAAGGATCATGACGATAAGCTTGCAGCTAAAAAACCAACAAACGCGACAACAAAATATTATTATTATTATTATTATTATTATTATTAATGCTATTATAAATAGAGTGTTCCTAAATTTCTGACTGTTTTGATGTTGTTTTCTTCGATTGAAGGAAAGATTTCTAATTGTGCTTCAAATAATTGCTAATATACAAAGCTAATATACTAAGCCCAAAGCTGCGAGACAGAGAATTCATATTGAATTTCTTGAATAACAAACCACAAACATCTGTTCATAAAATAAACCTCAACACACTCAGTAACATAACAGCATATACTGCTATAAAATAAACCTCAACACACTCAGTAACATAACAGCATCATATACTGCTATAAAATAAACCTCAACACACTCAGTAACATAACAGCATCATATACTGCTATAAAATAAACCTCAACACACTCAGTAACATAACAGCATATACTGCTATAAAATAAACCTCAACACACTCAGTAACATAACAGCATATACTGCTATAAAATAAACCTCAACACACTCAGTAACATAACAGCATATACTGCTATAAAATAAACCTCAACACACTCAGTAACATAACAGCATATACTGCTATAAAATGGGGAGCTTTGTTAGGTTTAGAATCAATGCTCAGTTCGCTCGCTAGAGGATTAAGGTAGGACGTATAGCGAGGGCGGTTAAAAGAAGAAACTTTAATTTCCATGTAAATGACAATTTTTCTATTCAGAAATTTGTTTCGATCAGCCGACTAAGCAAAAAAAGGGAAATTGTACTCACTTTAAACTTTATATTTTTTTAAGGTTGGAAGAGCGGAAACTGCAAAAGGACTATTTTCCTTTCTCCGATGAAGCATTTATTCCATATTTAAGATGTAGCATTTAAGCAAGTCTGTCACACAGTTTTTTTTTTTTATAATTGGGGATGCATTTCCGTTTTTTCATTCCTCAAAAAAAAAAAACATTATTCCTGCGCAAACGAAACAAGAGAGGTAAAGAATTAAGTGTGTGCTGGCGATGGGGGAATTTCAGAAACAATTTAGGCTAAAAACAATTATATTTCACCTTGTAATATTTATGGGCTAAAACCAATATAACACAATTTAACACTATGAAAAGCAGATAGCTCTGCGAACCACTGTTGTCTTTTGTCATTGGTTGTATAACATGATCAATATTTATTGAAGACATGCATGAAACATGATTTCGTAAAATTAATTAATTTTCTGGTAAATTTAATTAAAGCCGACATCAAACTTTGAAGAAACAAGCAAGAATTAATAACAGGATCCGAGCGAATTTTCAGCAGTGCTTTTGGAATCATCTGAGATTGAATTAAATTCTTATCACGGTCAGTGATGTTGAGTAACAGTTCAAGAGGCCAAGAAGAGCAAGGACTGACAATTCAAGACAATGACTTCTGTTTTCGCTTTCCTGTATTTCAATCAGAACATGTTCCAAAATTTATCATCGTGCTTAACTGCGCAATCAATGTCCCGCTATTGATAACAACAATTATTGGCAACGCCTTGGTTTTGGCAGCGGTATGGAAAACCTCTTCTCTTCGCTCGCCCTCCGTTATTTTCCTCTGTGGACTCGCAACAACAGACTTTGCTGTCGGCGTCCTGGTTCAACCGTTGTTCTTGTCCATGGAAATGATGCTCCTCTCGAATTCGTCGCGTTACCACTGTGCGTTAGGCAACGCTTTCATCGTCGCTTCCTATAAAGTATGCGGCGTATCCTTGATGACTCTCACCACTATCAGTGTAGACAGACTATTAGCTCTTAAATATCACATGAGATACGCTAGTATCGTCACAATTCCACGAGCTTTGTGTGTCATTGCTCTAAACTGGCTGACAAGCGGGTTTCTGGCAAGTCTGATACTATGGAGTCCAAACATAGTATTCCTTATTGTTATGGCTATAGCGGTGGCCATTTTCCTTTGTTTGTCAACATCCATACATCTGTGTATTTATCACATCATTCGCCGCCACAAACAACAAATAGTCGCCCAACTACAAGCGGTTCAAGATGGGTCTGCTGTTAACGTAGCGCGTTTCAAAAGAACTGCTGCTATCGCTTTTTTGGTCCACTACTTTCTCCTTATTTGCTACACTCCTTTATTCGTAACTTTACTGTTGACAGGTAACGAAGAGAGGAAACTGGCTTCAGAATCTTGGAAAAAGAATGGCAGCGCTATAGCATGGAAATTAACAAGCACGGTTGTCTTCATGAATTCCGCTTTGAACCCTTTCATTTATTGTTGGCGTCTTCGAGAAATTCGCACCGCCGTTAAAAAGGCTTTTTTCTGTAGGAAATGACTTTGATATTGTGTTTTATTTCGATGTAATGTTTCTCGCTCTATCTGTGTACCCCGTGAACAGGCCTTTTGGTTGGAGATATTCGCTCTTGACCTTTCTTTTGCCTTATCCCCTTCTTACAGGCTATAATCATGCAGATGGCTGATATTAAAAAGCCCCCCTCCCTCCCTCCCTCCCTCCCCCCCCGTCTAGTTCCATGTTCTCATGGTAACAAAATTCAAGAAAAAATTCAAAGTTTATTTTCTCTAATACTGAACAAATATGGTACCATAGAAAAGTACCACTGGTTTTCTGTGTTTTTAGATAGTTATGGTAAAACCAGTTGAAGTTTTGGAGAACAAGACTTGAATACCTTGAATATTTAGTTGTGGAAACACGAGCTAAATCGACAGGTGTACTTTAGTACACGTGTGGTATTTATAACTGAGCAACTTTAATTTAAAGAAACATGCTTTTCAAGGCCGGAATTTCCTAGAAGTACATTTGATAACTTTTCGTGATGTCAGAATAAAATATCTAAAATATAATTCCGCGATTTTTACCTTTAAACTATTCAGGTTTCATATTTGGATGGTTTTGAACAAGTACAGACACAGAAATGAGAGAATGTTTGCCGTTTTTATAGTTTTTGATTAAAAAAATGCAGACTTCTTTTTTGTTGTATTTTTTAAAGCTCAGTGCATTACATTTCATTGAGATAGTACTGTTTGTGGTCAAGGAACTGCACTAAATATTTGATTCATTACATTTACTCTCACATGAAGTTCTTATTTATACAAATCTGTGAATTTTTTGTTTTCGCTTTAGAAATAGAAACTTGAAAAAGGTGACATTGCCTCGTACTGTAGTCTGTGAACAGGCTCATTATTTAGTGGTACTTTATGTTTAAAGCAGACTAAGGAGGAGATCGAGGGAGGGGAGAGAGAAATGATTGACGCTGTCGCCAGCTTCCCTTCCACGGCAGTACAAAGCTCTCTTCGCTCGCTAAATAATTTCGTTTGACTCTATGCCCCCACTAAGGAGCCTGTGAAGCCACAACTGTTTACTGAAGTCAATGCAGTGTTCAGATCACTTGTGTAAATCTCTCAATTTCTACGCTCATCTCAACTGACATATAAATAAAATGTTAGAGAAAGACATAAATGATAAAGAATTAATATTTCTCCTGAATTAAGTGCTCCTAGATTTCTCACTGTTTTGATGTTGTTTTCTTCGATTGAGGGAAAGATTTGTAATTGCACTTCAAAAAATTGCTAAATTGTACAAATTATTAAATACAAAACCTTCAAAATCTGTTCGTATATAACAGGACATTATCGCAAATTCTGAGCTCAAAGGAAAACAAGCCCCCGATCGTCAACACGAAATGCGTTGTATAGAGCAGTTTTCAATTGATTGTCGAAAGTAATTACACAATTGCTTTAGTTTTTCATTGCTACGCTTTGTGATTGGCTAAAAAAATCTCGCGCCACTTTCTCGACCAATCAGAAGTAAAACCAAAACCAATAGTGACTTGCTCGCACGCGTTCCCGAGCTTGGCGCGCACCCGCGACATGTAATTGCTTCGAGCTCTGATTGGTTCATTGGATTGTTTACGACTGCTGTGATTGGTCAGTTATTACTTTGGTTTTGGTTTTGCACACTCAAATGAAAACTGCTCTATTTATTTAAATGTAATTTGTGTGATGCAAATTATGTCAGGTATACTGCCCGACACTTACATCAACGCATTAGCTAGCATCGCTACTCTGCCGTCGGGCCACATCTTGCAACGCAACATGAATTGCATGGAAAAACACCGACTGACCATCTTTTTAAAGTACTAAAGAAATGCAGAAGCGAAATCGAATGCCTAATTTATGAAATGATGTTTATAAAGGACATCAAGCCTTCTCTTAACACCCAAACTGACTCGATTCGCGCAAAACTATTTATTTGATACTTTTTTACTCGTTTTGATTAGAATTGTATAAGTAGTTTTATTTTTTTTTACCTTTGTAATTTACCCATAGGACCGCAAAATATTTCTATATTGTTTTACCTCTATATCCTTGTTTCAATTTTACCTTTTTGACTTGATAATGACATGTAGTAGCGTCGAAACGTCGTCGGTTTTTAAAGTTTCAAAATGTTTTTAAAAAATCTTTTAGCATTCAATTTTGTGACAAAATCAGAATTCTGTTCATAAGATAAACCTTCACTTACAAACAGCATATGCTGCTATAGTATAGGTAAACACGGCAAACTGATCCTTACAGCAAGGAGATGAGATTGAGACTAAATTGAAATAAGAAAACAAACAGTGGAATATATTCAACTAGTTTTTTTATTTCACTTCTGTCTCAATCTCTTCTCCTTGCCGTAAAGATCAATTTGCCGTTACTATTTCAAGATTTTTACTGATCCAGGTCTACGATAGATCCGGCACTCTTCATTGGTTTGTCGCTGTGGCTTTGATGTTATTATAGTTGTTTATATACTGCTATACTGCTCAAAAACTTACATTTCAATAGTCACACCGATTAGATGAACGTAATGTAACTTATTTCCTATTTTTTTAATATATTTTAGTATTTTCGAGATTGTTTTTAATCATATGTGATGTTGAACTATTTTTTATTTACCTTTACTTTATTTTTTATTGTACTGATATTTATGATACGCTTTTTATCTTGTAGCAATCATAAATTACGCCTGGCCCCTATTGATACCAGCCTAGTGCTGAAAGGGCTACCCTGCTTAAATGAAGATGACTTGACTTGACTTGAACCATTGACCTCTAAAAACTGTGTTAACCGGCAATTTTTAAACCATAAGCACACATGGATAAATAGTAGGCAGGGAGGTTTTGTTACGGTTTACCACCTAATTCGCTGGATTCGTCAAAATATTTTGCAAACTAGAAAATTAAGGCAGTACCAGCGAGCGGGCGGTCAAAAGAAAAAAACTAATAAATTCAAGCCAACTTTAATTTTTATGTAAATTATTTAATTTTTCTTCCATTCGGAAATTCGTTTCGATCAGCCGATATAGCAAAAGAGGAAAAGTGTTGTACGGAGTTATTTTATTATTTTCTCTTTTTAAGGTTGGAAGAGTGAAAACTGCGAAAGCGACTATTTTCCTTTTTCCGATGAATCGTTGATTCAGTATATCAAGTTGTAGGCGAGTATTTGTCACACAGTTTGTTTTTATAATTGGTGATTGCGATGCAATTCCTTCTTCCTAATTTCCTGCAAAGATCCATTTCCTAACATTCATTACTTTGAACTCGCATATATATATCGCATTGAAATTTAAACAAGCTAGGTTAAGAATAAGGTGGGTGCTGCGGATGGGGGAAAATCAGAAACCATTAAAGGCTAAAAACAATTATATCTCTCCTTTTAACATTTATAGGCTAAAAGCATATGATGCCCGATTTAGGGTGTTAGCTCTATTGTACATTGTACACATTCATTGTATTAGGTAAAATTATGTATTCTAATATATTCTATGGTATTGTATTCTATTGTATTGTCGTTCTTTTGTGCTCTAATATTCTATTGTTTTAACAAAAGAATAAGTGTTACCCCTAAATCGCGCATGGTATAGCTAAAAGCGATATAGCACAATTGACACCTAGGACACAATAGCTTTCTTATTCTGCACGCTGTATTTCTATCGTTTACAATTACGTGTAGAGGTTTTTTCCTTTACAATATTTCCAGTTCTGTCAATCGCGTTAATTTCCTTCACTTTGAAATTCTATCTCCTTTTTCACGTTATTTCCTTAATTCGAAAGTCATTTCCTCTAAAATTCGCGTTAATTTACGTCGCTTTAATTTCAAATACCTCTAATAACACTAATGTTAATTTCCTATAATAAGATAAGTGGGTGCTGGCGATGGGAAAAATTTAAACCATTTAGGAAAAAAAAAATTATATATCACTTTGTAATATTTATCGGCTAAAATCAATATAATACCATTAAACATTTCAATTTAGTCATATAGTTGAAACTGTAAGGTGAAGAAATGATCCTCGCAGCCATGTTTTTGCAATTTAAGCAATTGCAAAAAGCAAAAAAAATATATATTCAGGACTTCAAAGTTGAAGCACTAAATTATTCTTCAGGCTTCTTTTCAATTGCTTGAATTGCAAACACAACTACGAAGATCAATTCTTCACTTTACAGTTTCAAGTATATGACTAAATTTAAATTTTTAACTGTGTTATATTGATTTTAGCCGATAAATGTTACAAGGTGAGATATAATTGTTTTAAGCCTTAATGGTTTAAACTTTCCCCATCTCCAGCATCCACTTACCTTAATATAGGAAATAAACGCTCGTGTTAATTTTAATTAACACGAGCGTATTTGAATTAACGCGAATTAGGGGGAAATGATTTTCGAATAAAGGAAATTAACGCTTAAAAGGAGATAGAATTTCAAAGTGAAGGAAATTAACGCGATTGACAGAACTGGAAATATTGTTAACGATATACCTCTACACTTTTACATTGTAAACGATGGAAACACAGCGTGCAGGAATATGAAAGCTTTTGTTTCCTTGGTGTTAATTGCGCTTTATTGATTTTAGCCGATAAATACTACAAGGTGAGATATAATTGTTTTTAGCCTTAATGGTTTTTTAATTTCCCCCATCTATGCTTGGAATAGCAGACAGCTCTGTGAACAAATAAACCGGTATCTTCTGTCATTTAATTAATTTCCTGGTAAATGTATTTAAAGGGTATCTTAAGCCATAAAACAAACGTTGAAGAAACAAGCAAGAATTGATAACGGGAACGCGAATTTTCAGCAGTTTTTTTTTTTAATAATCATCTGAGAATCACTGAAATTCTTATCACGGTCAGTTATGTTGAATAACAGTTCAAGAGGCCAAGAAGAACAAGGACTGGCAATTCCAGGGAATGACTCCTGTTTCCGCTTTCCTGTATTTCAATCAGAAAATGTTCCAAAATTTATCATCGAGTTCAACTGTGCAATCAATGTCCCGCTATCGATTACAACAATTATTGGCAACGCCTTGGTTTTGACAGCGGTGTGGAAGACCCCTTCTCTTCGCTCGCCCTCCGTTATTTTCCTCTGTGGACTCGCAACAACAGATCTCGCTGTCGGCGTCGTGCTTCAACCCCTGTTCTTGTCCATGGAAATGATGCTCCTCTCGAATTCGTCTACGTACCATTGTGCGTTAGGCAAAGCTTTCATCACGGTATCGTATACAGTATGCGGTGCATCCCTGATGACTCTCACCATTATCAGTGTAGACAGACTGTTAGCTCTAAAATATCACATGAGATATGCCAGTATTGTGACTGTCCGGCGAGCATTATGTGCTATCGCTCTAAACTGGCTGACAAGCTGGTTTCTGGCAAGTCTGGTTCTATGGAGTGCAAACATAGTATTTCTTATTGTTATGGCTACAACGGTGGCCATCTTCCTTTGTTTGACAACATCCGCACATTTGTATATTTATCGCATCATCCGCCGCCACAAACAACAAATTGTCGCCCAACTACAAGCGGTTCAAGATGGGTCTGGTGTCAACGTAGCGCGTTTCAAAAGAACTGCTGCCATCGCTTTTTTAGTCCACTACTTGCTCCTTATTTGCTACACTCCTTTATTCGTAACTTTGCTGTTGACAGGTAACGAAGAGAGAAAACTGGCTTCAGAATCTTGGAAAAAGAATGGCAGCGCTATAGCATGGAAATTAACAAGCACGGTTCTCTTCATGAATTCCGCTTTGAACCCTTTCATCTATTGTTGGCGTCTTCGAGAAATTCGCACCGCCGTTAAAAAGGCTTTTTTCTGTAGGAAATGACTTTGATATTATGTTTTATTCGGTGTATTGTTCCTTCGTCTATTTTGTAGCCCGTGAACTAACAGGCCTTTTGGTTGAAGATATTCGCTCTCGACCTTTCATCGGCAGCTAAAAAAAAAGAGCTAATGCAAGAAAACAGAATTTCCTGAAACACAAAACTGCAAAAACAATTATGATGTTTGTTATAATTGCTATGCACGGCCTACGCTATTGTTTGGTATGTTGCCATAGTCTGTAATCGATAACTGCTAAGTGATAATCGGTTGCTAATCTCTATGATGGAGTTGATTTTTGCGGACATGAACATTTTTCAGATGTTAATAGCTCAGATAAACCCTTCACGCGCATGATATTTTGCACGTAGAATCTTTAAGCAACGAGAGTGCTTGTTGAGTTTGGCCGCGTCACTCATGGCTCCCAAAATTGTGCTGATTTCTGGCTGTTCCAGCGGCATAGGACTGGCAACTGCTGTGTTCCTCGCCAAAGATCCTGAGAAGCGTTTTAAAGTTTATGCAACGGTAAAAGCTCTGGACGAAAATCAGAACGAAAAGGGGCAACTCGAGGAAGAAGGCAGGGATTCCCTTGGAGACACTTTGATAATAAAGAAGCTGGACGTGTGTTCAGATGACTCGGTGAACAAGACTGTCAAAGAAGTCATTGCCCAAGAAGGACGAATTGACGTTCTGTGTGAGTACTCACAGCATGTAAAACTGATTGTGTGAAATCCTGTATTGGGCATGTCCGATGAACGATTTCCAAGGGTAGACTATTTATAGCACCGTGACAAGATGAGGTCGTGAGTTGCGTCACAACTTGTCCACATTGCAGTCAGTGGAATCAAAGTTGACCAAAGTTCATAACTCTGCAGATTAGCTTCTGTTTTGTTTTACGTTGAACACTGAATTACCCGAGACTGAGTATTAAATTTGTCTCCGCCTCAAATAGCTCTTTTAGCTAGTTTTTGGGTGGCAAATATCTATTTTTTTCATTTTTTTAAATAACCTTGTTGTCCGTTTATAAGGCTATATAAACATTAATTAAAAGATATTTTAGAGGCTCTCCTTAAACTGATTGCTCTGATGAGCATGCTTGCTCTGCTATTGCAATGGTTAGTGATATATTAAATCAGTGTTTGTGTTATATTAAATTAATCGTTATCCTTTTTTCTGTCACAGTCAATAATGCCGGCATGACTCTCTTTTCCATCTTTGAATGCACATCGATAGACCTGATGAAGAAGCTTTTCGAAGTGAATTACTTCGGTACGGTACGTTTAACCAAAGCTGTGATTCCATATATGAAAGCAAAAGAGAGTGGGCACATTATTAACATGAGCAGTCACGGTGGAGTTGTTGGGTTTCCAACTGCTGAAGTGTGTTGCTCGTCCAAATTTGCCGTGGAAGGACTGACCGAGTCATTGGCGCCTTCTCTCCGCCAGTTTAACATCAGGTACGTAGGAATTAATACTTAACGGGAGCAACAGTTAACGAAATATCCTCAGTAATACTTTACTCCGGATCCCATGAAGGGATATCAAACTCGTAATTTTGTTCTACAAAACTACTGAAAACCAACCTGTACCACTGGAGATTACTGCTCAAAATGTTTCATTTGAATAGCAACAACAAACAGCAACAACAACAACAAAAATCTTTATTAGTTAGTTGTTATAGAGTTTATAATACTAGCCTGCAGGTAGCAAAAGCTAATCTAGGCAGGCCAGTGAAAATAATTGCATGATTAGAAATCGCTAGCCTATAAGACTTTTTCACAAGTGCTTATAATTAAACGTTAGAACCATATATATTACATGTCACAATGTCCCGGGTTGGAGGGAGGGTACTGCTTATATAAAACTCACAGTTTTGTACCATTAAGTTCTTTGAATATAAACTGACCACATTCGTGATGGCTGGTTTGTGAAGAACAGGGAATAAGAAATAGACTCAAATAGACTGGGGAGACAATGGACAATGAATGGAGTGAGGGCGAATTATTTTTTACAAGCGCACAATCTTTTCTTTGTTCTCTACTATTTGAACGCCAGTTTAAATAACCGAAATATCTGGCAGGAAAATATATACATAGTTTATAGTTTATTTTGTTCTTCTTGTCTCTGTCTTTTCGTCACCGTCACGGGATCAGTTTGCCGTGCTGTTTTACTGTTTGTTAGTTATATTTCAGAGAACTATAAAGATGTCTATTCATCTGATAGCTTCTTTCTCGTTCCCTAGGTGCTCTCTTATCGAGCCTGGTCCCGTGAACACTCCACTAAAGGAGACCATGCTTGACTTAGCCAAAACCGTGGACACCTCCGCTGCTGACCAAAAGACTCGCCTGATCAAGAAAAGAGTAGAAGAGAGATTCGGTCAGTACTGGGCCCAACCGGAAATGGTGTTGAGCGCGCAACAAGTCGCAGAGGTTGTAAAGGAAGCGATCCTGAGCAAAAACCCAAACTTCCGGTATCAAACAAATAAGCATTACGGCCCTGATGAAATTCGGGCCAAATTAGCTGATATAACGGGAAATAAGTCGGTAGAGTTGATCGCTAAACGATTCTGCGCGAAGTAGAGTACAAACCGGCAAAATAAGGGTGAAGCCTTTATGATCAACAAATCAGAATATTTTTTGGAGTCATACAATTCAAAACATAAAGCACTTTTTATTAATTTTCCTTGGGAGAGTGTTGAGAGTGGTGTATCTGACTCAAGACAAAATCTCGTCTTGCTTTTGTTGATTTGATTTTCGTTATTCCTATCGCATGATGACAATTGATGAAATGGTATTTTAAGAACTTAAGAGGTGCAAGAACGCCGTTCACTGAGTCTCCTATTTTCTCGTGTGTTCGTCCGAGTTTTGTCATTGACTCTTTTACCCTCCATCTTGAATGTCACGGTGCTCTTAAAACTCAGGGGCGGTGGTTCAGGAATGAAGCTGAAAATATCCCCACCCACCCCTCCACGCTTTCTTCGCTTTCATTCTCTCCCAGAGCAGTTTTTGTACTCTCCCCAGTTTTTATCATGCTGTGGCATTCAAGACGAACCAGATACCATGCACCTATGCATGTATCACGCAGATGTAATGTTTACAGGTCTAGGATCCATTGTTCTGTTGTTTGTTCTATTGTTTTCTCAGCCAATCCTGTCAGGCCTTCCGAAACGTACATCGCGCCTCGTTAATTACACGAACTGAACGATCAAACTCGACAATTACAAAAATAGGGGACTGTGAACATTTTAGAAGTTAAAGTCAATGCATTTTATAACATTTGCCCGTTCCCGGACAGGTGGACAGGCGCATGACCTACCAAGCTGATGTTAGATGAAAGCTGCATAACGTAACAGTCATCAAATGGAAAACACTTGTCGGATGAGCTTCTCGATGGCTTTTGTGAGCCGGAAAAGGGTATCAAATAGTGTATGAGTAATTAGAGGCACTACGTCTGAACGGGACAGCTTTCGTTTAAAAATTACAGTTACCACAAGTAATTGTTCTGTGGTGGAGATAATTATTCGGCGTCCCCCTTTAGTAGATAAATTGAGAGCATTGAATCGCGCACGCGCAGTTGTTAAGATGTTACTTAAAATGGATGACGGTTTCAATGTATTCAGTTTTTTAAAGTATCGTTTCATGCGATTGTATGATAATTTGTTTCGGTCAAATGGTACATATACTCTGATAAAGTTGTTGATTTTGCTGTCACGTTGTTGTTGTTGTTCTTTTGATCGCATGTATCCTTCCAGAAACCCATGGAGCGGTCGGTATGATAAGTTTATTTATGGGAAAAACTACAAATTAAATTTATTTGATTTTGCATGGCACACTTGAAATAAGTGACCGGACACTTTGCTTCACACTCCCTCCCCTACCTCCTCCCCCTGGTTATATTACCTGGTACCCGCAAATTCTATAGGAAATTTTAACTTTTGCGACGGACTAGCAAGTGTGCCATGAGAGGACGCCATAGCCAGTCTAATAACACATTAAGCTCAAAGAAATACTTCAAAATTAGTGTAATATGGTTATTGCAATGAAAGCTTTAATTAAAAAGTTTCCTTAATCTCTTATAAAAGATTAGAGATCTTTTAAGAAGCATTCCGTTTATGTAAAAAAAAAAGGCATACCGCGGAGCGGCGCATTTTTTGAGGTCATTTTCGGCAAATTTTAGTCGGAGATTTTATCGGTGTATAGCTTTGTTAAAGAGTTAATGTTATTTTAGTTCCTTTAATTGGCTTGAACATCTGATCCGAAAGGGATTACGGCAATACCATTATGAGATTAAATTCATATCTTTCAATCATCAAGTCTTATTTTAAAAACAATTTGTTTCAGTAGAATTGAATCTTCAACATAGAGCAACTTTCAAAGTGACCGTTTATTAATACGGCAAAACTCAATTTAATTAAACGAGCTCATTTGCCAAAAATGTCTTAAAAATATAGGCGATCAGTGATGAATCTAGACTCCATCATAAGTGGGGGGGGGGGGGGGAGAAGCCAGGAGTGAATAAGGGGGTGGGGGAGGGGACCAGGAGTGTAAATGTTAGAGTCTGAAACAAAATTTCGGCTTCGAGCCTCATTTGTTTTACAATATAAGGGGGGTGGGAGGGGGCTCTACGGGCACCTCCCCTAGGTCCACTAGTGACATTTGTCCTCAAATTGTATTGTGGGCGAATTTAAGAATCAAAGGAATTATGGGGTACTAGGATTAATGGACTTGATCGTCTGTGCGTCTCCTGAGTTTAACATAGTTTCTACGATCGCCTCGACTTTAAAGCCAGTTCGACGAGGAAAGACTGTGTACAGTGAACTCTCTGTAAGTAAAATTCGGAACCAACCAAGAACTGTTGTCTACCTAAGAGAGGTGTTCGCCTTACAGGGGTATCCGCTTTGAGAGAGGTGGATCTGCTGGTGCTTCCTCAGTAGTGATAAACTCCGTTGTTTCTGTTGCTGTTGCAACACTGACGTTGTTGCCTAGCTTAAGCCCCCGAGGGGGTACCCCTCAAATTTTTTTTTATGGCGTTGTGCGGACGGCCCACCTTTTAAAGTATCCTGTCCCAAATATGTAACTTTTCCCATCATCAGACCAAAATAGGTGATTTTCAAGACCCATATTCACACCTAGCTGCCGAGAACTTGGTCTGACTTCCTAAATCGATACCTATTTTCAAACCAAAACGGCTGAAAAATCACACACATTTGGGTCGCACATACCTATTATATTTAGATATGAGAGTATCCCACAGGCCCAATACCCAGGGGAGAGGCACAGGGCTCTGCATATGTCATCTGACGCCTCTACTCAGACATTCCAGTATGGTAAGACATGAGTTACAGTGTACCTTCGGGGGTATCTCCAGTATAACAGCTCTAGCGTCTTAAGATTACACTTAATATACCTAAACCCAGATATCAAATTAAAGCTAATAGAGCTGGCTATCTAAATATGGAAACCATTTGGTAATAAAATGAATTGTCGAATTTTTTACGACGTCTAAATTCGAACGTCCGAATCAGCTTTAAAACGCTATAACTCAAAGCGATTATTGTATTTTGCTAATTTGATTTGTTCTCGGGTTTCCGGACACGAAGCGCTAAACAAACGTGTCGGCGATTTCCCATATTCAATGGCAGTGAAAAGTTACAGAATATTTTCGAAAAAGGGAGAAAAAAAGTTGGAGTGATCGCACGGAAAAGGCTCTTGACGAAAAAGTTTTCGGAAATAAGAAATTCGCCGAACGTTTTTGTTGATTATATGTTAGCCTAGCTTGTGTCCAAATTTGAGGAAAATCGAACAAATTCCCTTTGAGTTGTAGCTCTTTAAAGTGTCCCCTACAAGCGAAAAATTAACTTTGAGAAAACAGCGCTTAGAAAAACACATCGCTTCATAACAAACTCCGCCCACAAATGTTATACCGTCATTTCTCCGTCAATTTTCACTATTTTTCGATTATTTTTTTTGGATGAAAGTTCATTCTGTAAACTTTATTTTGACGCCAAAAAAAAAAATTCAATAAATTTTCGATCTGAAGGTACACGGTAACCTTAACCACAGTAAAGACTCTTGGGTGCTAGTTCAATGGCAGGCAAGCTCCCTTCCTCCAGAGAAAGGGACATTACCTAAAAAAATATCACACGTTTTATCAGGCGCTTTACATACACTTATGACAATGAGATCGGACGTCAGCTTATGAAGGCGCCTCAGACGAGCCGCTATCGGTCTATTGCATGTTAATCTCATCGGCCCCCACCCTACCCATGAAGGAATTAATGACACTGAGAGTGGCCACAGCCAGGATTTTGTTACGTCCTCAGTGGTTCTTTTACGTCCCCATCGGAGACGGGAACGCCATTTCTACGCGTGATCATCCGAGGTCTCTTTTTTTCCCTATCAAGGGTGGGGTTGGGGCCGGGGGAATGGTCGTTGTAATACTCTATGTCACTCGAAGCAGAGGAAGCAGGTCCAATTGGCTCGTGAAGGCTTAACCTTACCTATATTACACAACTAAGGCATTGTCCATATTCAATAGGTAGATTAATATTACTGTCGATCTGCGGTTGAATATTTACTGACAGTTGTCTAGTTTAGAAGATAGGTTATATTTTTTAAGAAAATACATGGATATTGTGCTGGAACCTAGTAAACTGTCCGTAATAACGGGATTTTCGCGTTATAGATGTACGTATAACAAAGTGCTTTAGACCGTTCATACCGGGTCTCCTGTTTACGGGCTAAGTCTATTCGTCTTGTTTTTTCGCAATACAGTAAATGAACGTTTCGAACTTATGAGAAAATGGAGGATCTGTGAACATGTATTGGAAGCGTTCAGTTTCATTGAATAACGTAATTAATTAACTAACTTTACTGATTTCAGGCAGCTGCAGAGGATGGAGCCATGAAAAACCGTCTGGGATTCAACACGCACGGTTGACAGCTTCATGTGGTTTTTATCAGTCTTTTCTCTCGAGATCTTAATCAATGTTAGCTTTATAGTATAACTTAGTACAATTCGCATGGGGTATGACTACAAAATAATAATTTAGTTATACCAATTTGTGATGTTTAAAAGGATTATACTTTGTGATGAAAACTGTGAATGAAAGCCAAAAGCATACATTTATATTGAATACACTTTTTTTATTAAAAACATTGTTTGTCCACTTCAAAATTGTCTATCAAGTAAATAAATAAGTTGAAACTTTCTTTCAATAACGTTTATACTGAAGTTATTAACATTTTCCATCTTCCGTTTTGATAAATTCCTAAAAATTAATTTCAAAGACTTTAAAAAGTGAACGAGTATAAATTGTATGAATTGATGTGTTTTTTGTTTTGTATCACAGTAAACTGTCTTAGGTCTTCCGTTCGAGCAAACAAGAAAAACAGTAAATTTCCCCTCAATTCTGTATATAGTAAACGCTGCATGAGATACTGAAAAACATCAAATAAACGAATTCAATGTCAATTGAAATTGTAACAATAAAAAAGTAAAGGATTCCGTATTCAATAACATCATTACAGGATATTGCTGAAGAAACTTTTTCAAGATAAAAATAGCTGAGTCTTCAAAGCAGCGACCTCAATATAATCAAACGGTGCAAAGCTTCTTCCGTTTAATAAACGGTATCTAAATAAGTGTAATTGAGGTGTGATTGTTTTGACGTTTTTAGGAAAAGCTTGTGCAAACATGAAGTTCAAGTTTGGTAATAAAAAGGCCGTTTTGATAAGCGTTTTCTCAAGTACTTAACGAAGCCAGATTTTAATTTTCCTTACGTAAGTACCACGTAAAAATGGTGTCGTTGCATTTTGTTTCGTTAAAGTTTCTTTTTCTTGTATTCTATGGCATTACGTTAGCCACAACTCATTCGCCAAGTGGGCCGTCCGGCATCAAGGTAAGTAATATATTAAGTTACATTCGTTTTTTGCTATAAATCGCAAAAAGTGGTAGCGCTTTATGCGTGGAAGGCGTGTTTTGAGTTAAACATGAAAATAGTTAAATGAAATCAGTTATTTTACTTCAAATTACCGAATAATAAAGATGTTTCTGTTTAACATTCAAGTCTACACGGAGCAAAAACAAAAGATGTAAGCTGCATTTCGCTTTGAAATGACATGTTAACATTATAAAACTGCATGGCAACTTTGTTAAAACGGAAAAAAAATGATAGCTTTCTTTATCGTTTATCTTAAGATGAGGTCTCTGTAGATGTGAATCGCGACGTTTCGACCGCTTGCTGCTGGTCTTTATTAGTTAAAGGGTGCATCAACGTATGTATAACAGTGATTACAGCTGAGGGAAAGATATTCACTACAGGAGGAAAATTTCAATATTTTAATTTTGATGTATTATGCTGTTTAAGGAAAGGAACGAAATGGAAAGAGAAATATTCTATTTTTCCAATTTTTGCCCCCTTCTCATCGCTATATTCCTATTACACCCGGCAGATTTAACCTGACATTTTTATCACCTGCAAACGTCGTTTATTCAATCTATTTCGCTGTCAATTTTTGCTGCACTGTCAATTTTTGCTGCACTGCATTCTATTGACGCAAGTGCCAAACTGCTAAAAAAAAACAATATTTTCTACAGCGTTTCTTTTGTGGCATTTTTTACTTTTTCACTTCCTACAAGGAAACCCTGACACACCGAAAGAGTATCGTTGGGCTAACACCTATCGATTAACTCAGAGAGATTTAATTCAATCATACTTTTCATAGCATGATAACAACTGTATATTCTCTTCACTTAACTCTATAGCATTACGCTGCACATTCTTAGATTTTCCTTTAAGCGGGTTCCCATTTGTTGTAATCAGTTAAATGAACTCAGTACAATCCGTGTAATGAAACATGCTCCTATGTAGAGGCTAAAAATAACTGAATATATTTGCACAAAGCGTTTTATGAAAGGAAAGGTATTCACCCAAACTTTCCGAGATTTCGATCCGGTTAGAAATCCAATGGAACGCAAAAAAAAAAACATACGAACATTTAGGAATACGTTGTGCTTATCCACTTCCATGGCATTTCCTGAATGACCGACATTTTTGTGTTCCATTCACGATTTGTCTGAAAAGCTCGTGAAAACCCAGCATGCCCGTGGAAACAAAGCACGTGATATTTCAGTACCTGTTCCGTTCGACCAACAAAAATTACAAACATTTGAACCGGAAATTTTGGCTGAATGGAAAGCGCCGCAAAATTAATTTCTCGTCTCGTTTTGGGTCACTTAATTAAAGGAAACTCAGAGTGGACCCACATATCATACTAAAACAATTTTGTACGCTTTTCTAATAAATTGCTATAGGATAAAAAATCTTTTCACTGATTTTTTTCTTAAGCGGGCCAGTTTCTCCCCTGAAATAAGTTCACGGCCAGTTCCCACTGCTCTATCACTCTTTTGCTTTTGAGAACTTCTTTTTAGATTAGAACATTGCGATTGTCGCAAATTTAATTGCAAATTCTGCTAAGGGCCCATTTATATGGTCTCGGGTACCCGAGACAACCCTCCCCCGAGTTACCCTCGGCTGGCCGAGCTAACTTTTCACTTATTTCTTTGAAAAATTCAACCAACCGTTTACATGTGAATCGCGAACTCGGAGAGGGGGAGGGGGGGGGGAGGTGGGGTTCTCGCCTCGGCAGGTAGGGTAATCCTGGCAGGCAGAAAAAAAATTTCTCATATAAACACTTTGGCTCGCCTACCCGAGACGAGACGGTTTAAAAAAATTGTTCCTGGAGACCGTGTGTTTTAGGTCAGCGGAGACCAAACGTGCAAAGAAACAGACACGTTTTTCATCAGACAAAGGCGGTTGACCCATTACTGATTTCTATTGAAGCATTGCGGAAAAACGTTGTACTTAAAAGCGAAAGCCGAAAGCGCCAGTGGCCAATCCCGTAAGCGTGTCAGTAAAACTATATGATTTCATTCTTTAACTTCAATGGCGTGATGTTGCTAGCTTTCGTAGGCGACCAATTTTTACTTTTCCTAGTTGCGACCACCTTTTTCAAATCTGCCGAGTGTCGCTTACCAGAGATCAACAGTTTTTATGTGGAAACTCAGTGAGTAAATGGGGTTTGATTCATAAGATTGGTCTCTGTTCTTCTCGTTTACGAGAAGAACTTCAACTGTGATCGTTTTTTGTTGTTGTTTAGTCTCGTAGTCTGGACAGTTTGACTGAACCTCCCCCTACTGCGTCTCCATGCCCGTGCGACTGCAAAGACGGTGCGCCAGGAAAAGATGGAAGGGATGGGAGGGACGGGATAACTGTGGCGGGTCCCCCTGGGCCACCAGGAAAGGATGGATTGAATGGAACGGATGGACAGGATGGCAGGGATGGAAATAATGGAAGAGATGGAAGGGATGGTCTAAAGGTATGATGATATCAATACTACCTTCATTTATCCTTCTCCTTCGAGGTAGCTGAAACTAATTATTAATTAATTCATGATAACATAATCCGTGGTTGCAAAGTGAACGTCAACAAGCAAAAACTAGCGAAAAAAAATACAATCCAAGACCAGGTAAATCATGCGCAACACTCTTGAAATGGCACAGAAGCAATTCAGTACATAATGAAATCAAAGGCTCCATAAGCCAATTCGTGAATACGAAAAGCTGTTACGTAAATAGGAGATTATGCATAACTTCAGACCCTCGGACCCTCGGACCCTCGGACCCCCCTTCCCTCTTCTCCTCCTCCAATTACTATCATAAGTAAACAGACTCAGAGATGGGGTAAATAATCGTTTATTTCGGTACGACTCTAGCACCGGACAACCCCCCGGGAGAGGCGTGTTGGGTGCTTTCACTAACAAGGAGTCACAAGATTGAACTACTGACATGTAGCGTTAGCTAAAAAGCTGATCTAACTGATATAGAATATCTATTACGGAAATTCCATACATACATATTAATTAAACCTTTTAACCTAAACATTAAAACAATCAATTACTATCATAAGTAAACAGACTCAGAGATGGGGTAAATAATCGTTTATTTCGGTACGACTCTAGCACCGGACAACCCCAAACCCAAAGGGGAATAAAAATGGAAGAGAAAAACAAATTAATGGGTGGGAGAGAGTCTGCGTGTGATAGAATTGAGAATTTTAAATTTATTGGCGGTGGAAAGAGTGAGATATACTAAATAAGCGTCACTCTTCCAATCTCCTTGAGCTTTAATAAATGCTGTAGGCGCGTCATGGCAAAAAGCAAAGGTTGCACCCCCTCGACGAAAACTGTGCGAGGAATAGTGCGTGGGATTGACGCCAACAGCCGATAGCGATGCTTTAAGAAATGCATTATACTGATGGGCTAAGATAGGCTTGTAAATGTCCCTAGATTTACAAACAAACAAGGGAGAATTAGGTGGTATTTTAACACTAGCTAAGTATTGCTTGAGAGCAGTAACCGGGCAAAGAGGAGAGCCCGGAATACGAGGCAAGGGAATTTCTAACTGCCGTTCGCGAAACTGTATAGTCTTAGTATGTGTTATACATAACAAAGCCCCTTGAGCGTTGAACGTCACGCTAGAGGGCGTTAAATGACAAGCCTTAGGATCTCCGATGTCAGATAACTTGTAGGGAACTAAATTGGAAATTCGCAAGAATGAAAAGAAAGCGACTAAAAATAAAGCGCGCATACAAACATGCAAGTGATTATTGAAATCAAAATTACTGAGTAAAGTTAAGAGAATCTCGATAGTTATCGGTTCCTTGCGGTTTGCACAATCACCTAAAATCCGACGTACCGCCCGTACAAGGAGTCACAAGAATGAACTACTGACATGTAGCGTTAGCTAAAAGCTGATCTAACTGATATAGAATATCTATTACGGAAATTCCATACATACATATTAATTAAACCTTTTAACCTAAACATTAAAACAATCTTTTGTTCCATCGCGGAACGTAGGCTAAATGTTTGCAGATGATCGATCGAGCGAGCGAGTGAAATTTCTACCCAATTGCTACAACTCGTTCAACGCACCGCGTATTCACAAGGTAAAAAGGAAGTAGTCTGTCAACATACGTTTTTTGTCTAAAGACATTTCAACGTCAGTAATCTCAAACTAATTGACCATGATCGTTTCAGGGAGACCCAGGACCGCCCGGTGTAAGAGGACCGCCAGGAGTGTGTGACCGAGCAGAAGTAAGCGAAATCTGTGCCCTTTACTAACTTATAATATGTAGCAGTTGTTGTAGTTCAAGTGCAGAGAAAACTCTTTTCTCAGTTTGCTTTTTATTTGCGAGCGAACACAACTCAAAATGGCGGCTTTGTGGCGTTTCCCTTCTTTCTTTGTGGCGTATAAATGTTGCATCAGAACTTGAACAAAATAACGAAATAATCTTAAACTTCACTTTTTTTAAAGAAGTAAATTTTAAAATGTCAAAAAACAAAACGAACTGCATAAAAGTACGGAGCAAGAGCTTTCATTCGAGTACAAATCTTCGAGGATTTGACCCACAGACTCAAAAGTTGAAATAAAATCTCCTGTGTACGGTAGGGGGGTTGACAATTCTAACAAACGCTGTTTGAGCAATACTGTGTGGAACTGAAAGTTGTCCCGAAAATTTGGAATATCTTCCCGATTTTTTCGGAGACATTCTCGCAAAAATTTCAAACTTCCCGAAATTTTAACAACATTATCTCATGTTTCTCCGAAAATTTTTTGAGTCTCCCGATTCCCGGCAAAATCTTCAGATTCCCGGAAGAATTTTGTTTTTCTCCCGAAACAGGCCTTCTTAGAGTTGTCACCCCCCGTTACGGTATTAACCAACACTACAAAAAAAAACATTGCTACATAGCTTACAATGCATGGGCACATTTTAGGATTTCGTCCAAGCGCTTAAATCGCTAAAGCCACCACAAGAAAGTTCAATCAATGGTCAGATTTAACTGGCGGATTCCATTAGCCGAGACCCAATAGTAGGGAGCAGACTATGAGATGATTCCTGCAGTGAAAGAGTTAATTTTTACCATGTTCCTTTCTGTAGATCAACGCAATTAAAGCTCGAATTGGGGATGGGGAGGCAAAGGTAAGTCTACTTTCAATATTGATACCATTTTTAATAATTCTTTTTTAATGATTGGAATTTTTTCAGCTTGAGGCATTAAGGTAAATCTGCAGGGAATCATAGGCTCCTGGCGCAACATTGTTTTCTTTTGTTTGAGTAACGGAATGAAATTATCTTAACTTGACCAAGACAAATTAGTAAATAATGAACATAAGATAAAAATAGTCATATCACAGGAGCTTAGGGACAAAGAAAAAATCTGAGTCCCCGATGGGAATCGAACCTTTGCCTGATAACCGGTCGCGGACTCACAATTCCATGAATAGGTTCAACGTGTACGTGTCAGCAATTTACCGCTTTACTTTCCTATAAAAGATCGTTTTGGCGGGAGGCACGCTGGTCTAATGTTTTAGCGTGGTCTCTGCCATCGTAATCCTACTTTTGACCGTAGCTGAAGAGAGAGACTGACCCTGGCAACAAGGTTGCTTAGATCCGAGAAACTTTACTCCGCATTATCTCTATCTATCCTGGTGTATAATTGGCTAATTGCCACATAATACTGAGGGTATCCCAAGATGGACTAGCATTCCATCCAGGGTGAGTAGCGAAACTTATTTTTGCTTTGTTGCTTGACGTCGGCTGTGTGGGCTTCCTGTGGCATATAATGTGACTGAAAAGTTTGGAATGCTGTTTTAATCCATTACAAAATTCCCAGGTGCAACAAGTCAGCAAGAAACTCGACATGTTGGACACTAAAGTTGATGCGGAGCTGGCGAATCTTCTGGCAATAGTCCAGGTTAGTTGGGTAACCTTATGATCATTTTACCTCTGAAGGGGTGGGGGAGGTGTTGGGTGATTTTGAAAAAAAATGTCCTGCAAATACGTAAGCTCAACATTAAGCATTCCTTTTTTAGCAAAAACAATTACTACAGTGACACAGCTAAAGGAAAAAAATATCCGCAGCTCAGACAAATCACCCAATATCGCCACTCTACTCAGAAATCTAAGGATTTACCCCTGACAGAGTTTGATCTGTTTTGATTACCTGGCTGAACATTTAAAGTGACTATGTCACCTGTTATGCAGTATAATTATTTCAAAAATACAAAATGCATTTTTGCATCATGTACACTGCTAGTGTAATCTGTAAATATAAAAGGTATTTAGCAACTGTTTACTTGATATGGTGTACTACGAGTACTTCATGCCAATAAAAGGTACTTAGCAGTTTTAAATTTTAGCACAGTTTTGTCCCAAAAATGTTAAAATCCCCATGAAATAGCTCCTTTAAGTTGTAGACAGCGTGGACTAAACACGTAATAGGCTTTGATTTCAATTAAAGTTACAAACATTTTGAAGCTTTTACGCGTTAATTAGTGGAAAATGCAACAACAAAAAATGAGTCACCAGTTTCGAAACGTTTGGGACTTATATAATTACTTAAACGTATTACACATATGATATTATATCAAACAGTTTACAGCAGAAGTTATTTAACCCATGCTTGATTACTTTTGTAGATCGTCAATGCAAGCATAATCCCAGGACCTCCCGGACAACAGGGGCCACCCGGGATTCAGGGCCCTAAGGGCGATAAAGGAGATACTGGAGCAAAAGGTTCCCAGGGAGACCAAGGCCCAGCGGGCGTTCAGGGTCCAAAAGGGGCTAAAGGTTCTCGTGGGCCTCAAGGACCTCGAGGACCCAATGGAGATGATGGTGATTGCGATTTGAAGGACTGCAGATACCGACTTGTGAACAAAGTTGAGGGGCCAGGACGTTACCCCATAACGGTCACCCTGACGGGACCTGCGAAGGTAAGTGCACGATTACGATGCATAAGGATTAGCCGTGTGACACTCTCTTAGTTTGCATGATTACTCAAAAAAGGCAACCGTGCAGAGTATAGGGCGGAACAGTTCAAAGAGTGAGTAACGCTGGATAAATCACTAATCGATGAATAAAAATTTACAAAAGCCGTTGGATTATCCCCTGGATAGCGATTTATCCCTTGGACAGTTCTTCCTTTTTGAACATCTGAACCCAAGCAGAACGTTGTAAGTGCTGTTACAGTATATTTTTACATTCATCTAAAAATTATTCTATGTCTACTATTTATGCGAGAAGCAGTGACGCCTTGATCCAGACCACATGTCTGGTACTTCGGGACTTACATGTTGGTCAACAAAGAGCTGAGGTGGCTTTTTTATAAAATTTCAACAACATAGCACGGACCCGGTCTGGCCTTCCCCGGCCCCTCCCCTGAAAACGTTGAAGGTTTAACAATGATATGATCGTCAATAAAGATATGATCGTCAAGAAAGCGAACGAAATTTGAAATGTGGGGATTTAATTAACAAGCGCAAGAGCACCTGACGAGCACGAACGCAAAAGGGTTGGAGGTGGGAGGTGGGAAAGCCTCTGTACTCGCGAAAGTGCACACACATCCTCCCTACTAATAGCACACACATCCTCCCTACTAATAGCTTATAACAAAGAATTCAATGTTTTAAAGGGATTACGTTCTTATCATTGTGAAGTTCACATGTGCACCTGCTAGTAAGGGCGCGGTACTACGACTGATGTCACATTTGTGGAATTGCACACATTTTAGGCATCCTACTGATGAACAGTTACGAAATTCAGATATGTTTAGTAGCTACATTTATTTGAAGTTTGTCCCCTTTGAGTTGTCTAACACCATGCATCTGTCTTACATTCAAACTTCAACTTTTCTCCTAAAGGATTATGTGATAGTTGGCGTGACCTGCTCATCAGAACGAGGTGGAGTCGCTCAGTTGTCTTATCAAACCACGTCACACTCTTACATTTGTACTTGTAATTTCAACTCTGGACGAGCATATGGTAGAGACCAGCGAGACACCGAAAAACAAGTCCGAAGCCGCCCATCCCAGAGCTTTGACGATAAAAAGGGAAAACATTATTGGCAGAGAGTTTGTCTACTTCACTACTGGGAATGTCCCACAGATTGAAGTGTCACGTTACACGTTATTAACTCAACGATGAGAGCTTTAGATAGATTTTAGAACACATGTTGGTAGAAATAGTATTTTCTGAAAATTTTCCCGTTTATTTGTTAACACTGACTGGAAGCAACTGAAGTCTCCATGTGAGTAATTTTTTCATAAGTTAAGATGAATTAGGACGAAGACATAATTCTTTTAGAAAGATGCTATAAGTATTTTTTCACTGTCTGTTTCTCTATCTGTAGCTTGAAATAAAGAGTTTGAAAAATTAATAAAGAGTGTAATAAATTCTGGTGGTTTGAATAACATTTGCCATCACCTCACATCATAACGCGTTCGACATTGCTGATCCTAGCAGTGCAGTATCCCAGCATAAAAGACAGAGTGTTTCGTACCTCAGTCAGAGCACGTGACCGGTGTGGGGAAGGTCATTGGTTCGAATCCTGTCGGGGACTTAGATTTCAGTTGAAAATAGAGGCAGCGTGGTCGAATGGTGAGAGCCGCTGACTTGTAGTCTAGAGGCCCCAGTTTCAAGTCTGGCTCTCTGACCACCAGCTGGATTTGTAACACGGTAGTCCCTTGTTCAAATCCTTAACCACACCATGTAAATAGCCAACTGGTTAACCTTCCACCAGTTGGGATTCTTAACAATGATTAGTTTACTTTGGATATTTATCTCAATGATTTATAGTGTCTCTAATAAAATAATTTATTTATTTTTATTTTTTTATTTCTTTGTCCCACGTTCGTCTCATGATGAACATCTTACTCAAAAACTATTAACTAAAGGTTACCAAATATGGGAATGCTTGTAACCAGGTGGACCCTGCCCACTCACTCGACTTTTGAAGTTGATAGCTATTTTGAAGGGGTTTAAGAATCTTTCCAATTTTATATTCTTCCTTTTTGTATTTCACTGCGAAATGTCAATCAAGTTTTGATCACCAAGTTTTCCATTATAACTTATCGTATCATAATTTGGTGCATTAATTAACTTAGTGAAAATTGCACCGCAATGATTATTCTGATTTTATTATTTATCCTAGTCATCCCTGTTACCTAGCCAACCCACTTAGTCTGTTTCATAACAAACGCAATATCACAAACGGCTTTGTGATATTGTAGTTACTTTCCCTCATTTCGATGCTTATTGATCTTCTTATACTTAACGCAATAGCCAATATATCGAAATGCGGCACTTTGAAAATAATTTCCTTATTTCAACAGTATTGTATTTTCAGTTTGATGATGGTTTCCTTCTTAAAAGGCTATTCTGCTAAAAAAATACTTTCTGTATTCTACAAACCGCTAACTAAGGTATACTCACCCAGAGCAAACTAAAAACAGGTTATTCAGAGAAAAGTTGTGTAATGTGAATAAAAACGAATAAAAAGTCTAATTAAAATGAAAAATGACGAGTTCAAATGCCCAGCGGTATTACACAAATCTCTGCTCAATAAATTGTTTATAAACGATAGTGCAGTCTTTCCAAAAGTATAACATGTTATAGACGGGCTTTTAACGCGCAGTCAGAAAACCGTAATAACAGCACTAGTTCGGTGTGTATTTGCACTCCTAAATGCTACAGTATGTTTTATGATACAACATCATGATCGGTCGTGTGAAACGAGTCCGGCTGGAGGCGGAAATGATATCATTTTAGTTTTCTACTGGTCACGTTCTTTTATCAGTCTGAGGAGCACTGATTCTTCGTTGCTCCTGTTAATGAGTCGAGTGTGGGTGTCGTATAAAGCCAAGAGCATTGATGGATACCTTTGTGTGAAACTCAAACTTATAACCCTAAAGTGCCATAAATCAAAATTCAAGAAAAAGTCCCAAATTTCATTTTCAAAAATATTGAAAAACAAATGGCTGAAATGGTACCATGCAATACTACTGCAGAAGGTTTCATGTGAATGAATTTCGTCGACAGACTCGAAAACGCCCCTATATGAGTTTTCTAACATGATTCTTTAGTGGGTGTGTACTCAGTTCAATTACTAATGCACCAGATGTTTGCACAATTTCCCCCGTAAATAAAATGTTCTCGTTAGAATTCCAAACGGCGGAAAGCTAACCAGGTGGCTACGTACACAATCGTGACTTCCAAACATCTAGCTAAGGTTACAGATGGCAGCTAATCCAGGAATTCCGATTTCAAGTCAAGCGCCCTATATATCACCTTTACACTAAATATAAACACTTATAAAAAGAACAAAAAACAATGTATTATTATATTTAACAACTCGTGACAAAGACGAGCGTTTTTATACCATATAAACTTAAGGTTGTATTCATGGGTTTATTGAACGTCTAAACTGACAAGTATCAAGAATCGTGAGCATGAAAGGAAAGTGATGCATTTACCTCTGCAGAGAATGACAAAGTAGTTTTTATTTTTAAACTAAATATTTTTATAAAGACCTTTATTAAAGGCCGGCGTTCAGTATTAAACAGCAATTTCCGTTGCATTTATTGAATTAATTTTGATTTTTGAAAGCTAAATAAAGCCTAAATAATTAAATATAGCTCTGGATATTGCATGCTCGTCTCGAGGCTTTCCCATGTGGTTTGGCGGGTTATAAGTCAATGACACCCACTGTGCACGCGAATTAAAGCTTGTTTTAATTGCAGGCGAATTCTTTCTTACAAAAATCCCTGGTTTTTCTTGCGGAGGAATGTGCAATATTTCAAGGGAGAAAATAGCTTTTCATTATGCTTTGACTCCACTAGTTTCATTCTGTTTTATTCTTATTCTGCACAAATCACATTCTGAAGAAGTTAACAGCGATCTTTACTGACACCAAGGCAGATATGAATTAGGAATTGTTTTATTCGATTCAATTAAATCTAAATGAGACAGTAACCTTAGTTTTCCTTATATCATCAAAACAAAATCCACAGGCGTTCTTTTATTTGTTTCAGCAAGCCAAGTTCGCTTTCGTTTTTATATGGTAGGTAAGTGTTGTAGTACATGTAAAAACTTGCATCCGTCGGCTTTAGCCTTTTTGGAACATTCATGCAGTAAATCAGACATATCTTGGCAAGATATTGGGCTTCGGGTTTTTTGTTTAGATGTTTATGAATTACACGATATCGTCTCGGGCCATAAAAGCACAAAAATCACTATATTGTTCATTCGACATATTGACCACGCATTTGGTCAAAATATAATCTTTGGGAGTGCGCTATACTGAAATAACATTTCAGCTTCCAACCCTTATTCCAAAATTATTGACGGAAGCCACATTTATCAAAGCAAGTATCTGGAATCTTGTTTAATGTTTAATGTTAAATAAAACGTCTCCATCACAATTCGAAGAGTCGGAGTCGAGCCAAACTAATTATCTTGCACAAACATTAGAGCAAAAAAAAATTGCCGCATGTTTTTTAAAAGACGAAATCCTTGAAATCGAATACAACTTTACAAACTCTAATAATTGAAAAAGTTCGATTCAATACAACAACTTGATAGAATTTCAAGTGATTTATTTTTAATCTTCCTTGCAGTCAAAATAAATACATCTATATGAGATCTGTTAAGACAAAGAATATAAATAGCTTTTTTAAGTTATTCAGCACAAGCTTTCTTTCATATATTTAGCACTTGTACAATGGCTTCATCAAAATCTGAACTGTTTCTTTCACTCTTAGAGAAAAACCTTGTAACATGCAATTTGGATCTTACTTTTGATTCTGTGAATAAAATCCGTAAGTGTGACCATACATTTAGATACAGTTAGTGATAGTGATAGTGTATTGACACTTTCTAGCAGCCTGTCGGCTGAATTACAAGGAGTTGGTCACACTAAGTATATATGAATACAAACTAAAAGTACTTTCTTGTGGTGAGTTGTTATGCTATTGAAAGTGGTTTTAATTTTTACGTCAGTGCACCAGGAATCCTTAAGTGTGACCATTCAAAATGAAAGCTCAGGGCAATACTTTGGTGCCCGGTTATGTTTTCGACATCGTACAAAATGGAAAACTATTTTGAATTCTGGAACTATTTTTGACTTAAAACTTAGCCACTATTAGGTGCGAACGTGTCAGTTAATAATTGTTCTTTTTTAACTGTTCCACATAACTTCGAGCCTTCTCTGTTAGTTAACGCCCCATAACTTTTACCACTGGACTTGAAGTTAGGCACCCAGGGGATGATGTAACTACATCACACCAGTTCAACTACGTAAACTGCTAGTTGATATTTCGCTTTCTTCACAACTCTAGCTACATCCCTGAAAGTAAGCGTTTATCCGGAAGCTACAGCAGTGATCCTCTGGACACTACGGGTTGGTAAATTGTATTTGTTGCGAATATGTTGCCGAAGCCGTTTCCTCTCTTCTCGTTCTTTCCTTATTTCTTTTTCATCTTCTTCATTCCACTGATATGTCCTTGCAGCGTAGTCTCTGTCTTTGAGGTTGTATTTTTTCTTAATGTCTTTTATGCGTTGTTTGCTTCCCAACTTTCGCTTCTCGCATTCTTCGCTGTTTTTCTTGACAGCATAAAACTCATTTACTGTTATAGGAGTCGAGAGTCTTCTACTGTTTTCTGAAGTTCTGAAAACAAAATTGAATACAACATAAATTATGAGAACAATAAAAATCATTGATTGCTTTATTTGAAAGAAAAAAAGCAACAAAACAAAATACTATTGGTGTTTACAAACGTTTTGCCTTTTTAGGTCATTTAATCAGTTGCTCTTCCTTTATTCCAAGCTAATCTATGGCTCCTTTATATCAGCTGCTTAATAGCTCGATTTAAAATCAGTTATATCGTGCAAGGACGCCTGGTAGCGGTCGCCGATTGAAAAACAAAACAAAATACGCTTCACGCGTGATCGAACACTTAACAAATTCACAGTATTGCAAAATATATATTAGAACAAAAGGTAATTGCAATGTAATCTCTGTGGTTTCAAAACTATTTTTAGTTTGTGATTTATTCAAATTTTATACTTTTAAAAATCATAACTGTTTTCTTGTTCCTTCTTTCGAGTACTTTAATAGCTAATATTGAACGCGGCTTTTTTATGTTGTTCATGCAACCCTGGGGACTCAGTAGAATCATTGCGTTTTTATTTGCTACAATGCAAGCATAGGTTTCTTCTTCTCGAAGGGGTACAATTAACATAACTAAAGAGAGAATTAACAAGCATGGCTCTTTATAGTTGTTATAGTTAAGCACTGTCGAATAGAACGTGCTCAAATCGAGAAATAGTTTATTAACGACTGTGGTTGTTGAAAAGGAAGTCGATTTTATATTAAACTCGGCAAGTTTTTACTGAAGCGCTTTTAATAAAAAAGGGGCAGTTTAATTTGAAAAGCAGTTGGTCTTCCAAAGAACAATGATCTTTTCCGCTCGACTGGAAATCAGTTAATGCTGTAAAATCAACACGCAAAGCTACATCCCGATCCCATTTTTGAAGACTCATTCATTAAAGTTTTGCCAATTGGTGAAAGATATGTCAATGGAAGCCTTTCAAGAACTACATAAAACCCTCGAAGTTTTAAGTGACATTTATTCCTACTTTCATCTGGCCTCTTTTCGTACTTCATTGATTTCCTTCTGGAAAGTTCACTACGATGAAGCGTGAGAAGAATTTGTATTACTAAATAAAAAGTTAGGGGAAGGAATCTTGTATAAAAATGACCCATCAAGAAGAATGGGACTTCCTTTAGTCAACACGAACATCTTGGACGTGACCAAAAGGAACAAAAAGAAACAGATATTTGAAAACAAAGCAAACAAAAGACAATGTAAATTTGATGGATGCCGGTCAACCAGTCCAGGTCATATATAACCTAAAATCTACAAACTCACGATGAACCAATGTTTACATCCTCTTGCGCTTTGAGTAATAGATGTTAGTGGAATTCTTTTCAGTTTCGACGACCATTCCCGTTTTTGTTTTTTACCACTCAGGTTTCTGTTGACGATTTTAGCTGGCTTCCTTCGTACTTATTTTGCACTTGAGTGGTTTGTTTTGCACTTAGATGGGTTCTGGAACATTCAGCTTATTCGATGTGGAACAAGAACTAATTCGGTAATGAAAACAAACTTTGGCGGGAACGGCAATATACCTGAATGGTAAAATTGTGCGATATATTAATTTGTAAGTAATAATTCGCTCTTCAAACATTCTTCAGGATGATAATTTAATTCTTTTTATTTAAATAGTAGTACCATTTGTTCTGATGATCTGATTTTGTTAGCTTAATAAATTAGATGCTCAGACACGTTCGGATATATTAAATTGTGAGAAACATTTTCACACATGAACGAGTTAAAAGGTTGAATGAATCACTTCAGGTAAAAAATACTTAATATGCCATCTTCAAATGCATCGAATTAATACATGTAGCTTTCATTTGTTATTCCAATTGTATACAATAGTCTGTTTAATCGAGATTTTGTCTCTTTGAGGGAATAAAAGTTGTGCCTGTTAGACACGGTCTTCAGTATGTTTGATGTGACAAACGTTTCAAATTTCAATGAATGTTCTTCTACAACTATGTCTAGTTCCATGCGTTTTAGCGTGTTTAATGTGCATCTTTCGCATTTGGTTATTCAATCGCAAAGAATAATAAAAAGTCAAAAGTGATGAATTAAAAAGTCAACAGTGCCGCTTGAGATAATTCGCGATATTGAATAATAATTTGAAGCCATGTGACAAAATCCATATTTTCTTTATTGCTTTTCTCTACCGTAATACTGTATTCTCATCATTAGTTTATAATTTGTAATAACACAGTTGAAGAAGAGCGACTAAGCTTTTAATCTTTCCAAATTGATTGCTGGTCAAAATCTTTATCTAAAGATGTTTAATAACAATGGGCAGTTATTTAGAAAAGCTGCCTTATAATTAGCGCCGAGACAAAACAAATTCCACTCACGACTTACCTTTCGTTGACCGTAAGGAGATTAGCCCGAGAACGTGATGTCAGTTTTGGGTTGTTTGTTTTCATCCATTGAAGGTAAGAAATATCGTTGAGGTTACCCTCACTTCTACTCATCTTTCTCTTGTGTTTGAGGTACTCTCCGTATTCAGGGGCGTCCAAATCGATGATAACTTCATCTGCGTTGAATTCAAGTGAATCCGATGAGTCTGAATCGGTGAGAACTTCTTCTGCAGGTTGTGTTTCGACCGAGTCTACTAAATTTCCCATCGTGATAATGACTTCGCACTAACGAGTAATCGCGTATGACTGAGTATTTTGCTACGCCGGTACAGCAATTTATACAGTCCGTCGCCTCGCCTTTGTTCCCTTTGTTTTCATTTGCCCACGTAAAAACCAGCTTAGGGCTAATTTTGGCCATCTCGTTTCGAATTCTGATTGGCTCTCCGACGACCCGAGCGAAGTCCGAGGTCACTATCAACGTGAGAGCGATATCACGTATCACTCGAAATGACGACAGGAAAGCTCAACCCGACATTTTGGTAATCAAATTAAAATGACGGTTGCACGCGAAACCTCAAATAATAAATGGCAAATAACACGTATTGATCAAGGCTAGAACGTAGGACCTTTTTTAAGTAACATAGGCTCTATTTATTTGTTAAGAATTGATAGGAAAAAATCCATAAACTACGCAAAAACCAAGCAATATTCCGCACTTAAAAAGAATTAATTGAACTAAAATTGACTTGCCCTTTGTTGGCTTAAGCGCAAACCTGGTTTTTATCTCCCAGTTTTCGGCATTTTCTTTCAGTACAGAGAAAAACAGAGAGTTCCAGACCACAGCGCTTGAATCTCTCGAAATTTAATAGGGACTTAGTTTTGTTCAAGTTCTTTCTGCCCGGTAATCAGATTAAAACCGGGTAAAGCAAAAATACAACAGGCAAATTCAAATTAAATAAGCGAAATAACAATTTGTTAACTATGACCTTAATTGTGTTTCATTGTCAGTGTATTTTAATTATTTATACAGCTGATGATTTACTTATGGTTCCAATTATATCCAAGTCGCGGTTTTCCTATCCGGTAGCAACGGCATTTGCGCGAGTTTAAAGCAATTCAATTTATTTTCCTGTTTATTCTAAAAAGTCACGACATGATTATAAAGACAAGGCTAAACACTCAAACTGATAAAATGTAAATCTTAGACGAAGAAAATATGTTCATTCACGAACACCGTGTCATCTCCATTATAGCACGGTGTTTGTGACAGTCAACGCACATCATCAATGAAAATGATTAATTCCGTTTGATATTTCCCGTGTCAGCACAATATGACGCCATCATGACGATGTGAGAGGGAATCTAGTGCAGAAGGAAATGGAGAATCAGTTATAAGCAGTCCAAGGCACATGCTTCAGCCTCTCCATGGCATCTATAGCCGGACTTCAATGTCGTCGCTTCATTTCTACAAATCGTCGATTTTTTACAGCGAATCTTCCTGTATTTATACCGCGAATTTGTTCAGTGCTGCCAAGTCTGGATTCCAACTCAGCCTCTTGAGAAACCATAGGACACAGACTTGTATAATCACAGAAAATTTCGATTCTTTTATATAATAATTTCGTTTAGAACCCGCTCATTTGTAAATCTTCGCTCGTCTATCAATGTAATCAATAGCGATCGTCGCGACTTCGATTTCGCCGGAAACATCCACAGATGGGATGTCCGAGGTTGAAAATAAAGGCCAGGACACACGCCGCACGTTGCATTAACTTTTTTTGTAACGTTGCACGCAGCAAGATTTTTTGCGGTGTCACATGATGCAATTTGTTGCGCGCAACGTCGCAAAAGTAGAACTCGATTGTACTTCTGCAACTGTTGCGCGCAAACGGTTGCAAGAAAAGTTGCACCGTGTGTCCGCCCGTTAACGTCAATGCCGGCCATATGCCCGGCCAGTGTTCTGTTGGAGCGCTGAATCTCAGCTTTCACTCGAAACATAAACAAATCACGCCATTCAATGTCATACAAGGTGAGCTCTGTTTTTATAGCAGTACTGAATCTCATCAACTTTCACTTACAACATGCGTAAACATTCACGGCCTTGGCTGTCCCTCGTTCGATCTCATATGACAGATCACGATTTTCTTCTTTGTTTTTCGCTCAGTGCGCCTGACATTAAGGCAGGATTTTTTTAACCAGCTATCTGACGGTAAACTGAACGTGATGGTTTATTTACTGAAGAGCGTCTATTATAACTAGGGAAAAAAGACGAATAGCTACAAAGATCTGCCAGCTGTACGATCGCAAAAATCGATCGCAAGAACCAAGTGCGAAAGAATGCGACTGGAGTTACCACCGGGAGTTACCAATCCAGTGAACAAATTCTGGGGATAATTGTAGTACAGTATACTGATCTATACCACTGTTTATGTTTACGTAGTTTTTTAATCATCTAGATATTCCAAGCATTTTGATAAAATCGATTCTAATCCGACTTATCCCACCCATACGGCCGATCATAGAGATTTGCGACAACGTTCTATATTAACAAGAATGTTCCAGTCTGTAAAGTTTAATAATATTCAATACTAATCCCAAAGATTCATCATCCAGTTGCAGCACAGGAAAAATCTAGAATTGGTTATATTAAATAACAGTAGCTCTTTGAGTCCGATCAAGGTCATGGAAACTTGTCGTGTAACGGGATGTTATAACTTCTCCTGTGAATGACAATCCTTACGGTGTTACTATCTTACTATTATATCCATTACCAAATTAAATCTATTAAGCAATACTTTCCCATGGCCCTGTTGATTTACTGAGAGTATCTTGCCAAGTGATATTCGGGATTTGTCTTATTTTAGGCCAGTTGGGAGCAGTGTAAGAATAAGGAATGCAAAGAAGATAAAAATCGATCTCTAAAATGTGAATCATGCAGACGACAACAATTAACTCTAGACGGAATCAGAGACGGAATGGCTTAAAATAATTAATCCTCGCAAATAATCCTAGCAAAACAATAAAATAAAACCTCAGACGCATAATGTTTTGAGCACCCATCTGTCACGTTCTTAACAACAAAAATGTACAGTGAGTGAAAAACGCCCGAAAAACGTCGTTCGCACTACAAAACGCTTTGTGTTGACAGATTTTTTTTGCAAAACAAACATAATTCAGTTCGCGTAGTGCGAACAGGGCCTGAGGGACTGACTAGCTCAGTCTGGGCAATAAAAAACGAGTAAGAGAAAAAATAGCTATTTTTTTCATTTTTTCATTGTCGTAGCATGAGTTCATGACCCTTCGGTGAATTCTATCTGAAAGGGATTTCCTGTTGAGAAAGGAAAAAAATAAGAAGAAAGAAACTCAGCTTCGAAATGTTTTGAGCACCCGCCGTCTGTCACCTTCTTGGCATTTAAGTAATCTGCTTTAACGACGACACTGCAAAGCGCGAGAAAGTCTTTCAAAAATGTGTTCCACTTGCACAGTGACGACGTAAACAACAATTATCAAACTTCGTTGCATCGTCATGTCATGTAGTTTTTTTTAACCTTTTCAGTTGATAAATGGAAAACATTGCATCCATTCGTAAACCATTTTACAGTGTAACCATTTTGTAACGATACATTTCAAATGAAAACTCGCGAGCAGTACTTTTCTGTGGAGCTATCCGTCTGTATCGATATTCAATACTTTTTTTTCTTAAAGTTATGGCATTTTGTGACGTAAGAAACCCTATTCGTTATCAGTAACGTTTTATACATGTGCCCTAAGCATGACATGTAGTTACATAGTATATATACAGGACACGAGTAGTGGGTTATAAAGGGCCCTGGCCCACTCTCCGGCCGCCCCTTTTTATCATAAGTTTTCATTTCTCAATAACTTACCCTAATTTTCCCACTAACTTCGAATTTGTCTTTGGTTCAGATTGCAATTGTTCTAAATTTCAAATGTGCCAGTTTGAAAACCCTAGGAGATTCACCTCTCCCCTTGAAATTTATCACAATATTTAAATTTCAACTTCATCAAAATCTTTTCCCTAAAAATTCCGAAAATCATCCGGTGATTCAAAAGAAATAGATTCATTTCTGATAAGTTCAAAACAAAATAATTGGTTTCCAAAAAAAATTTTGTTGAAGTAAGTGGAAATTAAAAACTTTTTCCAAAAACAGCGGCCTCCGAGTAGCCAGGGCCCTTTATAACCCACTACTGGATTGGGATATAATCTTTTCTTCCCAAAGTTTACAAATCAAAAACTTTTCTCCCAGAAAAATCAGGGGAAAGATAGGTTTACAAATCAAAAGAAATCAGTTTACAAATCTAAATCTATTTCCCAAAGAATTTAGGAGAAAGATTTGGAATGTAAACCTATCTTTCCATAGGTTTACAAAAATAAATTTATCCCCAAAAAATTTAGGGGATTAGTTTACAAAAGTGAATCCAAAAACAAAACTTTCTTTATAATGGAAATAGATTTTAATTTTTTTATTTCTTTCCAAAGAAAGTTTTGTTTTTAGATTCACTTTTGTAAACTAATCCCCAAAGAAATCAGGAGAAAGATTTGGATTTGTAAACCTATCTCTTTCCAAAAAGTTTACAAATCATTTTTGTAAACCTATCTCTTTCCAAAAAGTTTACAAATCATTTTTGTAAACCTATCTTTCCATAGGTTTACAAAAATAAATTTATCCCCAAAAAATTTAGGGGATTAGTTTACAAAAGTGAATCCAAAAACAAAACTTTCTTTATAATGGAAATAGATTTTAATTTTTTTATTTCTTTCCAAAGAAAGTTTTGTTTTTAGATTCACTTTTGTAAACTAATCCCCAAAGAAATCAGGAGAAAGATTTGGATTTGTAAACCTATCTCTTTCCAAAAAGTTTACAAATCATTTTTGTAAACCTATCTCTTTCCAAAAAGTTTACAAATCATTTTTGTAAACCTATCTCTTTCCAAAAAGTTTACAAAAATAAATTTATCCCCAAAAAATTTAGGGGATTAGTTTACAAAAGTGAATCCAAAAACAAAACTTTCTTTGGAAAGAAATAAAAAAATAAAAATATATTTCCATTATAAAGAAAGTTTTGTTTTTAGATTCACTTTTGTAAACTAATCCCCAAAGAAATCAGGAGAAAGATTTGGATTTGTAAACCTATCTCTTTCCCAAAGTTTACAAATTCATTTTTGTAAACCAAAAGTTTACAAAATCTTTTTTCTTTCCCAAAGTTTACAAATTCATTTTTGTAAACCAAAAGTTTACAAAATCTTTTTTCTTTCCCAAAGTTTACAAATTCATTTTTTTGTAAACTTTTTTTCCACTATATAAAATGTGGTTTTTGATTGATTTGTCAACTGGAAAAATAGTGAAAACAGAGAAATCAATATCCGCCCTTTCTCCTTCTTTAAATTTATCTCGACAATATCTTTGTAGAGTTTTCAAAGAAGGAAAAAGAATATTCCACCTAAAAGATGGTCGTCAAATGGAAATAAAAAAAGTTGAACCTAAAAAAAAAGATGAGATTATAAACGATAAAATGAAAATCATCCAAAGAATGATGCTTGATTTTCCTCTTGATAAATGGGATTTCTTAATAAAAGAATTTGGTGAGGTTTTGAAAAGAAATTCAAATCTGAAAGAGGAAAACATCTCTCATGAATTTTGGGTGAATATTCCTCCGGAAGAAAAACCAAAAATTCCTCCGGAAGAAAAACCAGAAGAAAAACCAAAAATTCCTCCGGAAGAAGAAAAACCAAAAGATAAATCTTTAATGTGGAATTTTTTAGAAAGCTTCAAGCCAAAAATTCCTCCGGAAGAAGAAAAACCAAAAGATAAATCTTTAATGTGGAAAAATTTATTAGAAAGCTTCAAGGATTTCACTTTGGTGGAAGAAGATGATGAAGAAGGAATAAAGAATGATATTGATGATGAAAGAGTTTTTTATAATTTTTTCACCGGAGAATGGTTTACTGTAGAAAATTATTTACAAATGGAAATTAACTTTCAAAAATTAGGTTATTTTGATTTTCCATCCATTGATGATGTAATGGGAAATAAAGATATTGCGCAATGGAGTTTTGAAGCAAAAAAATATGGAGATCCAAACCCTTTTACATGGGTTCGATTATTCTTCTGGAAGAAGAAGTAATCTGAAATGACCTAATGCTAAAGTGTTCACTCCATCTTCCATTACGACTCTCCCAAAAAGTTTTCAGGAAAAAGGGAAAAAAAGTTCATTTCAATTTGGAAAAGAAGCTGTTTTTCTTCATCAATCACTTTTTATCCCTTTGGAGGAGGAAAAATTCATTTTTCCACGAGGAAGTGATATCTATTAAAAATTTTAATCTTGTAACTCAAAATGGATGATGAAAGCGAGCGAAGCGACCTCACCTGCTCAGAGGATGAATCAATGAGTGAAGATGAAACCCCAACAACATCTGACGAGGAATTTATTGTCTCTAATTCAGAGATGAAAGAAGCAGAGCAAAATGAAGAAGAGGAAGACACAATAGAACTCCTCTTTGAATCATTCATCAATCTCCAAGAGGAATACAAGATTCTCAAAAATGAACTCCAAAAACAAAGTGATCTCCTCTGGGAAATCCACCGGGAATTGAAGGAAAGAGGTGTTATTTCATAAATATGAATGTGAAACATTCATATTTTCTAAGATAGCTTTTCCACATCACTCAGCGGAACCCAAGAATTGAATTTATCGGGATATCCTTTCCATTTAACGAAAGCTTTCTTTTTCTTCTGGTCGCGGCGAATAACCTTTTCAATGCGAAAAATATCTTGCGTTGTCCTTTGAACTTCCGCCTCGTAAAATGATCCAGTTATTTTTTCTCCCAACAGATCGACTAACCTATACGTCGGAGGATTTGTGTTTAAAATCTCATCAACGACAAATATCTCCTCAGTCCAGTTCGGGGTGAAACCTTTATCGAATATCTTTCGTTTGTATTTTGAAATTCGGACTTTGTCACCGACTTTGAATTTTGCTGGGTTGTGTTTTGCATAAATCATATCTCCGAAAAGATTAGCGAAAACCTTTTTCTCATTTTTCCGTTCGCTGGCCTGCGCTGGGGTCATCCGAATGCTCGAATGAAAACGGTGATTATATTGATCCACTAACTCATCTAGTTTGTCAAAAAACACCGTATTATTGTTAGCGCTAAACATCCGGAAGAGTCGTTCCTTTATTGTCTTGTTCCAACGTTCAACCACAGATGACTTTTCTTCGTTCTCTGTGGTATACAATTTTATCCCATTCTTATTCAGGAGATCCTTCATTATTCCATTGAAAAATTCACTTCCTTTATCAGTCCAAAGCATCTTCGGTTTTCTCTTTGCAAATATAGATTGGAAAGCATCGGCCACTGTTTGTCCTCTCTTGTCTTTCAGGGGGCGAATGAAACCGAACTTTGAGAAGACATCGATCACCATCAGGAGATATCTTATTCCCTTGTTCCACTTTGAAAATTTCCCCATCTCAACCAGATCAGCCGCCCAGATGTTGTCAATCCCATATGAAATGACTCTTCTCTTTGGAAATCTTCTCCTGATTGGCTGGTGAAGTTCATTTGCCAGATTTTGAGCCCAGCCCTCACTCAAAATCTTTTCCCGTTTTTTGGGGCACCCAAACCAAGTTTTTGTTTTGCATCGATTACATTTCTCGCCAAAGCATGACCCCACTGTCTTTCTTTCCAGGGAATCGCATCCAAAGCGGCAACCATTTTTCTATCTGCTTTATTTTTACATTGACGCGGGTTTGATTGTTTTGCGCAAACTGAATAATCCACATCATGTTGCATAGCAACTGCGTCTGTTTTTCCTGTGGGTTGTTGCCAGATTTCGAGAATCTTTCCCTTTTCATCGAATCTGACTTGCTTTTCCAATGGGTTATAAGGACCAGTGAAGTTATGTCCGGGGAGAGTGAAACCGCTTCGCGGTTTGGGTAATTTCCCAATTAAAGCATGCACATCCAATCCACTTCCATCCAAATCAGCTCGATCTGTTTTATATTTTCTGTTGGGTCGGATCGCCGTGGACAGTTGATTCAGCATATCGGAAGAGGTTTTGGCAAGAAATGGTTTCATCTTGTCCAGGGCAAAATCCAATGCTTTCCTTTGAGTGTTCTTATTTCGCAACAATTCACTGGCTCCATATCTCCCCATTTCAACTGTTTTTTTCCCGAGCCAGGGAAGAGCATGAGCAACGCCAGTCAATGCTAATTCACCAAAGCCCCCACCTTGTGAGGGCAGACTCAGTTTCCCGAGGGCTTTGCCTTCACAAATCTTGTCTTTTTGATTCCACAGGAAGCGCAATGGCAAAACCACATCTTTCTTCCATTTTTTGCGGTCATGGTTCCAGATGGCTCAACACATTCAGTTTGTTTTTTCTCCTTCACGCAATATGACTTCATTTTCAATCGAAATATTCTTTTATGAATCTTTCATTTTGCATTGTATCAGTCAGACTGAGAGGTTGGAGAATATCATAAAAGTCTTTTCCCTGCGCCCATTGATGGAGGAAGAAGAGGCAATAATACCCGCAAAGAACACTGTTTATGTTTTGATATTGACTTGTGTTCCAGATCACCGGTTTGGAACTTTTGAATTCTTTGGGAAATCCCATTCCAAAAGAGTCAAAATACCACGTGAATTTTTTCCCCGGAGCACAACAAACCCAATGAGTTCCTGCATTTTCAAGCGAATCAAGATTGATGATGCAGGGGCTGTGTTTTTGGGGCACGACTTCATCCCTAGCGAAGATCCCTTTGAAATTGGGAATCCTCAGATATTCAATCCAATTCAACAGATCAATATTTGACAGCGGTTTAATTACAAATTTGGGTCTCACAATATTGCCCCGAGAATTGGGATGTTGTTGAATGGGCTGTTCGTCCCTAACAGAAGTCCTTTGCCCTTTTTTGATTTTTTTTTCCCCATTCCAACAGGGTTTCGTCCCCAACTTCCAATAAATGGGGGAGGATACGCTCCCAATCTTGGAGCACCTTTTCCTTTTGGTCGGCCAACACGTGGCGCTCCTTTTCCTTTTGGTCGGCCAACACGTGGCGCTCCTTTTCCAAACAAATTCTTTACCATGTCAAGTGCCAATGGGATTCCAATGGATGCCAGCACACTTCCCAACAATCCACCAGACTGTTTTGCGGATGGTTTCATCACCAACTGTCCTCCTGATTTAAGGGCAACCAAAATGTCCTGTTTCTGTTTATTTGTCAACAAATGTTTATTGTCAATCAGTTTCTGAATTTTATCTTGGGGGATGAGAAACCCACCCACCTGACCGCCGCCTTTTCCACTTATTGCTTTGACGACTTGACTTGCTCCTTCACTCGCCAAACCAGCCAATGCTGACAGCCCAAGTGTTTTACCAAGGGTGGGTGCCAATGTTTTCACAAAAGGAACAATAGCAGAAAGAAGACTTCCACCCTGCCTCATCACCTTTTTGATTTGCGTTTTCAACACCTTGATTTCAACTCCCTTTCCCAAAGCCGCAGCTTTGTTAATCCGTTTTATTTGATTTGCCGTGAGCATCAGCTCATCACTTCCGCTTGTTTGATTACTACCCAATCTCAGGGTGATAGGCATGTTTGTTCTGAATGCTCTTCCAAGCTTTTGTTTTTGCCCTTCAGACAAATTTACTTTATATGGGTGATATGTTGTCATTTTAAATGATAACATATGTTTTTTGCTTGCTCACAGCCCTCACACAATGACCAGCTCATTTCCAATTTTATCAATTTTCACCAGTTCTTCATAGAGAACTATCGCATGTACATTGAAGTTTGCAGCTGCATCTGCGCTCAATCGATATCTGAATATCAACTGCTTGGGATCTCTTGTTGGTTTTTCAGTTTGATAAGTCAGATCGAAATAAATCAATGGGAAAAGAGAATTGAAATTGGTTAGATTCAGCTGTGTTCCAGTGTTAAAATCATTTTTCCGCATTGCATAAGCCATGACATCCTGGAATATTCTTACTTTGCTTTCACTGTCATACTCTGTTTCCGGGTAGAAAACACCATTTCCATATTCCAATCGACAGTTCAACAAAGATGAGTTGTTATCTCCATCATTCAGCTTGAAAGTGTCCATCAGATATGGGTTATCTTCTGCACGGTCATCATTGGGCGGATCGGTTCTTTTCAGCCAGACAAAAATATGCCTCACATTGTCAATGCTCGCTGAGATCTGGAAAAATCCTGATGACTGCGAGGGAGCAGATTGCTGATACATTTCTCTCAGATATTTCCATTGTGTTTCTTTCAGGAATGAGCTGACAAATTTGTCAGCGAGAGAATCTTTAGGAGTCAGCCTTGGAACCCAAAGCAGAAATCGATTCACAACAACTCTTCCAGCATCAACGCCGTTTGCCATATGAATGAGTTCCCCATCAGCATTGAGGGCTATCTCAAATTGAAGCTGCATGGGTACAAGCATCTTATCTTCCAACTCTTCGAAAAAGGAAAAACGATTCAGAGGAATAATCACGTTGATGTTCTTTGCACCACCATTTCCATTGTCTTGAACTGCTTGAGATTGCAACCTCCTCGCTTCAAATCCAGCATTTCCAACAGCTGTTGTTCTAGTCGTATCCAAATACCAGAAACTGTTCTTGGCGACTGATCTGCTGAAGTCATCGGAGTATTCTAACAAATTCTTTGCAAAACAAACCTTGTGCAGATTATCAGTATCATAAACAATCTTTGCTGAAGATCTAATCTTTATGTGCTTAATCAGGGAATGAGCGCCATTGATCACTGTGATCCTATCAGCTGCTGCATACCCAGCACCATCCGCCAGTTTCTGGAGTTGAAACTGCACCTCGAAATAAGCATTATACCAATCGTAAAATGCAGATCGGTCATTAATTGTGAATTTATAACCACCTTTGTCTTGAGGTTGCCCATTAGCTGGAGCTCTGATTGTGTCATCCAGCTGGAAGCGCACTAATTCATTTCTTTGAAGATATTCATTCGATCGAAAAGCCATTTTATATTCTTTTTTTTCTTTTTCGGATTCCCTGTCCAGAGATCAACCTGTTCAATATATCATCAGAACTTTCTCCCTGCGGTCGCGCTCCGGAGGTTGACGCAGTGGTTGATTGTGGTCGAGCTGGTTGTTTTTTGCTCCCAATTCTCATATTTCCCAGTTTTTTCATAATCAAATCACCAGATTTTTCAGCTGCTTTTTTACCAAGTTTATCTCCAGCGTGAGAAATACCTGATTCCAATGCTTTTTTCGCAATGGGTTTAGCGAATTTCTTGAAAACGGCTGATGCCACTGCTCTCATTGGGCGAAAAATATTGTCCACAATAGCACCAGATCCTTTATGTCGATAAACAAACCGCCCCAATTTGGGGTGATAATAACGAGAGAACTCATATGATTTCATTTTATTACCTTTTTCAATAAAAGTGAGAACGCTGTATCAGCTCCATTCAAATCAACAACTCGCCTTCGGCCATCGGTGATATAGATTCGAATGGAGCTTATTGTGTTTTTATTCACAGGGTTGAATGTTACTCTCATGGGCTCCAACGTGAAACTATATGATGGCTTCAGAACAGATGTTGAAAAGGAGAAGATGATATCACTCTCTGCTCCATCAACAAGCGAATCACTTGTCAAATCACAATGAACGTTTAACATATCAGTATCTTGACTGAGGTTTGGAACTCTGGGGCCAATGTTGACTTTATCCTTCAGAATCTTTTTCTCAAAACCAACGAGATCACTGAAGTTGGATTGGGTGAGATCAAGCTGATAATTTTCTACCAGTGTGATTGTTACTCTGAAGGTTGTTGTATTAAAAGCAAGATTGATTGGGAAAATGTCATCTTTTCCAGCTTCTTTCACCACTGTTGCTTCTTGAATAAAGTTATTCATCCCCTCATATTCCCAAACTCCAGCTGGGAAGGTGATATCGGAAAATGTTTTCCCACCGTCGGAGCTGAACCTGATCAGTTGATTCTTGCGTCCAGCATTGATGTTATACCACGTAAAACTCATATTGATGACTCTGTTAAGCCCAACAACATATTGTTCATTTGGATCCAAAGCAATGGGTCGATAGAATTGTGTTGTGAAATTTTCTGGTTTGTTACCGCCTGTCTTGACGGAAAAGGAGGATAAAACAATTTCTCTTTCGATTTCCATTTTAAGGTTTGAAATAGTTTTTGTAGAGCTTCTCATGATGGGATTTGTTGATGACCCCCTCTTTCAGGAGAAGATCGAGAATTGCAACTCCAGTGTTTCTGATGTCAACGTTTGTATTCCCAGCAAGAATGGAGCCAATGATGACCTCAAGTTTCTGGAGAAGATCTTTGGGATTGGAGAAAAAACGAACAGAACCACCTTTTTTTCTTCGAGTTTTGATTCCCGAGCCTTGAAATGTTTCTGCTTTGTTGCCGTAAAAGGTTATGTACACATTCAGAGCTCTTCTAAACCGGTCTATCCCTGCATGTTTTATCTCTTTTTGCTCTGCCGTTATTTGCCCCCTGTTAGCCAGTTTAGTCCAAAATGTTTTGTAACCGTTTAATTGAGATCGTTTGTGTCTTGCAGCGGGCAGAACGGTTTTCTCAAGATAATTTTTTTTCTTTGTTGGTGATACCTCTGGATCATTAAGCATCATATCCACTATCTTATAATTGTCGATGTTCATTTCATTCATTAATTTATTTGCGTCCGTTTCATATTCTTGTTCATCACCCGGCGCCAGAGTATAATCAGGAGATTCATCTTCATATTCAGGTGGGGCGTCACTTTCATCGACTGCTATTTCTGCATAGGATGGTGGATTTGCTGGGATTTGTTTAGCTGCTTGCGGTGGCACAATCTCATCATCAAACAAACCACCAACATCCATCTCTTCAAATGGATCGACTTCTGGGTAATAATCTATGCCTGGTTTTTCTCCAACGACTTGTTTTTTCCTCCGAACTGGCAAAGCTGGCTGCTTCAAATTCGATGCCACAACTTCATCCAGTTTCGATGTGACTGGCTTGAACATTTTTTCAAGTCCGATTTGACTTGTCTCTTCACCCAACTTTTTCTGGGTGATGACATCGTGAACAAAGTTGATTTTTCGGCCCAAAGCAGATTTGCTTTTTGCAAGTTGTTGCCATTTCAATAAACTCATTTTATGTCTCACAAATACAAATTTGGGATGTAGAACATGATGTAGAACATGATGTAGAACATGATGTAGAACATGATGTTGAACATAATAAAATGAAGATTCCAAATTATGATTGCCATGACCCAATCACAAATTTCGCGCAGCTTCATCCCTTCATGCCTGATCGAGCTTTCAGAATGTTGATCTGCGGCCCTTCAGGATCGGGGAAAACAAATGTTCTTCTGGATATGATCCTCCGCCCGCTGCTCTTCTACGATAAAATTTATCTCTATGCAAAAAATCTTGACCAAACCAAATATCAACACCTGCTGAAAACATTTCGCCCAATCAGCAAAGAAGCTGGGTATGACATCATTGAAGCATCCCCGGATGAAATCATCCCAGTTTCTGAATTATCTGGGGCGAATCAAAAGCTGGTTGTTTTCGATGATTTTGTTTGCGAAAAGAATCAAAAACCCCTGGTTGATTATTTTATCCAAGGCAGGCACCGGAATTGTTCTGTCATCTATCTTTCACAAAGTTATTTCCAAACACCAAAAGATATTCGACTGAATTGCTCACATTTTTGCATCTTTGAATTCCCCAGCAACAAAGAAATTACCGCGATCTGCAGGGAGAATAACATCACCAAAGAAGATTATCTGAAAGCCACGCGTGATCCATTCTCTTTCCTCTATGTGGATAAGTCGAGGAAATTCATTGCCAAAAACTTTGATGAAAGACTTTAAAATGAGCTATTCAAATGGATTGCTTTCTGAAACAACAAGCACTTCCCGAGGGGGTCGAGATGGAAGAGATGGATTGCCAGGAGTTGGTTTTAAACTGACATCCACAGGGGATTATGACATGTCAAACAGAAAACTGGTCAATGTCGCTGAAGGAACAGCAAATGGTGATGCAGTCACAAAACATCAAGTTGACACGCTAGACAGAAGTGTGGAAACCAAACTGATTCAACTGAGAGCAGATTCTTTGCAGGTTGATGGATCCTCCCATATGACTGGAGATCTAGACCTCAGGGGAAAGAAACTGATTCTTCCTGGAGAGATTGACATGGATCGGAAACTGATCACAAATCTGGCCGTTGATGAATCCAATGATCTTTCCGCGGTGAATATGGTGACGCTGAAGAAGTTCCACCCAAATGCTCCAGCACATACTCATGAAGTGACGAAGAACATCGATCTGAAAGAACTTTTCAATGTTGTCAAATCAAAGCAACAAACTTATGCTGATTTATCGGCGAACTATAACAATCTGATCTCTTATGATGACGCAAAGAATGTTTTTCTCAGTCGGAAAGAAACATTCCCAATGGAAACAAGTCTTGATATGGGAAACCAATTTGTTTATAACGTGAAAGATCCAACAGCAATCGATCAAGCAGCCAATAAAAAATATGTCGATCAACATGTCACACAACTTTCCTCATCACTCACTTATTTAGCCTCAGATACTCTTTCTCTTTCCGGAGGAACAATGACTGGGGAATTGGATATGGGAGGAGAAAAACTTGTTGGTCTTCCCGATCCAAAAACATCCAATGAAGCAACATCAAAACAATATGTCGATACACAGTTAAATAACAAGACAGTAGCTCTGGCAGAGGAACTGATCAAAACAGAAGCTGACGTTAAAAAATATGTCAATGAATCGCATATATCTTCAACCTCCCACTTGAAGGATGAATTCCGGTATTTGATGGAGGATGTGGATGAATCCAGAGCTGAACATAATATAACAGTGACTGGTTTGTCTGATTTTACAAGTTCACCCCATCAGATCAATAAAAAAGCGTATGATTTGAAAATAACAAAAGATGTTTTTAATGAATACTCTGGGCGACTTGGTTTCCATATGCTGAAGCTTCCAGAAGGGGAATATACGATTTGCATTGAATTCTTCCCCGCTTCCATGACGGGTGTGAGCGTTGACGTGGTTTCGACCAGCTTGAATATCAATCAACAATCAACGAAGAAGTTTTCCAACTATTCTCGATCAATTATTCACATGCATAAATGGCAGATTACTCCACCAGAGTTCATCTATTTGGATCTGAAATGGCAAGGAACAGCATCATCAGCTGATCAAGGTCCAGCAAATCTGATTATTTATGGCGTCAAAGGTTCTCAATCAGATGTGCCAAGTTCTGTTTATGATGCTCCTTTCGTTTTTGACTCGGGGAAGATGGTCATGGAAACTAATTTAAACATGAATGGTTTCAAGTTGACAGGAGATAAAGTTGTTCAAACAGGTTATTATTACTATCCTGTTGACAAATATAACTTCTTGTTTGAGAGAGATGTAAAATTTGTTTTCTTTCCAATGAAAACACGACTTGTTAAAGCTGGGATAATGTTCCATTTGATCCACTCATTTACACACCCTAAAATCGATCTTGTGATGGATATGTTAGTGAACAATAAGAGAACAACATGGACTTGGCAAGGAGAGCTTGGTCAACACATTTGGAAGTATGATCTTGGAGATGGAGTTGAAATCGAGGAAATGACTCGTGTTGGTTTTGCTCCAGCAAAATCCTTGAGTAAAACTCCAAATATGACAATTATTATTACACTGGTTTTTGAGGTTTTGTCGTGAATTTTTTCATTTCTCTTTCAAAATGAAAAAAGAGCGACAAAAGAAAAAGATTCTCGATTTCAATCACATCAGCAAAGATATCTCTCCAGAAGAACTGGAAGAGATCAAACAACTCTTCCGATTCTATCACAAAAGATTTTGGTGTTTGAAAAGAGCTCACAAACATTTCAAGCGAATGAATTTGTTTGTGAATTTAACATCTTCAGCTCTTGTTGCGATTGGCGCAATTGCTGGAGGAGTGACAATGAATCCTGTGATTTTGGGAGTGATTTCAGGTGCAGGATTGGTTGTCAAAACAGGGAATGAAATGAAGAAATATGGAAACAAAATTGACATGGCGAAGTTCGCTTTCACAACCTATGAGAAAACTCTGACTTACCTGCGTTTTGTTTTGAGAAGTGGAAAATTCATTCGAAATGAATTCCTTCCAGCAATGGAGGTGGTTGATGGGATTGTGATTGATTTGGGATTGGATTTGGAGAAGTTTGAGAAGAAATATGATTTGTTGTTTGAGTGATCTCATATCACATTCCTAAGCGATGAGGGTTCCATAAACAGTTCAACAATTTCTGATGCTGAGAACTCACCGTATTCAAAATCATCTCCATTAAAATCATATTCCGTGAACATATTAATAAAGTCCTCTGGATCTCGGATTTTTTGAATAATTTTTATCGCCAAATCATCCGGAAATCCGAGATTAATTAATTCTATAATATAATCACTGTCTTTCATCGTTTTTTCTAAATCTTCTTCTTTCATCGTTTTTTCTAAATCTTCTTCTTCCATTTTAATAAAAAATCATTCAAAATGTCAACTTTAAAAGAATTGAGAGATCGTGCACGTTCGGAAGGAATGGTTGGATTCTCCCGGATGAAAAAAGCTGATCTGGAAAAGGAGTTAGAAAATCCAAAGAAAAAAATCATTAAAAAAACATCTTTTCCCATAGTTAAATCAACTGAAGAAAGAATTCTTCCAAAAAAAATCCCAAATTTTATTGAATCATCCATTGATTCAATGAATTCCTGGATTGGAAAGATAAAAAAAAGAGTTGATTGGAATCTGAAAGAAAGAGCCCGGGAAAAACTTTTGAAGTTGAACGCGAAGATTGGAGAAATGTTGAAAAGACCTGAGTTTGATATTGAAGAAAAAAAAGGACTTGGGGGTTCAACTTTTATTATAAATGGAAAAGAAGGATATTCCGCGGAAGGATTCTTAAAGAATTTGAAAGGAAATTTAATTGAAATTCTGAAGAAACATTTTGGGTTTAAAGTGAAAATGGTTTTGGTTTGCAGAATGGTTTCTCAAAATTTAGCTGAGGGAGAAGAAATAGAAAATGATGCCTTCTTTTCTTCCTTAGTTGAAGAAGTTTTTGAGGGAACTGATTTGGAAAATTTATTGAGAGAAATGAATGAAAGAATGTTGGAAAATATGCAGACTTTCCAAAGGGGAAAAAGCAATTGGAGATTCCTGGGAGTTGATAGATTAGAAATTCATTTTGATGAAATCTTTGTGGGAAAATATATTCCCCTACCTGATTGGCTTTCTGCAAAAAAAGCATTGATAAATATGAAAAATAAAAATGATGATGAGTGTTTTAAGTGGTGTATTGGTAGATGGAAAAATCCTGTGGAGAAAAATCCACAAAGAATCACTCCTTTATTGAGAAAACAATGCGAGGAATTCAATTGGGATGGAATTTCTTTTCCTATTTCATGGAAAGATATTGATAAATTTGAAAGACAAAATGAAATTTCTTTAAATGTTTTAGGGATTGTTGATGATGGGAATCAAATTGTGACTTTGAGAAAAACAAGAGAAAAGAAAAAGAATCATATTATCCTTTTTAAATTGAAAAATGAAGAAAATGAACATTTTGTCTTGGTCAAAAATCTTAATCGATTATGGTTTGGAGAAGATTCAAAAAATAAAAACAAGAGGCATGTCTGCGATGGTTGCCTTAATTCATTCAATTCAAAAAAAACTTTTGAAATTCACTATGAATTTTGCGTGAATGATGGAGTAAGAGCAATTCTTCCTCCCCCAGAAAAATCGGTTATGAAATTTAAGAAAGTTCAATGCAATGCGCAACAAAAGTACCTTTTGTTATTTACGCTGATTTTGAGTCAATTTTAGAGAAAACAGAAAAGAAAATTGGGGAAAAAACAGAGCAAATTCAGCATCATATTCCCTGCGGTTTTTGTTTTCTCCCAGTAAGTCAAATTGGAATTGATTTCTCCCCAGTTTTCTTTCGTGGAAAAAAAGGAGATGATGTTGGAAGAGAATTTCTGGTGAAATTAGTTGATCAAGTGAAATGGATTTTAAATGAAATCAGAGAACCATTACTGAAAAAAAATTGGAAAAGAATTCTTTGGAAGAAAGGAGAAAAAGAAGCCTTCCAAAAAACAGATATTTGTTGGTTTTGTAGGAAAAAGATTGAGGAAAAAAAAGTTGCTGATCATTGTCATCTGACTGGAGAATTTCGCGGAGCAGCGCATGATTTTTGTAATTTACAAGTAAAAGTACCAGATTTCACTCCAGTTTTTATTCATAATCTTGATGGATATGATTCCCATCTTTTTATTAAAAACATGGGAAATGAATTTGGGGAAATTGATGCAATACCAAATAATGATGAAAAATATATTTCTTTTTCCTTAAAAATTGTTTGGGGAGAATATGAAGATAAAGAAGGGAAAAAACATGATTTGAAACATGAGATTCGTTTTGTTGATTCCCTGAAATTTATGAATTCCTCTCTTGCAAATCTTGTTGCAAATCTGGAGAAAGATGATTTACATTGCATGAAAAGATTTTTTCCAAATGAAGATGAATTTAATTTGCTTTCCAGAAAAGGAGTTTTTCCATATGAATTCATGGATTCATTTGAGAAATTTAATTGTGAACTTCCTGGGAAAGAAGCTTTTTTCTCCCAACTATCTGGAGAAGGAATTTCAGATGAAGATTTTACTCACGCTGAAAATATCTGGAGAAAATTTGAGATGAAAAATATGGGAGAATATCATGATCTTTATTTGAAGACTGATGTTTTTCTCCTGACAGATGTGGTAGAAAATTTCAGGAAAGTTTTGCTGGAAAACTATTTGCTTGATCCCGCATGGTTTTTCACTTCTCCCTCTTTCTTTTGGGATGCAATGTTAAAGATGACTGGAGTTGAGTTGGAATTGATAAGCGAAGGAGATATAGAAATGTTTAGGTTTTTTGAAAGGCAAATTCGTGGGGGAGTTTCATCCGTCTTTCACAGATTTTCTCAAGCAAATAATAAATTTATGGAAGATTTTGATCCTTCTAAACCATCAAAATTCATTGTTTATCTCGATGCAAATTCCCTTTATCCAACTGCGATGGTTCAACCACTTCCTGTTGGAGGATTTGAATGGATGGATGAAGAGGAATTGAAAAATTGGGAAAATAATGGATGCGTTTTGGAAGTTGATTTGGAATATCCAAAAGAATTACATGATTTCCATAATGATTTTCCTTTAGCTCCTGAACTTCTGGAAGTTGGGGGATTCAAAAAGTTAATTCCCAACCTCAAAGATAAACAAAAAATGGTTTTGGATGGGAGGAGTTTGAAACTCTTTCTTTCCCTGGGAATGAAATTGAAAAAGATTTGGCGGGGAATAAGATTCAGAAATGAAGCATTTATGAAACCTTATATTGAATGGAATACAAAATTGAGAACAGCAGCTAAAAATGATTTTGAAAAAGATCTTTTTAAACTGGCAAGCAATGCTGTTTACGGAAAAACTATGGAAAATGTCAGGAATAGAATTGATATGAAATTGGTGAATGATAGGAAGAAAAAAGCAAACTTGGTGAAAAAAATTAACTTTAAACACGCGGCTAAATTTGGAGATAAAGTTGCAGCTGTTCATATGAGAAAAACAAAAGTCGTTTTGAATAAACCAATCTTTGTTGGAGCTGCAATTCTTGATCTCTCCAAAATTCATATGTTTCAATTTCATTATGGTTATGTTAAGAAAAAATGGGAGAAAGTGAAAGTTCTTTATTCTGATACAGATTCTTTGATTCTGGAGATTGAGATAGATGATTTCTTTGCTGATACTGCTGGGGATGTTGAGAAATGGTTTGATACATCTGGATATCCTAAAGATCATTTCGCTGTGAAAAATGGATTTCCCGTTGGGAAAAATAAGAAAATCTTGGGAATGTTTAAAGATGAAGCTGGAGGAAAAATCATTCGTGAATTTGCTGGATTAAGAGCAAAATGTTATTCCATAAAGATTGATGATGGAAATGGAATCAAGAAAGTAAAAGGAACAAAAAAGAATGTTGTCAGAAAAAAGATTTCACATGAAGATTTTGTAAATGTTCTTCGGGGAGAAAAATTTCCCCCAATGAAAAATGTTTCCCTCAGATCACATTTACATGAAATTTTTACTGAACAGATTTTGAAAGTCGCATTAACAAGGGAAGATGATAAAAGAATTATTTTGGAAGATGGAGTGAACACTTTAGCATTAGGTCATTTCAGATTACTTCTTCTTCCAGAAGAATAATCGAACCCATGTAAAAGGGTTTGGATCTCCATATTTTTTTGCTTCAAAACTCCATTGCGCAATATCTTTATTTCCCATTACATCATCAATGGATGGAAAATCAAAATAACCTAATTTTTGAAAGTTAATTTCCATTTGTAAATAATTTTCTACAGTAAACCATTCTCCGGTGAAAAAATTATAAAAAACTCTTTCATCATCAATATCATTCTTTATTCCTTCTTCATCATCTTCTTCCACCAAAGTGAAATCCTTGAAGCTTTCTAATAAATTTTTCCACATTAAAGATTTATCTTTTGGTTTTTCTTCTTCCGGAGGAATTTTTGGCTTGAAGCTTTCTAAAAAATTCCACATTAAAGATTTATCTTTTGGTTTTTCTTCTTCCGGAGGAATTTTTGGTTTTTCTTCTTCCGGAGGAATTTTTGGTTTTTCTTCTTCCGGAGGAATTTTTGGTTTTTCTTCTGGTTTTTCTTCCGGAGGAATTTTTGGTTTTTCTTCCGGAGGAATATTCACCCAAAATTCATGAGAGATGTTTTCCTCTTTCAGATTTGAATTTCTTTTCAAAACCTCACCAAATTCTTTTATTAAGAAATCCCATTTATCAAGAGGAAAATCAAGCATCATTCTTTGGATGATTTTCATTTTATCGTTTATAATCTCATCTTTTTTTTTAGGTTCAACTTTTTTTATTTCCATTTGACGACCATCTTTTAGGTGGAATATTCTTTTTCCTTCTTTGAAAACTCTACAAAGATATTGTCGAGATAAATTTAAAGAAGGAGAAAGGGCGGATATTGATTTCTCTGTTTTCACTATTTTTCCAGTTGACAAATCAATCAAAAACCACATTTTATATAGTGGAAAAAAAGTTTACAAAAAAATGAATTTGTAAACTTTGGGAAAGAAAAAAGATTTTGTAAACTTTTGGTTTACAAAAATGAATTTGTAAACTTTGGGAAAGAAAAAAGATTTTGTAAACTTTTGGTTTACAAAAATGAATTTGTAAACTTTGGGAAAGAGATAGGTTTACAAATCCAAATCTTTCTCCTGATTTCTTTGGGGATTAGTTTACAAAAGTGAATCTAAAAACAAAACTTTCTTTATAATGGAAATATATTTTTATTTTTTTATTTCTTTCCAAAGAAAGTTTTGTTTTTGGATTCACTTTTGTAAACTAATCCCCTAAATTTTTTGGGGATAAATTTATTTTTGTAAACCTATGGAAAGATAGGTTTACAAAAATGATTTGTAAACTTTTTGGAAAGAGATAGGTTTACAAAAATGAATTTGTAAACTTTTTGGAAAGAGATAGGTTTACAAATCCAAATCTTTCTCCTGATTTCTTTGGGGATAAATTTATTTTTGTAAACTTTTTGGAAAGAGATAGGTTTACAAAAATGATTTGTAAACTTTTTGGAAAGAGATAGGTTTACAAAAATGATTTGTAAACTTTTTGGAAAGAGATAGGTTTACAAATCCAAATCTTTCTCCTGATTTCTTTGGGGATTAGTTTACAAAAGTGAATCTAAAAACAAAACTTTCTTTGGAAAGAAATAAAAAAATTAAAATCTATTTCCATTATAAAGAAAGTTTTGTTTTTGGATTCACTTTTGTAAACTAATCCCCTAAATTTTTTGGGGATAAATTTATTTTTGTAAACCTATGGAAAGATAGGTTTACAAAAATGATTTGTAAACTTTTTGGAAAGAGATAGGTTTACAAAAATGATTTGTAAACTTTTTGGAAAGAGATAGGTTTACAAATCCAAATCTTTCTCCTGATTTCTTTGGGGATTAGTTTACAAAAGTGAATCTAAAAACAAAACTTTCTTTGGAAAGAAATAAAAAAATTAAAATCTATTTCCATTATAAAGAAAGTTTTGTTTTTGGATTCACTTTTGTAAACTAATCCCCTAAATTTTTTGGGGATAAATTTATTTTTGTAAACCTATGGAAAGATAGGTTTACATTCCAAATCTTTCTCCTAAATTCTTTGGGAAATAGATTTAGATTTGTAAACTGATTTCTTTTGATTTGTAAACCTATCTTTCCCCTGATTTTTCTGGGAGAAAAGTTTTTGATTTGTAAACTTTGGGAAGAAAAGATTATATCCCAATCCAGTAGTGGGTTATAAAGGGCCCTGGCTACTCGGAGGCCGCTGTTTTTGGAAAAAGTTTTTAATTTCCACTTACTTCAACAAAATTTTTTTTGGAAACCAATTATTTTGTTTTGAACTTATCAGAAATGAATCTATTTCTTTTGAATCACCGGATGATTTTCGGAATTTTTAGGGAAAAGATTTTGATGAAGTTGAAATTTAAATATTGTGATAAATTTCAAGGGGAGAGGTGAATCTCCTAGGGTTTTCAAACTGGCACATTTGAAATTTAGAACAATTGCAATCTGAACCAAAGACAAATTCGAAGTTAGTGGGAAAATTAGGGTAAGTTATTGAGAAATGAAAACTTATGATAAAAAGGGGCGGCCGGAGAGTGGGCCAGGGCCCTTTATAACCCACTACTGACACGGTATGGGCAACCGGAATATAGTCAATCGCACGCACCTCAAATTTATGTCATCGGGTGATAAATCCCGTATCTTCACCTTTCGTAGGAAAACGTCATGAACTGCTTCATTTATCTCCTACTTCGCGAGATGTATCACATTTCTCAAGGAAATGACGGTCATGTGAGATTATTACGATGTAAGCCGTGACCACTTGGACAAACAGCAGCAAATCATGAGTAAATTGAAGCCAGATCTTTCTGGCTCTCTTTCATAATGCATGACTGATTGAAACAGCTAAAAATATGTTTTTTCTTGTCCAATATTTCGGTTAGACAAAACTGGCGAAGCTAAACGAATAGACGGAGAGTAGATGTCCCGTCTCAGTACCATTAACAGACCTCTGATAAACAAATCACACATAGAACTTTGAGGAGGATCGTTTAACTTAACAGGGGTATATCCTTGAGTTCTATATCCTGATTAGAATAACTGCAATAAAAAACTCTCCTTACAGACACCGCCCATCATTTACAGACAGTTGACCTCCACAGAGTCCAAAATCAACCATGTCCTTGAGGGTTTCCCATATAAAAGGGAAGGAGTTGTTTGTTGTATTGTTTAGAGCATGTATAATGTGCTTTTGTGTACAATATACCTGTTCGGGAGTTTAGTTTCAAAGTGCCCAAAAAGTGACTATGATGTTTGACTGAAATACGGTAGTTGCCTTCTTGCACAGTTCCATCCCTTTCCTTTTATCAGGGAATCCACCTCGCGCTGTTTTAATCCAAAAAAGGACAGGATTTCGACCGTATTTTACTAAAACAGGTTTCATGCTAGGATAGTATGAACCTTCATGTTTTCTTTGGAATCAAAGTTTATTTTGCTTCTTTGCAACTAGCTCGTCCGACGCGACGCTGTAAAGGGAGCGTGATAGAGAAAGAAAAACGGCTCCGGCTCCTTTCAGAATAGAGACAACGAATCCCAGCTTTGGTACAATATTTCAAGGAATAAGGTTCGGATTCTCAATTTCCGGCTCTTCAGTGAGATTATTGTTCAATATTTATGTGGCCCTGGTTACAGAGAAGTCAGACTAAAACTCACACAAAATGTTTAAGTCAATGCAAACTTAATGGCCCTTAGTTGGGGCGCCTCTGGAATTTGTTTGGCGTGAATTTAGCATGACAAAAATGTGAAGTGAAGAACTGATCACCTCTGGGCAATAAAAAAACGAGTAAAAATTGCTATTTTTGTGTTTTTTCATAGTCTTTGCATGGGTTCACGACCTTTCGGCGAGTTCTATCTGAAAGGAATTTCCTGATGAGAAAAACATTTGTTAAAAATATTTTGGTTTTAATCATTTTGCTAAAGCAGTGAAAGGCAATTTGAAGTTGATTAGTGCCCAGAAATCATTTTTATTGGCGCCAAGAAACGAACAATTTATACCTAAAAATTAGAACATGATTCCCGTTTGCGATTTTGCCCAACATGTGCAACAATGCCGGTGAACTAAACGTTACAGAAACAGAAGAGGCAGAACATTTGAGTTTTAGGTAAGGTACGAAGGAGGAACACTTTAACTTGTCCCAAGTGACGTCAGAACGCCAGGTATCGTGTGTCACATTTCAGAGACGTCCGCATACTAGTAACATGGGAAGAAGTTCGTTTTAGTGTCGTAAACTGGGTGAGGTAGAGACGTCCATGCATGCATCATCAAAGGTGTTTTTTTTTTCGAAGCGATTTACAGTGACACCCCGATATAACGAAGTGCCAAGGGACTGGGATGATGTGTTGCGGTTATAATGTAACGGAGGTTCGTCGTATCGGGGTTCTTTTCCATGCACTGTTTAATATAGCTTGGCTGAAGAATATCGTTCATTATACCGGAATCTTCGTTATATCGGGGTTCGTTTTGGTAGTTTTAAAACCTATGTACGGCGGAATGGGACATCAGGGTCATCAGGAGAAAACGACACGATTACCTGATAAAACTGTGTCCGCAGAACATTGCCTTAGGCATTGGTCTCCAATTTAAAGTTTAGTATAGCGTTTGTTTTTTCACGTCGACTTTGTGGATTTTCCCAATTGACAGTTCAATTCAGGCTACTGCGGCTCAGGGAAATTTCCTCTTAGGTAAAACTGGGCAATCGTCAATTTAGGTTAACTCTCACACTTCTAGCGTCGTGTAACACCTTCGGCTAAGCGACTCTTTGTCTTTCTCAGTTCTCTCGTCAGGTTACGCTTAACTTTTGAGTCTGCGAATACAACCCCAAAGTGTTGACATTAATATATAATTTAAAAGCTCTTGACCAGTACTTTTGTTTGTCACAACCTCGTCATCAGGGCCTTAGTCAGTCCGCTTTCAAAATGGCGGCATATAGCAACCCCTGCATAAGCGTGCATAAGAGTGCATAAGAGTAGTAAGAGTGCAAAAGAGTGCCGCCCAAATCCTCCATGAATCGTGGAGGATTTTGTTGCGTGAAACATGATGAAATGTGTTCGTTCCGCTTGAAACATAGACTGCAAAACAGTCGTATTTTTTGCATCATACGAATGTGCGCGGTCTTTGAACGAAAGGTCTGGAGCGACGGTGAATATGAAGAGTGGGACTGGGGAGAGACGCTAAAAAATACAGGGTTCCAGATTGCAGCAAAACAAATCCGACCGCCAATCGCTGCAAATAACCCTCAAAAACGGCCACTCTGCGATATTTGGAGTGTTTCGGCGCCGCCTTGTATGGGGTTTTCTCTGTGCATCCATTTTGAACTCGGAAACGCCGTGGGCCGCGAGGTTACTTTTGTCACTGTTGTTTCTTGGTATTTTGCAAAATTACATTTGTGATTTCTCTTGACCGCTTTTGACTTCTCAATTAAAAGACACGAAAAAGGGAGAGACCACACTTTTATAAACCGTTTTGATTCCTTTTTAATCAGTCTTTGGAGAAGAAAACTTAATTTTCAACATTGATTAAAAGAAAGTTTATGGTTTGTAATAAGTCGGAGAAGCAGACACATCTCTACCAGATCTCCCAAGGTCAGGTGGAAGGAAAAACAAGCACGATGAGATCTGGGTACAAGATTAGCAGACCTGCGACAAGTGATAATGAAAATTGTCATCGATTAAGGGATCAGTTTGGTCTTGGAATGGCAGTTTAGAAGCAATATATCGTATATTTTAGCTCGGGCGGTATTGTTAAGTAAAGTATTATGAACCAAATAAAATGATTCGTATATTTTCTGGGTAGTTTCTTGGTGTTGCGGATGGTGTAATCACCAAATGACGTAAAACAGAAGATTCAAAAGACACTGAACAATACCCACACCGCAACACAAAAGCCCCAACAATGGATTCCGCAACACTAACACCAAGAAACACCCATTTTCTGACTAAGGGAAGGCTGTAAGTGCAGAGCAGTTTTAAAATCGTTTCAATGGGTAATCCTTTCGAAAATGTAAAGTTTTGAAACGCTTCAAGAGGAATCCACAATATTTTCACCTTCTTTCCATCATCTTTCCCAGACGCTTTGGTTTCTTGACAATTTTGCGAGATGGAATTCCTACTCATGACAAATGAAATTATTCTACAATATTCCAGTTAGATATCGGAGATGTCTCAAGTAGATATAAGTGATGTTCTGTTAAATAAATTCCGTATCAGTACTCAAGGTCAAGGCCAATTGCCATATCAAAAACATTGCGTGTGCGTGGGTTTTGTTTATAGTACTTGCGGTTAGAGGCATATATCACCATTGTAACATTCTCGAAACAAAAGTCATATCAATAGCTGCCCAGTTTTTCGAAGGCTTTTTTGCGGATCTTCATTGTCTAAGTCAATGTCGATGCCATTGGTAAGGGTTTGTTGTGAATTAATTCAACAACTTGTTTAGTGACTGTGTATTTTGGCACGGTACATTATCTACACGACTATTAACACGTCTTGTTAAAGAAAACCCCAGAAAACATTCGAGTGATTAGCTCTATATATAAGATTTCAGGAAAACAAAAGACTTATATGTTAGGGATGATTTTCATGGTAACTGAATTCTTGAAAGAAAAAAGTTAGGCTTTGCTGAAAAAAATGTACATAAACTAAGGAAACGACCCCAAATGAAGCACGGCCCCAATTTCCTAATAAGTTACAGTAAACACGGAACAGAGCAAGCAAATTAAAGGAAATATTCATTTTTAATAACCCTAACCCACGGAATCTCCAAACGACCACTGAAAATAAATTTGGCAATAATTAACAACGAAACATTTCCTACCCTCCCCTGTCCCCCGAAAGTCAATAGCCGCTATTCGGGAATTCAAAATAGGCCAGAGCTCACCCAAACACCGTATTTGAGAGAGCGGCAGAAATCAAGACGCATAACGCTTTGAGCACCCGTCTGTCACGTTCTTGGCATTTAAGCTGCTTTTACAACCAAAATGTAAAGTGGGGATTTGATTACCTTTGGGCAAAAACAATTAAGAGAAAACATTGCTATTTTCTGAAGTTTTCATAGTCGTAGTTGTGATAAGTTCATGACCCTTCGGTGGGTTCTATCTGAAAGGGATTTCCTGATGACGATGGAAAAAAATAAAAGGAAAGAAAAAAAGAAACTCAGCCTCGAAACCTTTTGAGCACCTGTCGTCACGTTTTTTGGATTTAATTTGCTTTAACAACGACAAAGCGCGAGAAAGTCTTAAAAGTGTGCCACTCACACAGTGATGACGTAAACAACGTAACGGAACTTTATCAAACTTCGTTTCATCATGTCATGTAGTTTTTAACTTTTTCACTTGATAAATGGAATTTTACAATGTATCCATTCCAAAACCACGCAATTTGCATTGTTACCATATTGTGAACGTACCGTCAAAAGAAAACTCTAGCTTGAGAATTATCGGTTTCTGTGGAGCTATCTCTGTATCAACAGTTAACATTTTTTTTCTTAAAGTTATGGCATTTTGTGACGTAAGAAACCTTTTCCTTTATCAGTATAAACGTTTCATACATGTACGTTAAGACAAACTGAATGTAAGGCTGGCTCTACGGCAATGGGCTGATTTATTTAGCGGCCAATATTTCGGTTAACAAAATTAGCCTTCCTCAGGGCCAGGGTGTATACTGAAGGAAAATACTTTTAACGGCTCCTAAAATTTGAATTTAAAAAATACATGAGTGGTTAATGATTGACGAATACAACTGAAATATAAATATAAGATAACATGATATATAGGTATGCATATTAACAATTAAGGCAATATATAGAAATTTAAATCAATGTTCAATGTTATACACTTCAGGTGACGTCTGGCTCTAGCATCTCTACATAGAGATCCGGTAAAACCGCTGACCAGTGCATTTTACTTACGCGTTGTGTGGACATCTGCATTCACACGTTTCTATACATGTTTAGTTCCTCGCGAAGCGAGGTTTATAAATTTGTCGTCCCTCGGGGGCTGAGCCGCGTGAATTCGAGCGAAAAATATATATATACTTGATGGTGTCCGGCAGTTGCCCGGCAACAAAAATCGCGACCGCTGACAATGGCGCACTCATGTTTATTTATGACGGCCGTGCCGGCGGCCGTTTACCCTTACTCTGTAAAAAAATGTTTACTTTCGGTGAAACACAACCAATTTCTGATGCAAATGAGAAAGAACAGCAAACACAACAACGCTGGATTCAACAGGTGGCTGGAAATCCTTGTCCGAGAAAATTAACCACCGAAACTCCGCTGAACGGTGACTTGAAATTCAGCGCGATCGAGCAACGAAGAGACAACGAACTTCGAACAGCCCAGGTACACCGTTTGACTAGGTTCAAACGCCTTGACCGATTGCCGCCATTAGAATTCTGAACGAAACCGATCAGGAGAGGCGACACCGACTGGAAGTGTTGGACAAAATGATTCTGTTTGAAGACGCAACGAGAGGCGGCAAGAGTTACACGATCAGCTAAATACTCGTGACGAATATCTTTCATACCTGAGACGGTAGGGAAAAGCAAACACTGATCACAGGAAAGGCTTAGAGAAGAAGAACGATTAAGAAATGTAGCTCAAATCACCGACTTTTGCAAAAAAAAAAAAAAGATTTTGAGTGGCTAAACTACTGAGAGGATAATCAAACACTGAAAAATAATTATCTTTAAGGGTCCATTATAGTATTCCGTTGCTAGGTAATGCGGTTGCTATGCAGAGCTAAATCAAGTACAATTTTACTTCCGGTGAAAGTGACAGGCAGCTTCGCGCGAGAGTCCGTACAAATTCAAAACTGTCCTAAACAATGCCAAATTTGAAGTTCGTCTCGTTTAACTTCTGAATTCTTGGTTAGTACTTAAACTTATTTGAAGCTGGGTATTTTTTCTCTGGAAACATTCGTCTTGGACGGTTTTCAAGCTGATTCAAAACGTAGAAATAACTGAAGGAGTAAGAACGCTCAACTGATCAGTTCACAGATATCGGAATCTGCTGAAAGTTTATTCCTACTGCTTCAGTCTTCGTACCGTTTTTTCGTTTCTTTTTGTCAATGCTGACCAGGTCAACTGGAATTCTGGACTGAGAAGTTAGAGGATATATCTGGAGCCAACATGTGAGTAAGATGTTAACATTTGCAGAAAAGTGCTCGAGTTTTTACAATTTCAACGCGAAGCGTAGCGCGTTTGTTTTTCTCGTAGCTACAGTTTTTACGTATTTCGTGTAAACCGAGTAGAAGCCGTCAAAGTTGTACAGATTTCAACGAAGTGTGAATGAACAAAGTACAATGAGTTCAAATTTGTTTGATGGAAATTATTAATAAAAAAATTATTTTCAATTCGTTTAGTTTTATTTATACTCGTACGCTTTTCCGTCCGTGGAAGATTGTTTAACTTCGGGATTAACTGATAAATTGTCATAAATTTGTGTGTTGATACGATGCAACTTCAGGCAAAAACTTCAGTGAAAAAATAAAAAAAAACTTCAAATTAAAAAAGTAAGACAGTGCGTTGTACCTATTGAAAAAAGATGTTTACGTTTTAGATTTATATTTTCATTGAATGAATACAAATTGAACCATCGATTTAGATGGATTCGACGCTGGTGTTGCATAAGGTTTCTTATTATTCAAAACACGGACTTCAACCTTGGACTTTTGTCTTTTGACTGACTTCGCCTATTCTGCCTTCCACTTTAATGATAATCGAGTACTTCTTAACTGTTTGATTTCTTTCGAGCTATTCCGCCAAAAATGGCCACTTATAACTGAGATAACCGTTTGCACATAAAACAAATTAAACGGCGCATAATTTTGGGCAAACAAAACAAAATAACATTGCATCTTTTCCGTTTCGATCTGTATATAACTTAAAAACATTGCATGTGATAAAATCAGAAGCACAAAACTAATAAGCTTCTGATAAAACAAATAGGACTGCTCTAATGGCTTTGTTGCTATTTTAGAGGAGGGAAAAAATTGTCGATGGAGGATATCTAGTATTAAATTATATTGACCTCTATATTTTTTGCTCCTAAGATTGTCGACTGTTGTTTGAAAAGAAAGAGAAAGAAAAGTTTCTTTCTTTTTTATGTAAGTGCCATACTGCTCTTCAAATTCAAGGAAAACCGTCTCACAGATGCGTGAGTTCCCAAACCAATGCTTTGGACGTTTTGGAATGAAGGCATTTTCCTGCTCACCCATGCCTGCTAAAGTGATCGAAGGCTTGTGATCTGACAGACACAGGCATAACTCGTTTCTCCTTGTCTGCAAAGAAAGGCAATTTTTTCGAGAGAAGGTTGAAACGTACTTCACAAACGACAACCATACTCAACAAATCCTAACAAAATGAAGGTCTTTTACTTTATACTTCAAGAGTTCGGCAGTTTCCAATTTATAGCACAGGAAGCTCAGGTTGACAACAGGCCACTTACTTCCGGTAAAGACAAAGGCGAACCTAACTCGGCGCAAATAGAGGCTAATTTATTTTTAACAAATTCAATCGAAAGATAAAAGATTTTTCGTGAAACGTAAGCATGCTTTTTGCGAAAAATCAAAAAACAAAAAATTAAGACGCAAAAACGTGGTTTTGAGAACACATTTTTCCTCATATTATTTTTACTTTTCATCCTTAAAGAAAACGCATGCTTACGTTTTTTTTAAATGGTGTATAAAATCCAATGATGCAAAAAAATTTTGATAAAACTGTAAGTTTCTGAAGTTACGCTCATTTTTCTGTTTTGGGTCACGTGATATTGGGCGTGGCCTGATGACGTCACAACCCGAACCACAGGTGTACTTAAAGGTTGCTGTTCAAATTTGGTCACATATAAGCAAAAATTTGCCGAGCTAGAGCAAACTGATTTTTCCCTAGCAACGGCCTGAAAAGATAGTATAATGGGCCCTTAAAATAGTGGTTTCACTAAGATTGCAAGAAATAACCCCCGAACAGTTCTTGGATCATTTTGGCAGCCTTCTATTCTGCCATTTTAAATGCCACGAAAGTCCTGGGGTTGAGGTTGACTGTATCAGGTTGTCGCGTTCCCAGTACCGCAGACACGAGGTGTTGTGTACTAGAGTTCGCCAGGTCAACCACAGTGTAGCACAGACGGGCAGCAAGACTTACACTTTTATTAGAATCAGGCAGCCGACTATTTACATCACTTGCGGTAAAAACTGAAAGGAATATACGATAGTCTAAGTTTAACGAAATAAAAAAGACTGAGTTCAGCTCCGAGAAACGAAAGGAAAAACAAGTTAACCGCGTGACTTACGTCTGATCTTGACTCCGGGATTGAAAGGACTTAAAAAAAACTCCTAAGACGAGTAACTCTAAAACTCCAAAACCTCCTGAACTTCTAAGAACTATTAACTGAAGAACGGCTCCTACAACTGCCAAAACGTGCTTGTAAAAAAGAAATCTAAATACATGACTCTGACGTACAAGAAAATAAAAATGAACTACTCTTTGTGCGGCTAGCCAAAAAAAAGATATTCGTAATCACGCAATTAAAGAAACAAAACTACAAAGAAATAGGAACAAACAGTCTTTGGGCGATACTACAGTTCTTTGTATTCGTGAGAACGTGACACAGGTACTTTTTACTTAGTAGTGTCACAGGCCTACCATCCCTTGTTTGATAGGTGTTCTGCGCTTTTATAATGGCTGTAACGGCCATCAAACTAGTAGTGTGGAAATTTAGGGCCTTTAAAACTGATGCAAGTAAAACGAAAATTCTAAAATTTACTAGCAGTTGTTTTCCTTTCCTTTGTTGTTGTTTTTGTAATTAATGAATTCAACTGCTTGACACTTTGATAGCTTAGCTGGTAGAGCATCACAGCTGAATTATTATATGTTAGTCTGTAACGCAAAAGAGCTTTAAAATATGTCCTACTATATATACAGCTATTTCAATTAACGTTGTCGGATGAAAGCTTAAAGCCAAAACCGCAAGATATTGTATGGGTTAGGGTTAATAGCCATTGCATAAAAATCCCATACTACCTTGCAGTCTTGGCTTTTCGCCTTTTTCATCCGACAACGTTAATTGAAATAGCTGTATATATCTCTTTGGTTATTTATATTTATATTTTTTCATCGACGATTTATTTCAATTTACCGTTAACCTTATGAGTAAGTAATTTACATTGTTTAGCACTGTAATTGATGTAATATTTTTTGTATATTTTTATATTTTTGCCGGTATATTTTTCGTATTGGAGTGTCATGTAAATTGTAATTGTTTCTTTTTTTTTGTATAAGAAATAAAAAATCTACTAATTAAAAAAAGAGCATCAGAGCTGAGGCAACACGAAGATTGTGAGTTCAAAGCCTTGAAATTGTTTTCATGCTTTATTCACAACTGCATGAATTGCGCTCATCACTGGGAGGATCACTTCTACATTTCATTCCATTTCCGCAGTTCGCATATGATTTCTTTCATATACCATATTCATTGTTGTCATGTACAAGATTAAGTATGAAAATTGCTGCTGTCTGAATCCAACTAAATTTTGTCCCATGAGTCAATTTAATTGCGTTTGTTGATCAAGCACTCCTTTGGAAAGCTTCAATGCACAACCTTTAAATGTACCTATTTCATTTTCAGGAATTTTGTCCACTGGTATGGAGGTCTTCTGGATCCACTTGTTCACCACTGGATCATAAACTTCGACCGTGTATTCCTCCATCCCATATCCTCGCTGTGAACCACCCAGCACATACACGGTTCCATTGACACACACCATACTCCCATACCTACGAGGTACATTCAAGCTTCCAATGAACTGCCATTCATTTGTGATAATGGTGTACACCTCACACGTTTTTGATCCTGTTCCGCCTCTGTTTTCCCCCCCAGCGATGAAAATCTTTCCTTGAACAGCCACACCAAACGCACTGCCCCTTGTCTCTTGCATGTCTGCGATTTGCTCCCACGTATGTTCAACAGTGTCAAATCTTTCACTTCTTGCAACATACTCCGAGCTGTAATTATCCGATGGTTTTCCACCAAAAACATACAGACAGTTGCCAGCTGCAACAATACAAGAGTCATACCAGCAGCCTTCTGCAAACTCTGCAGAGGAGAGAATAGCCTGCCATGAGTATGATTCCACATCGTATCTTTTAACGGTAGATTTATTATTGGCTCTATCGACATCAATGGCATAGATTTGCCCTCTGACGACAGCCACATGTTTTGTGGCGAAAGAAAGACTCAAACCCAAAGAGGCCCAACCGTTAAAAACAGGATCATATCTTTCAGCCTCAGAACGTCCAGAAAAGGTATACAACTGGTCACGAAATGTGATCATCTTCGTGTGTTGACTGAAAGCTCTTTGCTCCTTTGACCTAACGGACAAACGTTTCCACTTGTCTCTCACGGGAAGGTAACAGAAAGTGTATCTCCCTCCACAAACTACAATGGCGTGTGTTTCAAGCCTTCTTCTTGACGACTGAATAAGAGTATCCTCGCTCGCACAATTAACTAACTCTATAGCGTTCAATACCTTTCTCAAACAACTATCGTTTTCTTTAACCAGTTCGTTCGTCACGACATCAAGCAAATAGTCACGCGACATGGAAATCAGTCGAACGTGACGGAATAGCTGCTCAAACTTTTCTTTTCGCTCGCTTTTGTTTTGCTCAACCCACTTTTGTACGATTCTGAACACGTGCTCTTCAGCTTCAACACAAATATTTTCACTTTCAATCCATTTCTCAACCTCTTCGGCTTCCATGTTTAAAAATTCTTCTGATACTGCAACGGAGGCGAAGTTGTCGTGCATGAACTTTGTACTGTTGGCAACAAGTTCGGCACACCGATATTTCTCGGCAAAGTGAAGGGTAGAAATACAATTCGAGCAAGTCATTTGTTTCTCTATAAATCGCCCGGAGATGGTTTTCAAACCCACAATAAGTAAATAGTCGGCAGCGATAATCAGATCCTTCGCATTTTCTTCATTTATCTCGACGTTTCCCGTGTAGATGAACTCCAAAACATCTCCCAGGATCAACTCCGAAACTCCTCCTTCTCTTTCATATCACTCTGAAGAAGCTTTGCGAAGAACGGACTCGCCGCCGATAGCACATTTTTATGGGCCTTGAATTTTTTCCCTTCTTTCGCCACGAAGGTTATGTCGCACAAATAGTCCTGTCCTCGTTGCATGTTTAGTCGCTTCAGCAATTCCACACAGAAAGAAGTTTGTTCAGCGTCACAAATGGGTTCTAAATCTTCCATGTTCGAAGATAACTGTCTCAGTTATTTCGATGAAAAACACTCCAAAAACCGTTTGAACCTCAACGAATAAAACAGAAGCAGTCCTCGTTAAATTATTACTGAAAACGCAGCTTGAAAATTTTTGATCGCACTCCCCACGGTGAATTTATAACCATATATGCATTTTGGGTGGGCTGCCTGTGTTTTGGGAAGAAAAAAATGAAAGAAAGAAAGAAAGAAAGCTATTCTCTATTTTCGAATTGCCCATAATACACTTTGTTTGCCCCACAAATTTTGCATAAACTATTGTTTTGAAATGCTCTTGGGAATATGCAGTGCTCCCAAGAGCATTTACAAACAATAGTTTATGCAAAATTTGGGGGGCAAACAAAGTGTATTATGGGCAATTCGAAAATAGAGAATGAGCCAAACGCTCTAAATGAAAGATTCTTCACCAAAAAAATCACGGTACGGAGGTTTTGATATAATACCGGTATTTATAGCGTTTCGTCTTCACGAGCTGGCTCATACAGTAGTTCAAGCTGTCGTAAGCGATCACCGTGGGGATTTGAAAAATGTGGTTGTAACAAGAACTGGTTGCTCACGAGAATTACAGCGTTTTACTACTAACGCATTTCAGTAAATGGGGTTTTATAAGCTCAGGTTTGGTCGCTAAGGATAACTGATTACTTACGAATCTTTACGAAAATGGTCGCAAGAGGAGATTCGACTGTATTATTATTTATAAAATTTCAGCTATTTGGTGCAACAGTACACCAGAGCACTACGACACGATCACTGGAAAACTTGCACAGCAACATTAACAACTTTGCTTGGAATTAAAGGTACATTTATTGCAAAGAAGCATTTCCTAGCACCCTCCCCTATCAACCGAAACTCAATAAAAAGCCTCTGTTCGGGAAATGAGCCAACGCTCCTCCCCAAAAACCGGATTCGAGAGAGCGATAGAAATCGTGTCCATTTCTTTCTTTCAACTGCTTGAACGCAACTGAGCAACAAAATCAGCCACCTTTTGTTTCGAAGGTACTGTTCTGTCTTGACAACAGGCCTTCTCAATATTGTTTGTATCTAAGTTTCCTGAAGAAGACACTGCTACATTAGAGTCCGATTTCGTTCCCCTGCCGGGTACAAAGGGAGTGTTACTATTTGGAGTACTCTCACTCCAGGCAGGGTGGGGATTGGGGAAGGGAGGAGCATACATTGAGGAAGGGCCCTGGGGAGGTTGCCATGGTGGCATATTAGGTTGCCATAGCGCCGGAGGTGGTGGTGGTGGAACGTTGACTGGAAATCTCGGTTGCCATGGTAGTTGATGCGGTAGAGGAAGTGGTGGCATGTTTGCAGGTGGTGGCCACTGATACCCAGTCCACGGCGGTTGAATATACTCCTGAGGGGGAGGTGGAAGAGGTGGAAAATCAGGAGGGGGTGGTGGTGTTTGCTGATAATATTGATTTTGTACTTGTGGCTGGTAGTCGGTTTGCTGCTGTCCTTGAGAAGTCGTCTGGCGGTTTTCATGTTGCTCATCTTGTCTTTTATCATTTCTATCACATTTGAACAGTTTTGGTGGCTCCTTCCTACTGTTTTTATTTGTCTTGTCTCCTGTATTGTCTTCGTAGTAGAAGGAGGGAGGGGCAAACAGTTCATCTCTTTCTAAACGCGGATCACTGCGTGAGAATGATCGACCCCTGTCGGTTTGTTCTATGAAAAAACAAAAAAGGCACATAATGAAAGTTGAATTAGCATAAGAAAGCAAAAGTCTCTATTTGTAAGACTCGCCTTGCCTCGACTCAGAATCATCAACAAGTTTACCTCCTGTAATGGAACGAACAAGAAATGCAGAAAAACTAACATTTACAAACTACAACGCGACGCCAAAGCCGCTAAATTGGCAATGCAAGGAACTTCAATTCCGTCCGGCCGAATGTAGTCATGTTTAGCTTAATTTTCTGTTCAACGTGCAACGGTGTATAATGCAATGCTCCGATATCACCTGATCTTTGTTCGCCTTGTGGCCGCGATTTCATGCCTGAATATCAAACTTTCTAGTATCATTTTAAGCCTCTTATTACAGAATATAGACAAAAACTGGACGTATTTGTGAATAACAGTTATCTCCAACCCAAAAGACACTTACGTATTTTGTGTTGTGCCCATTCCGGTGAATCAGCTTTCTTCTCCGACCTTCGAGTCCAAACAGCTTTCTCTTCTTCCCTCGTCTCTTTAACAAGCGAACTTTCCTTAACATTTTGCTCCACTGTCGTTTCTCCATCTGATGCATTATTTTCTGTCTCGGCCGTTTGCTCAGTGTTTGCTGTGATTGTTTCTTCGCTTAATTCTCCTGACGCTTTCAGTTTTTTTAGTTTTCTTTCCCGTACTTTTGCGAGTCTTGCGTCCAAAGCAGCTTTTCTTTTGTCTTTGAGTTTTTGAGCGCGAAGTCGCTGCTCTGTTGTCTAATGAAATAGAAAATAGTTAGCTAAGTGTATTGTTGTGGGGGAATCTTTGTTTACCATTTTTGCTTCATTAGCATATGCGCCTCTACAGTGTACCTACAAAAAATCAACTCTGAATATTGAAAGGGCATAGCACGATTAGCTTTCTCTGAAAATTTGAGCCCGATATACTAGATTCATGCAATACTGTATTAAAAACTCAAAATTTTACAAAGAATGTATGGCTCATTAGCGCTTTTGCCACCCAACAATTTTGCAGTTTTTAACAGCAGATATTTCCTTAAATATTGCATGAAAAAAACTGAAAATTGCATAGATTACTAAGTTTAACAAGCTCTTTCAACTTTTGAAGTCAATTCCTATTTAGCATGATGCCTTCTCTATGCAGATTCGTATGCTAATGAAGCAAAATGTAAACAATGACGTCAGCAAAGATTCCCCTATCGCGTAAAGGCAAAGTTGCACAGGAGCCACAAGTGGCCCACCAGAGCCACAGGGTACCCACACGGCCAGAGCTCAACACGTGGGGGGGGGGGGGAAGTGCCGCTGGATAGGGCATGGTTTTCAGAGTGGAAGGCTTAAAACTATAGCCGACTTATGGGCCAAACATTAAGTCGCTTTTCAAAACAATCTGTTAGTAGTAGAAAAAAAAAAAGAAAAAAAAAACTATAATGAGGAAAAACAGCGAAGAAAAAATATACAACTTGAGAAAGAGGTTAGTAGTAGCCCCGTATCAGCACAACCACGTTATTTTGACAACGTTACCATTGGAATACCAGATGAATTATCTTAAACCTCTGAATGCATTTCTTTGAGGAACATCAAACAAGTCTGGTGTTGGCAAATGGCCCTTATCGTAGATGAGTACGCCACGCCAACATATAAGCGGTTCCTCGCTTTCTTGACCCTATAGTCTCGTTTTGATGTTTACGAGAACCTCTGACGACGATGAGCGTAAACATCAAAACGAGACTATAGGGTCAAGAAAGCGAAAAACCGTTGATATGTTGGCGTGGCGTACTCATCTATGATACAACACTGTAAGTGCTATTGGCAGCCAAAAAGCTGACCATAAAACTTATCCGTTTATCTTCATTAGTTGAGTGCATTATACCTGTTCTCTTAGTTTTTCTAACGTCTTCATTTGTTCCTGTCTTTCTTCTTCACTGGTTGAAAACTGATAATAACCCACGCCAAGATTACGAATTTCTGTCAGTAGAAAGAGAGTAAGAAAAAGCATTTGATTCATCATTAAAATGTAGACATTCCTTTTAAAATCATTTTCGCATTACAGAAAAATTACTTTTAACTAAATAAACGGATCCTTTCAGCTTCTCGTGTCTGTTGTCCACATCAGATCATTAGGCGTACCATACTACATGGTTAGGGGTTAGGGTTAATTACATGTACATGTAATTATCACGCTGTACAAGATGATTCTTAACGCAACATTTCAACGCAACATCTTGCAACATTGTTGCGCGCAACGTCTGGCCACCCTGTTGCAACATGTTGCAACGTGTTGGATCAAGTTTGAAAATGGTCAAATTTTTGTTGCAATATTTTTGGATTTTGCATGATGTTGTACTCGTTTAGCCGCGTTCATGCAACATTGTTGCACTAGGGCATGCGCGCTAGGTCAATATGCTATTTCAAAGCACCAGAGGTATTAGGTTTTCGTCTTTAAACATGGCGGACAATAATGCCCAAATTGAACAATATAAAAAGAAAACACCAAGGAAGTGGACAGTAACCCTTCTCTTGTCTTCTCTAATCCATTGTCGAGTTTTACCTCTTGCCTACTCTTTCATCATCATTCGCTAGAAGTAGCGCCAGTGAAAAAGCTAAAATTTGACGACGCCGATATCGATACCACTCAAAGTCCTCCAGGAGCCTGGGGCACATAAACATCGACAAACCCGTGAAATGTTGCAAGATATTGCGCGCATTTGGCCAGCTCCTTCACAACACGATCCAATAATGTTGCAAGATGTTGCGTTCGTTTGGCCGGGCCTTAAGATTTGATTTCAGTATAATAATACAGTTATAATAAATTATTGTGTTTAAAATTTATTGAATTTTAATTTTGACCACCCTTGACCTTGAAAGGACTTGCCCAACAAAGACACTTATTTCCTCAAATTCGCAATTTGCTATACATCTTTACTAATATTCACCATCAAATCGTATGTCTTGATAATGAACAGGTCCAACAGGTTTATTCATTGCTTCTTCTTCTTCCTTCTCCCATTTTTGCCTCATCAGTTCTCTCCTCATGTCTTCAGATAACAGAGTTGGGGGACTGTAAACACACAAACATGTTAGTTATAGATCATTTTCACCTGATGTCATCAAAATTCTAAAATCAAAACTCTAAAATCTTTTTAAGGTTCTTCATATTGGCAACAGTATAAATCGTTGTGCATTGCTTGGGGGAAAATAGCTTTTTAAAAATTTTGCCAGTGTAGCTGAGCATCTTCATAATTTTTTCATGTGAAACAAAAACAAGTATTTTCCACTCAGTTTGCAGAGTTTTCTAAAGCTAGAATTGCAAATCAGAGGTCTTTTGAACAAAATCAATTACAAAGATTAAGCTGTATTTCAAGAATTTTTTTAAAAATGCAAATTTGGCTGCCATGTTGGTGTACCCAAGTGGTACATCAAAATGGCGGACGCATATAAATTCTCAAATTTTCTATTTATTTTTCCCCATAACTTCGTTATTGAAGTTCGTCAGGTTTCAAAATTTTACCAAGTCGTTTCATTTGGCATTCTATGCAACATCTTGTCTCTGATGCTCTCAAAGCCAGAAAAACAAACTGCTTAGTTTTTACAGAGATGAAAACTATCTGTATCTCACACTCCCCCTACCATCTTTTTTAAACAAAAGTAAAAGGGATGAGAATGACAGCTTCAGGATAATAATAATAATAATAATAATAATAATAATAATAATAATAATAATAATAATATTTATATAGCACCAAATCCACTAATAATTTATTGCCCATGGTGCTTTACAAAAAGGATATAATTTAAAAAAATAGATAAAAATTAAAAAATACATTAATTAATAAAAATTGATTTAAAAAATACATTAATCAATAAAAATTGATTAAAAAATACATTAATCAGAAATTAAAAGAAACAGTCTGACCTCTTTCTATCACTCATTTCCTTGTCCATCTCTTGTAGATGTTTCAGATCTTTGCGAAGACATCTCCTGGCCCTACCTAAAGAGTCTTCATAGTCAACCCTGAAAAATATTCAAAAGATACCACTTTTTTCTGCACTTCAGTTTCTTTTTGCTCTCCAAAATATTACATCAAGCTTAAGTTGGTAATTAATTAGCAGCAGGGAAGCATGTGATCTACTCAAAATCTGAAGCCTTTATAATCTTTCTGTGCACTATAAAATCTCATGTACTTCCACGCTAGACACAACAAAATTGACAGTCTTTGTATAAGGTCATGATTGAAGGTTGCCTTTGAAAACCATGAATGGATTCTACTTTAAAGAGGGCAGGAAAGTACCAAGGAGACAAAAAGAGCGGGGGTGCAGATGAACTTGAAGAGAAGGGGAGGAGAACCAGCCATTCCTGAGATGGAAGTTAATAAGAGAAATAGGAGTCACATAAATGTAACATTACATATCACTTTGCAACACATTAAACACGAAACAGAAGCAAACTGGTAGAAGCTACAACAAAAAGGGGTTGGAACTAGAAGGGAAGTTTGGAGAATAACCAAAAAGGACCTGACACTAGGGGACAGCCCACAAATGCATGCCTTTTAAGTCAGATTGTACTGTGTGTATCCAAGACATTATTTGCAATAGTACATGTACATGTACATGAGAAATATTCTTCTCACCATTCTTCTTCAGGCCCTGATGGTGGTGGAATGTATTCATCTTTTAACTTTTCTGAATCCCGATCACTTTCTTCCTCCTGTCAATCATAATTATATCATCATCACCATTGTCATGGTTTTTTTCATGCAATCCACAAACAGCATCCTATAGGATACATTGTTATAACTGATGCAAAGCCTTAGTATCTTGGTTGTACTGAGATCAAATGTTATTTACTGTGTCGCCAAAATGGTTCAAGTTACAGTTGATTAACCCTTTCACCCCAGACCTACAGTGTAGAGTCAATTATTATGAAGACATGTATTTCAGGATTTCTTTTTGAAACATTCCAAATATCAACATGTCAAAATTTGATCGAACTGGCACTTACAAGGTATAAGAATTATAATAAACCATCTTTGGGATGCAAACAATTTGAATGGTTATGATCCCAGTATACTTACAGTATCTAGTGTCTTTTCTCTTTAAATAAAATGCAGCTTCCAGCACTCAATCAAAGCGATTGAACATTTGACAATGCTAGCCAAATAAGTAAACTACAATGTATATTATTTGGATGCAAGATTTACCTTTGAATACACTTTCTTATGAAAGTCCACCAAGAATCTGCTCCCATCTTCACCATCATCTTCATCTTCAAACAGAAAATTGAAGCATGATAATACAGTAAACGTTTTATAAACAAAATTAAAATAAATTCACCAAAAGCTACAACATAATTGAGCATTTAGAATGAGGAGTACACACATTTTCAAAAGGATTCTCACACAGTCTCACACTCTATACTAGGGATAGTGAAATAGTGATAAATTTGAGACTCTACAAGACATTAAGATTTGCATTACCGGTATTCTCTGTGAGCCAGGAACTTTTTTAATTTTTAAAATACAAGACCAAGACAAAGCCAAGACGAGACTAAAATATGATTTTGCAAAAAAAAATGAGATTCTGTGACATAATAGAGAACTGTTAAAATCAAAGGCTTCTGTGAGGCTACTTGTGAATATGAAATGCTCTAAAAAAATTATCCCCAGACCTTTGGACCCTCCCCTCCATGTTTACCTCCACTGACCCCCCACCCCCTGTGTCCAACTCCCCACCCTCCCCTCCCTCCAATGCTGTCCCAATGGGTAAAGCAGCTGAGTATTACATATCACTGGCTCAATGTTTACAGTTGGTTGAGTGATGGAGTAACAATTGCCAATTGCTTTAACTTATTCACACTTGGAGTATTCAGTTGACTCATAATTATCTTGTGAACCTTCCATGGTTAAGGTTTAAATATTTTCTGGAACTGCACAATAAAGCTGTTGATTGATATTGAAAATTAATGCTAGTCAATGAATTAGGTCACAAAAACCTACTTTATCTATTATCTATCAATAATATTTTTACTGATAACTGATTAATTGATATGGATTGGTATTGGTTGTCATTGATTGGTATTGATTGTTATTCACTGTAGTCGACTACTGATGTCATCAATTGGCTACCCTGGGATACTAGCAACAGTTTTCAGTTCCCTGGTCTGACAGTGTAGCCAGATACACAAGTCAGTTCAGACAGACTAAAATTAATGCTTAGTACACAATACCAACTTATTATTTTGTGTTAATTTTTTTTTATTGAGGTACATGTACCTTCAATTTCCCCTCTTGCCATCTTCTCATACAAAGCTGCTTTTGCTTCTAGGACTTGTCTAGAAATAAAAATTAATATGAAGGGTGTTAGAGGAAATCAAGGAATTTTTGTAACAAGCAAGCTTATGTCAATTTTCGAAATATTTTGTTTTAAACAGTACCTATTTATGAATATGAATATATAAAAATCATATATGTGAACTGCAGATAAACATGAGTGAAATTTGTGATCCTCGCAGTGTGCTATCAACTTAAGCAATCAGGTTGCTTTTTCAACTGCTTAAGTTGATAGCACACTGAGAGGATGGCAAATATTTCATTCAGTAACTATTTGATAAGCTATATAATTTATACCTTGACTTTTGCAGAGCTTGTTGTTCTTCATAAGACAGCTCTTCTTGTTTAGTGGATGCAGCTCCTGAGTTTGCAACTTTGATTTCTTTTTTAACTTTTGCCCAAACTGGAGGTTTCTAAAAAAAGTAGGACACTTGTTAGAATTTTACAAGCTTGGAGACAAATGTAAGAATGGCTGAGCGAGGGTTACAGAGGACCTGTCGATTCTAACAACTTCTTATGTAACAAAACAGTACTCAAATCTGACATAGGTTTCCAAGTCGTTTTTGGCCTCTTCGACACCACCAAAATAAAATCATCTTTATGATCTTTTCTATTTTTTGTATTTGTAATGTATGTTAAGCAAAATAAATAAATAAAAATATACCTTGGGTTGTCGATTGATTTTCTCACTAGATTCAGATCCTGCAAGTTTCTCTCGTTTGAACTGCGATTCTTTGCGAATGAGTTCTGCTTTCAAGTCCACAATCTGGCAACACAATGCAATATATGTTGAGAAATCACATCAATATGGCTATATGCATCCTACACGCAAACCAAAACAGAATTTTCCTACCGATGCTTCGTTTAGTTCGAACACTCTCTTGGCCGCCATGTTGTTTTTTCTTTATATTCCCGCTGTCCACAGGGTGATCTTATGGTGGGCTCGATAAAGCCTTATCTCATTCCCAGACTCCTTGAACGGTTGAGACGCTCCCGCAAGCGAACGCGCTGCTCGGGAAGCAGAAAAAATGTCCGTAACTGGTGCTGGCCGCTTACGGAAATGATTCTCGTAAGAGGAGAATTGAAAAGGAGTTTTGTCAAGGCGTCCGTAAGTAAGGCTGTCCGCTTACAAGTAGCCTGCACAATTGGAGCTTTTGGGGTGCTCGAACCGACAAGCGCGGAGCGCGAGGCAGGCGAGGGGAGGGAATGATAAAGCTCCGAAAAACTGTACAGGCGATCATTTATTATTAGTTTTTTTTCCTTCCGTTCCCACTCGTGCATCGCTCCCCGCGCTTACGCACCCCAAAGGCGTCTGTTACAAGCTAGCTTATAAGATTGTGCGCTCAGAGAGCTTCGACTGAGTTTGTTTTCACGTTCAGTTTTATTTTTGGTGGGGTCGGGGAAGAGTTGGCGCGAGGTATGAGTTGGGGTGAGTGGCGATGGAGCCGGATGGCTTTTATCATCTTGACTCAGTTCTCGGCTTTTTTTGTTGATCGTATCTTAATAGAGTCGTTTCTTCAAAGTTAAAAAAAAACTAATTTTTCTGGTGAGACGAATCGTGATTCAGCTGAAAACGCTGTGTTAAGGGTTAATTTCGACATTCCGCTTTAATACCTTGTGAACGACGAAAAAACATGGTTGATGAAAATGCAGATGGAACTTAACAAATCGGAATACTATTTCAATTCCCGCCGAAGTTGAAATATAAATAAGTGAATTCAAAAGGAATCACTACATCTAAAAACAAGGTAATAAAAACAAAGGATGCAATATATGACCATATTATATTGTTTCTCGTAATTTCTCAACTAAACGCAGTTAGCTACAATAGTTTTTTAAGTGAAATTAATTGTAAAATAAGATTTTTTTAGTTAGCTTTATTATCAATAAAAGATTTGTTTTTGTAGAAGCTGCAGTATTTCAGGCTTCTTTTATTATAATATCCACCCTTCTATCATCTCCAGATTTCGTTATCCCTATTTTAAAAGCATATTTTTCAAAGTGACGAAGGAAAAAAAACTTTTTTCGTGAACCTGATACTGCCTTGAGATAACATTCATCACACATCATTCTCTTTGCAAATAAAACTGAAGATAGAGGAAATAAAAATGAATCATACAACATAATCAGTGGTTTAGAAAACGTTTTGATTGGCTGATAAATGTGCTGTATGGAGCCGTGTCATCTGGTGAAAAGTGTGACATGTCATTTCATTAGTTAGTAAAATAAACACTGAAATTGATTAAAGATTTAGCGCCTACAAATTCAGCAGCCTACATGCAATTTAGCCAAATAATTCCACTTGCCCGTAGGTAAAATGCTCGATCAGTTGTACCTAGCTCGTAAAAATGCTTGGCTTTAACATACTTAGCTATAAACCCATGTTATACAAACACGACTTACGCAATGTCAGTATTGGATTTAATTTAAAGTAAATTCAGTTGATAAAAACATAATAAAGATAACTGTCAAATAAACTAGTAATCATTTCCTGTTAAAAAAAAATCAATTCAACAAACTCTATTAATTCAGGAGCAAGAGGAGTACAGTTCGTGTTGTGCAGCTTTCGATAGTCATTCACTCTCACTGCATTATTCAACGATCAGATCAGTGCTAAAAAAAGAAAAGTTAAAAGCGGCAAAACTTCTTATTTCTTGCCTTAATTGGACACGAAAAAAGTGTGACATTTTACAACGTTAACCGGCGCATAGATCATGACCATGGCTCAGGGGAGCAATTTTTCCAATGGTGGCAGTGGAAATCACAACGAATCAAAATATGATTCTCGGTTCACAAACTTATGGCAGCTTAAATTAACGGCATATTTCATTATCTTTGGTATTTCGGTCGCGGGAAATTCTCTGGTCATCGCTGTTCACGCACGTTTTGGACACAGAACCAGCACGCTCAAGGCTGCTAGCAATTATTTTTTGACAAGTATGGCGGTGGCGGACCTGATCGTCACCCTTTTCAATATTCCGATGGAAATGAAGACTATTATCGCGGGACCCACGTGGCTTTTCTCAGGAACTTTGGGGGCCGTACTCTGCAAATGCTTCATTTCTACCTGGTTTCTGGCCGTTAATGTTTCAACGAGCACTTTGGCAGCTATAGCACTCGATCGCTTCCTTCTTGTGTTCTACCCCCACAAGAAAATCATTTCCAAACGCGCCGCGTATGTCCTCATGGCTTTCATATGGATTATAGCATTTCTTTTCATTGTGCCACTTTACACATTTACCTCGATCAAAGTCGACGCAAACGCAAGCAGAATTTGTGAACCTGAATTCAATTGGATGGGGGTGTACTCCATACTTAACTTCGTAGTTTTTATTTTAAATCCCCTTACTGAAATGACGATTTTATATTCCGCACTGACCATCAAACTTTGGTTACGTAAACCAGTGCACCACACAAGCCAATCACGTGATGAAAGAATGAACAGAAAAATAACCGTCATGTTGATTACAATTGTTTTGACATTTGCACTGTGTTGGCTTCCGTTTTGGATCAGCATGATTTACTGTTTACATTCGGCGTCCAAGCCGGTCTGTCACGACTACCAGTTTAACTTTGTAGCAAGGTTCCTGGCGTTTTGTAATTCAGCTTGTAATCCGTGCATATACTTCTCTTTTAGCGAGAATTTTCGACAAGGCGCGAAGGACATGTGGACGAGATTCCCTTGTTTCTGCCGCATGCGCACACGAGCTGAAGTTTCACCGGCCAATCAGAATGTTGATCCGGCAGTTCACGGAGCAATGAGGGATGCCGCTGGCAACGGCTAGACTAAACTGTGAGCAGTGCGAACGTCCGTTCTCGACACCAACAAGAAGAGCTCTGGGGAAGCCTTTGCCAGACTTTTCTTTGATTGGCAGAGTGCAAAACGATAAACTGCATTTGATTAGTTTATTATTGTACACGCGAAAACTTCGACATAGCGTGAGTTTTTCCATCTTAGTAGCCTGCCCGAAATGGAAAAGTTTGCAAGAAACCGAAAGCTCTGGGGACAAGAATGAAAACGTTGTCAGAATAAAATAACAAAAACTCCAGAAAAGCCGTGATGTAAATTTAAAAATTTTCCGTTTCTGACGAGTTTTTACGTTATTTTTTTAATATAGATAGGCTCCTGGTATAGACTTGTTCAATCGAAAAACTGAAGAAAATCTTTTGAACAAGCTGAAAGGAGAACAAGCTCTGGGATCTAGAATGTAGCTGTGAGGTCAGATAGCTTGCGCTGAGTTTCCTACAGCCTTCGTCTTGCGCGGTCAAGAAAGCCAAAGGCTCTGGGATCGAGAATGATAATTACAGAGGTCCGCATATTGGTTTGAGCACGACCCAAACAACTCCCTTTCGTATGTGGAGCCTGCGCGGTAATACTTCGCCTCCTAATGTGTACAAATGCATACCGTCAATCTGTCGACGAAACGCAACCGATTGCTGGGGAGTGACTTGCGGAAGAAATCCTCCCCAGTCGGAATCCCGGGCTCGGTGTTATGTATGTTGAGTTTGTTGTTTGCTCTCGTCTGCCTCAAGAGTATTTTCCGTGTTCTCTGGCTTTCATCCTTTCTAACAACTTATATTTCTAAATTCCAAATCAATCTGGGCGGCTCTATTTGGGGAGGAGAATGGTCCCATCTGATTACTCTCCAAGGTTGACTGGGAACGAGACTGGCAATAATCAATATTGACAGAAGCTTGTTACCGATATTTAGCAAACCCACCGACCGAAGCAAGATGATATAAAAACGATGCTGACGCAAAGGTTGACAATGCAAAGAGTTTTGCACAAGCTACTTCTCTATCAGGGAGAGAGTGGTAGTCCATCAAGTCCTTTTTGGTTTCGGCTAAAAAGTCTTGCCTCAGAACAAAACAAAAATAGATGATAACAGCTCCTGGATTTCAATTCCAACGAGTTGGCATGAGCCTTCTAAATTACGAAAAAGAAGATAAAGAAATAGACAATTCTAGCCAGGAGCACACATGAACGACTATAAACTTGCCACAAGTCCACCTTCGTTGAGTTTATTTTATAATACAAGCGATCAATTTGCGCAAGTAATTAAAGTCGCAAAGTATTGGTACTTTGAGAGTCTAATAAACGACTTAACGCCAGATTAAATTGTACAATCTTTATTTCCTAACTATATAATGTTAACTACCAACACCAAGCACCATAATACGGAATAAACTCGCATACAATAACAACACACGGACAATAGAATAAGGGACTGGTGGATATAAAGTTTGTTAGGCTAGTCCGGCAGGTACGCCCTAACAGATGACAAATACCCATAAGAAACAAGTTTACAAACAAGAATAAATATTAACTTAACAATTACATTACTTCTTTGACTCGATGGACTTTTAAATAACCAGACGTCTTAACTTATACCCCATTCACACCAACGCTTAAACATGTTTAAATGTTGTTTAGTTTAAAACAGGTTTAGAAAAATACCTCCTAACCACGCGTAATATTTGGAGTGAAATCTTAACTAAAAGAAACTTTATTGACTTTATTACCATTCCAGGTAGTTTGAGTCATATACATTTCAAAACGTCCAAGATAGAGGCTAAAAACGTAGTTAAACTAAACAACATTTAAACATGTTTAACCGTTGGTGTGAATGGGGCATTAGACTTATTTTATCCTATTAAAACTCGAGATAATTTATACTTCCTACTAAAACTACAGATAAATCTATAGCAACATGTTCAGGTAAAACATGCGATTCTCAAATACTTTCTTAAACTACGGACTAAAATTCCTCGTGTCTCTTTTTTAAATCTATAGCAACTTGTTCAGGTAAAACATACGATTCTCAAATACTTTCTTAAACTAAGGACTAAAATTCCTCGTGTCTCTTTTTTAAATCTATAGCAACTTGTAAAGGTAAAACGTACGATTCTCAAATACTTTCTTAAAATACGGACTAAAATTCTTCATGTCTCTTTTTATAGCTTTACAGAAACGAGGCACGCTTGTTAACTGCAATCCCTCCTCCAATTGGCCGCCGTCGATCACGTGACCGTTATCCAGATCCAAGAGGTCTATAAGCCTGCAGCCTAAGTTTTGTTGCGAGAGACAGATGCTGTTTTCTAATATGATGTAGTCTGTGCCGTGTTGACGTAGGATGTCATAAACCTCTCGAGGCGGACGTTTAGCGTAAATTTGATAAACCTGAGATAAAATTTGGACGAGTGTTAGGCGGAGTAGCACTATGTAACGTTTCGTGCAAGTTTTGCCTGGCCTCTTTTGGCACTGCAATAAGCCATTAGCACGATGACGTCATATGACTACAACTACCAGAATCCTTCAGTTTTTTGTTTTGTAGTGCAAATTAGGGCTATTGTTATTTAAACCGCACTGGGATTACAAAATTTAAATAAGAAATGAAAAACGAAATGAATTCTGGTAGTTGTAGTCAAATGACGCCATCGTGCAAATGGCCTATTGCCGAACTTTAACATATGTTTAGTGTTTACCTGCTATAAAACGCTAGGGAAGGAGGAGGGGTGGGGGGGAGGGATTTCAGCCTGACTCTCAATTGTTCTTCTTCCTTTGACTCGCCCCAATCCACAGTTTAACTCAGCGTTCGTTCACCCCCAAATACGCCTGCATTTCACAAAAATGCAAACTTGGGAAGTTAAATTCTTATTAATTCAAAGAGCACGAACATCACAATATGGCTTGTGGTTCCAAGCACGGCTGTGCTAAATTTTGTTAGGACAAAAATTGCACGAAAATATACGGTGTAACAGTGTATGTCCAGAATTTGGATGAACATCACTACGGGATAATAAGTGGTGCTCTAGTTGATAGCTTGCGTCGTGAATAAAGTGATACTTGATTATTCTTTTATAAAATCTGCGTCTGGCGCGATAAGAAAAGGTATTCATTTCTATATGATATTTTTACCTGTTTCGTTCTTTCCCTAAGGAACTTGTTTTCATAGTGCGGATGATTGGTGATGTGTCTGTCTGTGCAGAGCTTCACCCCTGCTAGTAACTGCATGCTGCCGGTAAATGAAGCGCCTGGAGGGGTATTCTCACTAGAAGACACACAAAACTCTCTCATTGCATGTATATATCAAAGCATCAATTTGCGTGCGCTACTGTTTCCATACATTTCCTTCAATAATGGTTCTGAGAATTCAGTTGTACATCAGGGTGATATCCCTCAGCTGGAGTAAGTATAGGGGCACCACAGTGCGGAGTCTCACTAAAACACTGTACATGCAACGCTACAGTGTCATCATAGTATTTTTTTGTAGAGGGGAGGGAAGGGTACGAGGTAGGGAGCAAGGGACTAGTGGGCACCACAGTATAGACATTGCTCATGCGATCCACTCAAGAGCTCCAGGCACTAATGGCAATTCTTTTTTATTTTATTTTTTCGGGGGCGCGGGGGGGAAGAGGGGGAAGGGAGGAAGGGGGGAAGGGGGGAAGGGGGGAAGGGGGGAAGGGGGGGAGGGGGAAAGGGGGGAAGGGGGGGAAGGGGAAAGGGGGGAAGGGGGGAAGGGGGGAAGGGAAGAGATGTGGGAAATATTCGGGGGTGAAGTTAAAGGGGCCGGTGCACCACAGTGAAAGGATCGTAATTGTCTTCGAGGGGGAAGCGTGAAAGGTTGTGTGGTGGGGGGGGGGGGGTCACAACAGATAAAGTCTGTACTCACTTAATCCACTTCATCAGTTCTACAGTGTCAGGATCGTAGAATTCCCTCAGTTCTTTGAGTTCCTCCAAAGCTTTCGGAAGACGCTAAAGAAAAAGTGGAATAACATGTACAAGTGTACGATTACTACATTTTATAGCCACGGTAGGCTATATTTGATCTGGTTTATCTATTTTTCTTACTTTTTCATCAGATTATTTGCTGTCTTTTAGACGAAAGATTTAAAACAACAACAAAAATGTAACAAAATAGTAAAAGTAGACTTACATTGAACAGCAAAATGGCCAGAAGAAACGCGGAGACGAAATGGCCCGTGCATTTAGCCTACAAAGTAGAAACATATAATCAATTTAAAACATAGTTGAATCTCTGGTACACGGTCACTTGCGGGAAAACGTGGTTACAACCGATGAAAGAATCAATGTATGAGCATTAGATCAACCAAACTCGAGCTCTATATATGTACGTCATAGATGTAATAGGGATATCCTGGTTTTTATTTTTATTTTTTATTTTTGCAAGATTATGGACCCAGCAGCATGTAAAACGAACTGAGACCAATATTTTTCAACACGGGCCGAACAAGCTGACAACGTCGTTCCCAGGATCTTGCTTCTTCCCGTCCCGTCCCGGCCCGCGGACGAAATTAAAGGAGCTACTTGTATGTCATCTATTTAAGTATCACTTTTAAAGCCCAAAAACATGTTTGCATTAATGCAAACCCCAAAATAATGGTCCAGTTTTGTTTAAAAATACACTACTAATGCACTCAAACTATAAGTCAGTGTCTTTGGCTGCAACATGGATGGCAATGAATTGCAACTTTAAAACATTGGGCAATTTGATGTATAGCAAAATTCGGAGCGGTCAGGGAACCAATCAGAATGCTCCTTTTCATCACGGATTAGGTCAGTCATACATACATGTAGTAAATCACTCACGCAAATTTCTTTGAGTCCTATCTTCATTAACATTGTTTTCCAGAAATGTTGGTTACAAAATATTCCAGCAGCAAATAGACACATGTGAGGCGTCCAAAGAAACTTGAAGCGGAGAGCAGTAAGGGCCAAGGCTCCAAAGAACACGCTCTGAATAACTTGATACACGACTTCCGGGTGAGAGTTCAGAAAAAGAGGATTCGCGTCTTCTGCAGTATTGCCGCTCTTCCTGGAGAAAGAGGAAATGACCTGTTATTATGTAAAACTATGCGTTGCTTGCAAATTATTCAGTTTACATTACCAGAAAATGAGTAACTTACCTCCAATTAACAAACACTGTATAGGCTAACAGAAATAACATAGCCACCATTGACACAACGTAACACGGAAATACTACACCAGCAGCAGTCAGTCTGAAGTAGCTATCCGTCGGAAGGAATTTGAAGGCTCCTTCACAAAGATACAACAACGAATCAAAATCCCTGGGAAGGAATTAGACAAAAAAAAGGATAAGAAGACCTTTTCCGAGATTTTACCAAAAGAGGAATGGATCGCAAATTTTGCTTGAATTTGGTCGATTTCAAGGTTTTTTAGAACGTGAAACTATTTCCAGGCTGGATTTTTCTCCGCCAAAGTGCTTGTTCTAAAAAGTTACCATATGGCTTTGAATCTTTGTTGTTTAAAGAAGCGTTCTACCAAGTTTCAAAGGAAAATGATGTTTGAAAGCGGTCGCAAAATCCAACTTTCTAACGTTTTTACTGACTTTTTAGCTTTCCCTCTTCTCAGGGACTCGCATGACAAAAAGCACCGTAAATCGACCACTACTTAACAAATTTATGCTATCTATGCTCAATACCATGTTTGAGCATAGAAAATATTTATTTGAAATACGCGTGCACATTTCCATTAGCATGAAGTAGCAAGGAGTAACTGCCATACCTTCCAAGTCCGTAACCAAACTTTGACTTGAGAAACTTAAAGATGTGTTCATCGGACTCTACTTGCATAACAACCTGAAATAAACAGTCATTTATAATTGACATTTAGTGTTTTGATGGGCATGTCACCTATTTTTAGACGTGTGGAAGGTTCAGTTCCTCGTGTCTGGGACTCAGAATTTTGTCATTGTCCCATGCTCCTGACATGATGAACATCACATCTTTCTCAGAAAAAAAATGTTTGTATCAATGTATACGGTAAATCCTCTATTAAGCACCCCCTCTCAAATAAGCCTCCCCTTTTTGGAGCAAGAAATTCATTAAGCCCCCCCCCCCCCCCCCCCCTTTCCTTTACAACCCAGACAATCAAACTATAACGGCCGACTTTATAACCGGTACTATCCAATCCGTTCCAATCCGGGCACAAATTCATATACACAGTACTCGCGAGCTTTGGGGAAAATATAACCGTTAGTTCTACTAAGAATGATCATTATTACGGTAATCAATGAGTGGTGAACCGCTTGTGTGTCGCTAAATGGTAATAAGCCCCCCCCCCCCCCCCCTCACTAATAAGTCCCCCCTCTCCATTAAGCTCCCCCCCCCCCACCTCAAAAGCACTTGAAATCAATAAGCCCCCAGGGGGCTTAATAGAGGATTTACGGTATCTAAAAATAATGCTCAAGTTTTGGTAGCAATTACGTATATGTATACTAGTGCAATGAAACTATCAGTAAATGTCTTAGCCTGCGGATGGCCCGGGTGGAAATGAATTGCAACTTTAAAAAAAATTGGTCAATTTTTTCAAGTCATTGAATTCCCTGTACGTCTTGGAAAAAATCATTTAAACCTGATTATGGTTAGTTTATTTTCAAGGAATCACTTGATATTTTCCTCTCAGTCCTCTAAGAACAATTTGTATTTGATCAAAGGTACTTAAGCACCAGCTACACGTTCTAACATAATATAACATTTATTGGTTCAATGTGTAGCTGGCATGTTAGACTAACATTTTGTGGTGGAATAATGTTTTGATTTTGATCAAACATTCTTCCAACAAAACATGTTAGTCAAACATCATCTAACATGCCGGCTACACGTTCTAACATTGTTGAGCCAACAAATGTTATATAACAATGTTCGAACGTGTAGCCGGGGTTTTAGTCAAATATAATTATTTAGTACAGTTTTAACCAAACAGAGCAAAATGCGTGAGACATGCCCCTTCACCGAATTCTGAATGTCATGTTCTTTTTGTAACAACATGCTACTGTACCTTTGCAAGGAAGCTTATTCCTCCAGCCACTGCAAGAACAGCTATAACATTAAGCACAAGTTTAAATACTCTGAGGAGGAAATTGTCATTTGATGTTCCTTCACCCTGAAACACAAACGAAACAAAACAGTCACTACAAGAAATGAACTTCTCTGTGCGGCTATTAGGTTTGCCGGCATTAACTTTTGGGAGTAAGTGGTGTGAACCCAGGCGTGGCAATAAGAAATTTGTCTTTTTTAATTGTACATACCATGGGGTATTTAGAGTGCCACAAATAAAAATTCAACAAACATCCCAAATTTCATTTTGTGAAATACTGAAAAACAAATGGTACCAAGCAACACCATAGGATTTCGTCCACAGACTCAAACCTTAGAACTACACTACATGTACATGTCTCCATAATTGACCCGGGGAGTGGGCATTTGCTTTAAAAAATAATGGCATAATGACAGTGTGAGATAAAATAATTGATAAAAAAAACACTCACATGGAAAGTCATGAGGATGACGGCAGCAACAGCAAAACTCAGTGCAAGAGAGCAAAGAATCATATCATTGACGAACTGCAGGATGCACACGCTGATCAGAGAGCCAATCACAATCAAGTAAAAGCTGCGGGCCTGAAGAAGGAAAATAAGTTGATGACCGTCATTGATAATGATGTCTGGTCAACGATTGAAAAATTACATTTACAGTTCTGTATGCCATACTGTTGCCATGATTAAAATGGGTTTTTGATAACTTCTTGACTTTTAGTAAACTTAGAACTTCTGAGACACAGCTTACATTATATTTTAACAGGCCATTAAAAATGTAAGAACTGTGGGAGACACAGTTGACAAGTTCCACATTCACTTTCAGACCATTGGCAACTCTACATCCTTTGTCAGTTCTACATGTACAATGTAGCTTGCACAATTATCAAATTTTAAAGTTGCAATACAAGCGCATCAGTTATGAGAATGTTTTCACAAAGATATCAAAATGCTGTCCACACTATGGTAGATGCTAACAGTATGGTACAGGGAACTGTAATAAAATTATATAAAGTTGCAAGAATTGCAGCCAATACCTTGTACTTGGAAATGAAGCCAAGTGAATAAGTACCAAAGAATGCCATGGATTCCAGTAGGAGAATAAATTGTGCAAACTGCCACACTAAAGTGAAGAAGAATGTTGAAACTGCAATACCTGCCATGCATACTGTCTGGAAAAATACAAAAAGTAGAATAACATTACTATTAATAGCTCATGTGAAGAGCAGAGGGGGTCATAGTGGACCCTGGACCCCTGGACTAAAGGTAAAAGCTAAGGGTAACATCTGTGGCCTATAAATGAAATGCACCATCTGACTCTTTGGAGATATTGCTAATTAGCTCACTAGGTTTCTGACTGGATGGGAAGCTACCCCTGTCACAGGGTTACACCTCAATCAGACCTCGATCAACACTCATGTTTGGGCTCTTCGCAATTTGCCAGTTATACAATTGTACTTATTATACACCTTCAAAATACAAGTGATAAATTTACACAAAGAATTTAATTGTATGTACCACAGAAGTTGAACCCTTCATCTTGGTGAAATACACACATCCGACCATCACATCCCAGCCAAAGTTAATAGTGAAAATTATCCATTTCAGGATTAAACTGAATGAACTTAACATTGAATTAAATTGATAATGTTGTACTAATAATAATGTAAAAGAGACAGAATGTAGTGACAACAACAGCAAATCCGTGGCATTACCATACTGTCAATGGAAGTGGAAAATACCTGGGCAAGGGAGGAGGCATTTTTCTTGAGAAAGTAGGTTATAAATGCAATCTGTGCAAAGAGGAATGGGAATCCAAAACTTTCACGTAAGGGAATAGTGAATGATATCCTTGTAGTATCAGCCCTAACAAAAAACAAAGAAAAAAAAATAAAAAGGAGGTGAAGGTTAATGCTGGTCAAACAAAAAAAACATACATTACTTAACAGTAAACCCTCTCCAAATTTTGAGCCTGACTCCCTTGAGACCAGCTTTAGCTGTCTGCTTAAAAATATTGTAGTTACAGAAAATTAAGTGACGGCAACCGGTCAACCAATCTGCCACCCAACCAAGTTAGCCTGCACCTTACAGGGGTGTCAGCTAGAAGAGAGTTGACTGCAAACCCAAAACTCACATGTACCATGTTTCTAATTAAAACTAAGCAAGCTGTTACATCTATATAGATCTGGAGACAACAGTTTTATCTAAGACAATTACCTGTTAAAAATGTAGAAACTTGCTGACAGCAGACCAACAAGCCAAGAACCACTTAGCATCCATGATGATGCAAACAAAGCCACCATGTACATACCATGTAAGGCAAAGATGGAATCAATATAAAAGTACACATACTCCATCTAGAAAATAAATAAGAAGAAACTGTGTTGAGGTTTGAAATAATTTTTTGAGATAGAAGTTTCCAAATACCACACAGTATTAATTCTTGTACATTATTATTGTGTGGACTGCCTGTGACTTGTGTGCAACATTACCTTTTACCTTTAATATCCCTTGCCCCCTCGCAGCCTTAAAATCTAATTATGAAGAGACAACTGGTTATTAAGATTCCATACCTGTATTGGTAAAATTCTGTACAATGCTGCTAGAATAACTTCTTGATAAATATTAAACCTCTCTAATATATTAATAGTCCGCAGATGCTCTGTACTATTGTCATTCATGACATCATGAATACCTAGAAAATATAAAGAGCAGATAGAATTAATAGATAACCAGCTAAAAAGCAGATGATCAATTCTGCAGAGTAAACCATAATCTGTTCAGTCCCTGCCATCTGGAGTAGAACATGTGGATTTATTGACAAAAATAACCAAATTGAAACCCATGCAAAAATTAAAGCATGCATGCATTGATTAGAGGTCAATGTAGAGATCAATGTATGCCACGGATTGGACTAAGCTGGACTTGGAGGATCTCTGTCTTTATTTTGATGCAGAGTTAATTATTAAACTGTATGCTTTGCTGAAAACTGAGTTGCTCATTTCAAAATTAACCAGGACTCTCAACTAGTGAAGGACGATTATATCATAAAATAATACAAATCAACAACAAAAACCTCTACATCTACATGTACATCTACATTTGGCTAAGTCAAAATGAGAGACTTCAATGATATTAACATTATTTTATGCCTCTGAATGCCACAACATTTCATAACTTGTAAGTTGTTTGTATGTCTTTGTTTCTATTAGCAATTAAAAAAAAACAATGTTTCAACTTGTTATGCTGCCAAACTGCGACTTGCAGGCTCTAAATAGGAAATTTTCATTAGGGTACAAAGACAATCATTGGGAAACTCAGGCAAAGATCCCAACCTATAATTGAGTTTGGTCCGTGAAAAACAGCTAGACTAGTGTGGTGGTTGGATTGTAATAATAAACTATTATTACAAATAATTGCTTACCTTGAAAAAGTGATGGCGCTAAAACAATCTGCTTATAATATGAAAAATATAATCCTGATTCTGTCCTAAATGATATTTCTCTCTCCAATTGCTACAAGGCGAGAGATATATATTAAAAATAAGAAAATCTTTTTTAACATAATATTATTATTTAAGTGTTATTGACCTCAATACATTGGAGATATTTTATGCATGACAAGCCCCTAAGGACGTCTGTGGAGGAGGCTTATAAACAAAGGTTGCCACTGCCTTAAGTCTTGTTGCTAGGATACCAAAATAATGACTTGCACTTTTAGAGAACCAAAAATTACATGAATATATAAGTACAATGAAACAGATGTTAACTGAATTTCCTTTCAAAACCGCATTTTCGGTTTCTTGTAACTCTAAAAAATATTTTTGGATTATAATGGCAGCATGTCAATATTTTCAAAAAGAAAAAATCAAAAGGTCACAAGGCAAGCATTTTTGAGGACATAAATATTGGATCCTTGTAATGTTTGTGGTACAATACTGTCTTCAAACAAAAACAAAATATGCAAATGCTTTTTTTCGGAACAAATGCGAATTTCAATGAGGAAAAATCGAATAAATGGCCGTTTTCACGCTAATGTTCACACAAGCTCAAAGGAAATATTAAAAATCAGGCGAATTATTCGCCTAGTAAATGCATAACGGTGGAGTTATCCGTTTTAGTCAAATAATACGTCCTTGTATAAAACGGATTTACGACGGAAATAAGCTTAATTTTAAGTCTTAACTCGTCTAATTTTTATAACACAAAAGGTTATAACACAGAAATTTAACTTACCGTATAACTACAGTAAAAAAAAAAAACGCAAAAATACGGCAATGTCCCATGGCGGTGCACGCACATTGAGCATCATAAAATTGGGTATCATTAAAAACTCACCCCAATGTTTGAAAACCACATATCATTCTCATGAAGTTCTCGCACGTATAACGCATACTTTGTTCCCACAATCAAGGCTATGACTGCTCCCAGTAGTAAATTTCCATAGCTATACCAACACGGTCCTCCATTTCTGTCGGGTTCCATCGCCGCACGGGCGCCTTTTGAGTTTCCGTTCGCATGGGATGACTGGCGATTTCTGCTCTTCCATGGCGCATCTTTCCTCCTTCGCAGTTCAGACATTTCAAATCTGTAAAAGACATGAGCCGTAATAATCGATGCTCATCTCATTAGCACTGGTTTTGAGCGAAAATACTTCGCGGGCTGATATTTGTATTGGAACCGCGGAAAAAATATACAACCAGCGCATGCGCGATGTTTCGTTCTATCGTTTCGCGCCACGTTGGAAACATTTTCACCAATTTTTTTTTTCCTTTTTCTGTGCGTTTTCAAAATAAAAGAAATTTTCCAATTTTGCGCTGTGGATATCATCCCGGATTAAGCAGCTTAGATGAAACAAGAGCACCGGTGAATTAAACAATTGCCTAGACATACAAACACGCGACTTAGCTCATTTGAAACCTCTAAGTATTAAAGGACAGACAAATGGTAACATTTTAAAATAAATATCTTTACATATAAAATGATCCCGATTTGAAAGTCTTCCTCACGCCTTAGCTAACAGATGATATCTTCTGTCGAGGTCAAATAAAGAATCTGCCCTTCCATGAAGTGTTTATCAAACTCGATTCTACCGCGTACCTCGTGTTGATCTGGTGTTCTAAGTGCCCCTAACTGCGCGGTGATAAATAGAACAAGAAATTTGTATAACAATACCACACTATGCGTTGTGTTCTCGACAAACACGATCGCTCTTTTTATAATGATATTAATGACATTTCACATAATTTGTCCTAAACACCGACTTCTACCCTGGTCAAAATCAAGTGTTATTTTAAGTGGGAACCAAGGGCGTGACAGTGCGGTGGTGTGCTTCACTGACATTAATCCGATCAGTAAGCCCCAGTTCAAAATTAAAACTGCCACTTCCACTTTCTATTATAAAATTACATTCATGGGGAAATTAGTTGTCATTTATTTCTCTTGATTAGGCCCGGTGGCAATCTAATTGTCCAACCAAAATGTAAATAGAGAATATTTTTGGTACCAAACTGGGGCACCCAAAATAAGCAGGTAAATGACAAAACTATGTTGAAATTTTAAATTCACCGGCTTTGAAATAGGTCAGTGCAGTTAAAGGGAACCCTGAGGCAGAACCGGCGAAATGCTCAGCAGCACTGGTGGTTTCGCGCGTGTGCACGCGTGTGCGAAAAATGTCTGAAATCACGAATTTATCGTAATGTATTACATTTTTGGTTACACCTTAAAGCCTTGCCCGAGAATAATATAGCTAAGCAATGTCTGTATATCTCGGAAAATCTTGCCATATCAAACGATCAAAGCTTCATGAACTCAATAAATAAGCTATTGATAAAATATGATCAAACCACAAGTTCTAGTTTTTCTATTTTTAACAAAAACCCCAACTCATTAAAACAATATGTATCCACTCTTTCTTCGAATATAGAGAAAGACTCTATAGCGCACCAAATGAAACTTATTAAAATGAATACTAAACTAAATTTTTATTACAAATTTAAAAATAATACCAACAGTTCTATTTGTTATGACCTAGTCAAGAATATGAGACACAGGAGAATGCTTGCCAAATTTAGAGTTGGAAACCATAACCTACAAATTGAAAAAGGAAGACATACAAAGCCTTTAACACCAAGAGAACTAAGGAGCTGCGAATGCTGCCATTCAAAAAATGTAGAAGACGAGTGTCATTTCCTCTTCGACTGCGTCTCATATGTTGATTTACGGAACAACTTATTTTACGACATTAGAAATTATTGTGCAAGTTTTAAGGATTTAACAGACGAAGACCTTATTGTATTTTTCTTCAATAGCATAGATCCCGTGATTTGTAAAAAAATGAGTCATTTTATATATGAAGCGTCCTTGAGGCGTGATGATTTGTTAATCCGTAATTAGTAACTATTATATTCATTGTTATTGCAATACCATCAATGTTATATGGAAATGCAAATAAAATATGTTATGTTATGTTATGTTATGTTATGTTATGTTATGTCGCGCGAACAGGGTAGTGTATGCGGGTTTTTCCATTTGATTCGACACCAGCTTTAATTTGGAGAGAAAAAAAGTGGACCCTCGTTAACCACGCTGATAGTTGTAAATGCTTTGTGTTGGAGATAGCTCTGTTAGTGTTGAGTCTCGCCGTTTTAATTGCATCAACTAAAGATCACTAAACCCTTTCACTGACGGAGTGCGATGAACTGTCAATTGTTTCAGTATTATTACAGTTCCTTTCAATAGCTTGTTTGTTTTATCAGGGTCACTTCCAAGACGCTACCCATGCGCAAGCAGCCGAAAGACATACATTAACAGACTACCAAAAGCTACTGAGCGACAATTCGATTTACACTTCTGTTAATTAAAACAGGCATCACCACAATGATTACATGCACTGTAGGTTCTCTAAAAATAACAAGAATACAAGAAAGAAATCTTAATCCAACTGCAGCGATTAAACACAGAATAAGTCTCGATAAGAGATTATAATTGGACTCCAAAGTTAAATATTGTCAAGCGAATAACACGATGTAGTTTATTCTCGTGAATAGGCTGAAATAAAAACAGATTAACGCTTCTTATTGTCCAGTGAAAACTCACCCGAAAAGCGACTCCATCGGAGACAAACTTTGGCTAGATTTTTCTACGCTTTAACTCCCCTGTCACATCAGGATAAAATTTTATACCTTGAATAAAGAGAGCACTTACGAACGTGCGTGAAATCTTATCCGTGAGTGAACCGTTACATTCTAACAATGGAACAAGTGCTTTTTACTTCTATAAAAATCATTGGTTGGAAGAGAAGCGGTAAACGTATTTGGCACCCGCAAGCAAACAAAATAGTGGGGAGAGCGCGAATAGTTGGAGAAGGCGCGAAGAAAAGCGAGCGAAAAAAAAAAGCGGGGAGGCGAGGGAACGTTCCCTCGCATCCTCTCCCCAGTCTCCCCGCATTTTTCCGCTCGCTTTTCTTCGCGCCGTCCCCAACTATTCGCGCTTTCCCCACTATCTGAACGTCTGGAATAGGCTAAAATAAATTTGGCACCCACGGCAAACTAAATAGCACAATAAAAGAACCAAAAATGATTAAAAAATGTTCCAGACAATATTATTTATAAAATAACAGCAGAAGATATTACAACCAGCGCGAACTTTAGGCGCGAAAATCCGTGTGTACTTTCCCGTTTTTTTCTTGGTCTTAACGTACACTATTTTAGAAATTTTACATCTGTGAACTATTTTGTTCGGTTTTGTTGTCGTTTTTTATGGAATTTAAGTAGAACATTTAAAAGTTATTATCCAACCTAATCCTGAATTATTTTTTTTCCGGGATAGTTTATTTTATTTTGTTCAAGTGAAATTTACTCCTTCAAAGGGGAACGAGGGAGAGTTTCCCTGGAATCGAGGTTGATGCAAGCTCAACTATTAAAACATCGCGCTAGGCTGCTGGCGCGCGCTAATGTTGCTATAGCAACGGCTGTCAATTTCTCTTTTATTACGTTATGCGCGCGCTCTTTAAAACGTTTCGTAGTTGAGGAATGTTTGACAACGGTCATCCAATGTAACAACTGTTGAAATAGTCGTGGAAATAGCGCAAAAATAATGAGAGCCTCTCTGTTGCGGTTCTTTTGCGTTTTGATCATCTGTTTTTCTTCGCTTGTTGTTTGCGATGCCGCTAAAAAAGAAGGTAACGCTACGGAGTTAGTTCGTTTATTTGAAATTACATGAGGCCAAACCAAGACGAGAGCCGATGAAATTTCAAACTATCGCTTTCATTTCCGCCCTGCAACATTCGTGCGGTCTTTTATTATCTCTCAACAGGGTTGAATCTTTAAAAATTATATAAATAATGTATTATTGTAATCATTTTATCGGGGAATCGAGTAAGTTCCAGTATCCATTGAACTTCCTTTTTTGCTTATAGGATTGAATTTTAAGACAGCACAGTGCCTTGATATTGACATGCAGGTTCAAAAGTTTAGTGAAGAAGTTCTAAAGGTCCCAGGAAAAAGAAGTGACTATCGCGTAAGTTTTATATTTGTTTTTGTTATCACTAGTTTTTTGTTTTCTTAGAGCGGTTTTAAATTTAAGGGTCGAAATTAATTTCGCGATTGCCTTAGTTTTGCATTGCTACGCCTTGTGATTGGCAAAAAATCTCGCGTCACTTTCTCGAGCTCGACCAATCAGAACTGAAACCAAAGCCAATCCCGTTTTTCCCCCGCTTGGCGCGGGCTATATGTATCTGCTTCGAGTTCTGATTGCTTCATTGTATTCAGTTGTCTCTGATTGGCTACTTGCTTTGGTTTTAGTCTTAAGTGAAAGCCGATCTAGTTATCATTAGAAAGTTTCGTTTTCCTTGATATGAACGAGATTTATTCGGGGGAGGGGGGATAACGCTGTTATAGGTATGGGGAGGGGCTTACCAGGAGCTTTGCATTTTCTGTTTTTAGGTGAGTTATGATGTTACAACGCCAATGGATGCGCAAAACTCTGACAAACAGGGTAACAAAGATCCTTCGCGATATTCCATCCGTCTCCACCTCAAATCAGCTAGGCTGTATCTTACATTGAACGTGGATATTAAGTGCGAAACAGAGAGAGGCTGCACTGCACTGGATGAAACTGGAAAATTATTGACAAGCAAGGCAAGTTAAAATATCTAGCTACTGCATTATTATCTAGAATTTCAACTTGAGTTTTAAACATTACGTCAAGGAAACAAACTTCCGACTCTGTTTGGCCAGGTTTGCGTGTTCATACGAAGGTTTGTGAAGCTGGATTTGCAATGCCGCGTAATGTTTACGTGCGTAAATAAAATTAGAATTAATAAATGAACAGCTGGCGCATAAAAATAAAAAGTTGAGCACGGTTTACCTTTTAAAGTTTACACAAGCTGTTCATTCATCCATCGCGTCTTTAAGTTTATTTACGCACGTAAAACGCACGTAAACATTTGTAACACTTTGATGTGTTTAAATTTATCCGCAGGTAGACGCACGTTGTTCACCGCTAACTTGGCCACCCAAAACTCAGAACACAAATGAACAGTATTGTTTGCTTTGACATGAACGTGCGCGCGAAAGGCTGTATCAATTAAGATGGCTCTTCCGTGCAGCTTGCGAACAACTTGCGACTACTTACTCCATTAGGCCACTTAACACAAGGTTTCTACAAGCTGGCATTTCTAAAACTTGCATCAACTTACGTCGTTTAGGTTTCACCCATGATCCATGATCCTAAAGGCGCGAGTTACGGACCCTAACCCCAAGCAGTAGGAGAGCCTATTCGCAGGATAGCGTTACGTCACTTTAATTTAACTCCTTAGATTCAAGACGATTCTGAATATTACAGATTAATTTGTGGGAGTCCGGGTTAGAGGGCTACATTCCCAACGTAAATTTATCTGTCACGGTCACTGAATATATTCAAATTTTAGTAATTCTCGGATATTTTATAGTTTGACAGATATCAACTTTCGTATCTTCTAAAGTTTTTCGAAGATCATCGGATCATTTGGTTCTCTTTCAGTAAAAATTTCCTAACATCACGGGGCACTTCCGGAAACTTGCGACTGAGGCCGACAAACACATGCTATCTCAGCCGTGTGCGCTCCTACTAATAGTTGTTATGATTTCTCAACTATACATAGAGTGGTTTTCAATTGAGTGTCGTAAAACCAAAACCAAAATAATTACTCTGGCCAATCACAACAGAAGGAGACAATCCAATGAACCAATCAAAACTCGAAGAACATTCATGTCGCCGGCGCCAAGGGCTGGAAAACGCGTGCGAGTGAGTATGATTGGTTTTAGTTTTACTTCTGATTGGTTGATTAAGTGGCGCGACTTATTTTAGCCAATCACAAAGCGTAGCAATGCAAAACCAAAGTAATGGCAGAATTACGTTCGATACTCAATTGAAAGTCTTATATCACTTAGAGCGAAAAAAAAAAAGAACTGATCTCGAACTATAATCTACGTACTACAAATTTCTATCTTATGTTTCCGGCTTTCTGGTCATTTTCCTTTTATTATTTCCAGGATGGCATTGAAATCTCACTTGAGTACAAAAGCTCAATCCCCGCCAAATCCTGCGCAACCAAACGGATGATGGCATTGCTCGACTGGATAATGTGGCCATTTAGGAGCCTTAAAAACAAGATGGTGGGCGCCTTCAGTTTCGTGGTGGACAAAACAACAATGGGATTGCAGTGGATCGCGCTACAATTTCAGAGCCTTAAAAACAAAATATGGTCGAGCATTTACGGTTATTTGAAGCCAAAAATTGACAATTCCATAATAGTCATCGAAGCGGTTCTAGAGGTGATATGGTTTTTTGTCAAACCTGTTTGGCGAGCTGCAAAATGGCTATGCGAGTTTATGGTTGCTGTTAATAGACAGGCTAAGGTAAGGAAAGCCTTAGTTTATATAAACAGAGAATGCGCAACAAGAAAAGTATTCTCAAAAACAGTGAGCAGTGTATTAGAATCCGTGGTTTGTTTCAGGCGTTCAGATAGTGGGAAGCGAAGTATAGGCGGCGCGCGACGGAAAAAAAGCTGACGGAAGAGGGATGGGCCGACGCGAAAGAGCTAGTCGGCTAGTTTCCGTCGCGTCACTGCCCACTATCTGAAAGCCTGTAAGAGGTTACAAAATCTAGTATAAAAATAATATAATAATTTTCTTTATGTGTCTATCTAAAATATAAATAGTTTACAACTATTTACAAGTTAAAAAAATAAATACAATAAATTAAATCCCGAAAGTAAAAATTATGTGTTGCATAGATGGCAGCTACTGCCGCCATGTAAGGTCACGCTTGCGTAGACACGCCTAAAAAAGAGGGATAGATAGTTTAGTTCTCCGTTTTCTTACACTGCTCAAGAGCAATTATTCGTATTCGCCGCCCAAGCAATAGGCATATTATTTTCAATTCGCTAAATTTAAGCCTGCTCTGACGCGCATCCCCGAAGGCTCACGCTCCACATTTAACTGTACGGTTTTTGTGTTAGGAGATGCGCGCGGAAGCAATGTATAGCCCCTGGGAAAGGTGGAGGAGTACTCCCATATACAAATAACGAGGGTAATCGTCAGAAATTAAAATAAAGGGTACCAGAATCTTGTTTTGTGGTTGTGGCCCAAATTCATTTCCACCCCTAAGAGGTACCAATTCTAAAACAACCCATGTTATATACTGTGACAATTTTTAACTCAACACCCTAAAAGGTATCGCGATAATTCTAAGGGTGGTCATTTAGGATTTTAGTTTCCTAAGTGGCCCCAATATCTACAAATTTTACCTTCCAAAAGGGTACGAGGGGGTATTATGATATATAGCTAAGAGGAGTCATCCTGATCTCTTTACGAGCTTTTGTATGTTAACAAAATCATACTTTCCTTTTTTGGTAAGGTCACGACTGCAGAGGTTTTGGAAAAATATCCAATTGTCCTGGTGTTTATAGAAACTTTTCAGATAATGGGAGGTAAGCTATCATGAACTACGCCAAACTGATGAATGTAGGTGTTTCTCGACCAGCTACAAAGCATCAGCGGAAAGCCAGAGGCGGATAATTGTGGAAGGAAGAAGTTTAGAAACGGACAAAACTGGTGTGAGTCTACATCTGAACCTGGACTAAAGAACGAAATGACTCTAGCTAGTTCATATTTTTGGACACTGTCCCGCCGACAAAATTGTGTTTACTTATTTTCCATGTTATATCGCCAAAAGCCACCAAATATATAACTAAATTGGATAAAAAATTCTGTAGAGCAAAACAGAAGGTGTTTGTGTCGAGTCGGATTACGGGACCGACCTCATAACATGTATACTGCCAATTCATATTTTTTTTTAATAGCGTATTTCTTTGCATGTGAATCGGCTTAGGTTGTCTAAAATATTTTTACAATTGCAGGTTATGTGTCCTCGATGATAGCTCTGTGGCCCTGGGACTGGAAGGACTCCATCGAGTACATTGGTTTTTCGTGGGTTATTACATACTTCTTTTATCACTTGCTGAGATTTGCTGCAATGGACGAGAGAGAAATGCAAAGGTAAGCTTTTAAAGCGATCAACCAGAAATTTCTCAATTTTCTTTGGTACATTGGCTTTTCGTGGGTTATTATCTGAATTTGCTGCAATGGACGGGAGACAAATGTAAACCTAGGTAACATTTAACACGATAAACTAGAAATTTCTCATGAATTTTCTTTGATTTGTGCATTACTACGCTTGCCATTAGAGCGGTTTTCAATTGAGTATGGAAAGTAATTTCACGATGGTGTTGGCTTTGCATTACTCCAACCAATCAGAAGTAAAACCAAAACCAATCGTGACTTGCTGGCACGCATTTTCCCGCGCTTGGCGCCGGCTACATGTATTTGCTTTGAGTTCTGATTGGCTAATTGGATCGTCTGCGTAAAAGTTAGCTCTGGTTTTACGACACTAAATTGAAAACCGCTCCATTCATCCAATCAGAAGAAAAACCAAAACCAACTGTGCCTTGTTCGCACGCATTTTCCCCGTTGGCCCTTACCATATACAGTCTTTCCGCGATTCTAAAATTACACTGACTATTGTTTTTCTTTAGAATTGCAAGGGAAAAAGAGAGACAAGCAAAGCTGGAGTAAAAAGGATCTATTAATATTTTTTTATGGGGTTTGTCATCAGTCACGTGTTTAAATACTGGTAAAACGGTTATCGTCAATCAGTTGTTTGTAATAAACATGTCTTTTTGTGTTGTGATTGAAGTCTGATATTCTTACTTTAGTCGTGTTTAGTGAGCCCGAGAGGATTTAAATAAACTATCTTCTGTAGCTTGGGAGTTATCAAATACCAAAGCTTCACTGTTCTCGAATAATTATGCCATTCCCCCTTTCCTTAATCCCAATTTCCACTTCCCGTTTCCGGAGAAAGCACAACAACAACAACGTTTATTTGTACTGTAACTCAAATAAACAAGCCTACTAGGATAACAAGTGAAGGTCCGTGCTTTATTTCAATGGCATAAATTAAATCTTTTTACAGCTTCAAGTGAAGGCATCACCAAGGCTCCGAAATTCAAATAAAAAGTCAAAAAGAAAAAGAAAAATTCTGCCATGACAAGAATAATATATTAGTAGAGATCACAGACCATCCTGCAAGCACTTAAAACTATGCAATAACTGTGAATTCTTATTATATCAATACCTTTTTCAAAGATTTTTTTGACAAGGCTAAAAAACTAATGTACCTAAATGCATATGTAAAGTTACTAACTTGAATCCTTATGCTATCATTATCTTACACTACAATCCCAAGCAAAACTCTGGCTAAGCAATAATGATTATGTATGATTTGTATTTAATACTCAATGATATTATTCTGGATGCAAATTGCTTACTGATAGATAAAAAAAAAATAATTATCAGCACCCAGTCTACCAGGTGCTGGCTTTGACGTAGGACGTAATTTTGAGGATGCATGCACAAGAGTATGAAATCTTACCCTATAATACTCCAGCACCTGCTTTGGAATCTACATTTCCAGCTACATGCAGATTAAAACCAACAATTCTGCCTTAAGGATATCCTTGTGGGCCACTGCAAGTTTGGTTTGTGTGAATTAGGTACAGCTGAACCTCTGCTGAAAGCACCTCTCATTAGCGGACACTCAAACATGGTCCTAGCCACACACCAACATTACATTTTTTTACAACAACAACAAGAAGTTTTATTTCAAATTAAGTATAAGTTTACAAAGCTTGTGCCTGCAATTAGCAAGGGCTATGCGAGGCGAGCACAGGAGACTCTGCTTCTACGCACCCACCAGGCAATGGTTCCAGCCATGCACAAATTATTATTGGACATCTCTAGGGCCAGTAAGCAGACACTAAGTTATGGTCTCAGCCACAAACAGAATCACCTCCATTATATAGACAATAACAAGCAGACACTTTAAAAATTATGGTCTCAATGGTGTCCACTGAGAGGACATTCAACTGTACATTCAACTCTTTCTAAGCCAACACCCCTGTAAGATGGACACCTCTTTACGGGGGGGGGGGGGGGGGGGGGGGAGGAGGGAGGAGGATATCTGGCTTACACAGAGTCCACTGTAATTGACAGTATGGTAGAGGAATTAAAGTACTTTGTCAAAACTAAAGTTTTCCTATGAGGCATACTGAAACACTTAGAAGTGACAAGGGTACTTTTAAAACAAAAGTATCATTGATTTTGTGCTTCAATAGAAAAAAATCTTGTTTAACTATGTGGAGTACAAGCAGTAACTTATAGAGTCTGTCAGAGGTCGCGGATGTCTCTGTGGGCTTTAGGTACTTTCAGTGTTATCCCTTTAAAATCTTTAGTAACACATATCTGACATCCAAGACGAGACCTGCAAGGTATAATGCAAAAAATTCAATGATCACTGTGCTGATTTCATGACCAGAGTATTCTGTGTAGCTAAGTTAAGAAATTGTAAGTATGTGAGTGGTACAACCTTTCCGCAATTTGAGAGCCACAGGTTTGTCTATCATATGACTGCTAAGTGTCACCTAAATGATGCAGATTTATTTACACGTATTTATTTATTTTAAGCAATCATTTTACACCAAATGTCACAAGTAAGCCATGACTACTTACAGTAATACATTTTTCAAGATTGAGTGAGAAGGTGATAAAAACAAGTGTTGCACTCAATGAAACTTTGAAGTAAAAGTTCTGTAGTAAGTTTTGTTTGCAGCAAGAAAAAATTTGTAGATATGCACTAACAAGCCTGCAAATAATAATTTTCTTTTGTAAGCAAGTCATTATTTGTCAGTCCATGTACAATACTGACCCAATACTGACCCAATACTGACCCAATACTGACCCAATACTGACCCAATACTGACCCAACAAGAAGTCAGTGTGGTCAGTCATTTGTCTGATGACAGGCTGTGATTTGTAGCCTTGCACTAACCAAAAACTTATCTTCTACTAAGTGAAATGTTTTTCTGTGCTTATATAATATTGACCTTGTTAAAAAAGTATTTTAAAACATTTTTTCCTCAACTGTATAATGCAGAGATACCAACCCTCCCGATTTGATGTCTTGTCTCCCGCTCTCCAGATTTTTACCAAATTCTCCCGATTTATTATAAAATTCTGAAAACTAGGGGAAAATTGCAAATTATTGGATTTTTTGCGATCTGTCACTGTGAAACACACATATTACACTTTCTTCTCGTATATAATCTCTCACCCAGTCTCTCCATTAAAAACTGTGTGTAGTGCAGACTCATAAGGTCAGCAGTCTTACTCGACTTAGCAGCTCCAAAATCATGGCCGAGACTCTAGTTCTGAATCAGGCCGGAATGATGTCAAAATGCAGGAAATGGCACTTGAGAGAACCTAAATTTGCAAAATTTCCGGGGATGGGGGGGGGGGCATGCTCCTGGACCCTCCTAGAAATTCACACCTTCGGTCACATGGGGTTGGAATCTCTGATAATGATCAGATTACTTACGTATCTTCCAGCCCATAGGCTAAGTCCAACATATCAAGTTCCTCATCGGAAGGTTCATCCAGGTTTAATTTTTCCATTTCATCAGGGTTAAATATAAGATGACAAGTGGAACAAGACAGTGTTCCTTCACAAGCACCTGGAATTAACATATTAATCCTTTAACTAATTCAAGAAAAAACCAAAATTTTATTTTCTAAAATATGAAAAACAAATGGTACCATACAAAAGTACTGCTGAGGAGGTTTCATTTGAATGGTCACAACATACAGCCTGTAGGATTTCCTCCACAAATG